>JANAVB010035017.1:7492386-8060803 GCA_029216955.1 Iris pallida
AGAGAGTGAAGCCATCCCTAGCAGCGGGGGGGGGGGGGATTAGAGGCTGTTGCCCCCCCAAACAACAGCAATAGCAGCAGCTATAGCAGCAGCAAAGTGGCAGCAGTAGCAGCAGCAAAGTGGCAGCAATAGCAGCCCAAACCCCCCCCCCCCCCTTAAACCCCCATTTCCTCCCCCTATATATACACCAATATATACCAATATATACCCACATGTATACTCCTAACCAATATACCCCCCCCCCCCCCAAAATAGCCTATGAGTGGGTTTGTGGAATGATTAGAGAGTTAGAATTAGAGGGTTAGAGTTTAGCTAAAAGAGAAGTAGGAGATAGTGAAGGGTGAGTGGAAGGGTGATTTTGAGTTCCGAGTGTCGAAACGCGTCCAAATTTGAGATGGAACTTAGATATGTGAAATAGAGTTTGCGGGTAGGCTCTTAAGTTAAAATTGAAGTTTTGTTGGAGATTAGGAGAAAGGTATCTCCAGATACCATTTAGTATTTTCGATACTCAAGATAATAAGATTTTTATCCTTTTTGACTTTTAATATCAAGATACCGTGATACGGTATCGAGATTCTGGGAGAGGGTATAAATACCATAATAGAGAGTGGGGTAAAGCTTAGGATGAAGTGGAAAATCCTAGAGTGGGAGTTAGAAGCTAAAGTGGGATTTTTACCAAGATAATGGGTAAATCAACAACATGGACCGTAAGATGGACTGGATGTCCACTCTACCTCGAAAACTTGGTAGGTAATGTTAGTGTAGGTTAGTATCCTACTACCTTAGGAAGCCGGGAGTGGAACTCCTAAGGAAAAGCTACTTGGCCTTAGTATTAGGGTAGAAAGGGTAAACGGGATAAGTAGGGATATACACATTTCACAACATATGGGTTTAGTACTTTAATATAGCTAAAATTAGGATATTATGGTTGCTAATGGTTAGAAATAGTGGACTTGGACTAGTTTTGACCTTGGTTGTCCATGGTTGACTATTTTGACCAAAAGTCAACCGAAAGTCAACTGAAGCCTAAATTGACTAGAACTTGACCAAACTTGACCAGTTGACCCAAAGTCAACTGTTAGTAAAGTTTGACCTAGAGTTGACCTAGGGTTGACCTAGGGTTAACCAAAGTTGACCAGTTGACCAAAAGTCAACTGTAAGTCAACCTTGACTTAAATCGACGTAGTTTAATTCTGTTTGACTTGCATTGACCTAGTTTGACTTTGTTAGGCTTAATATGACTTAGATTGACCCTATACAATCTAGTTTGACCTTGTTTGACCTAGATTGACTTAGTTTGACGTGTCTTGACCTATTTTGACTCAGTATGACTTAATTTCACTTCCAAACCATTATATTGATACAGTATTCAATCTATAGGTCCTCGAGGCACTGTTCTTGGACTCAGTCAACTTATCCATCATATCATAGGCGAGTACATTCTCTGATAATTTTTTGTTTTATGATATCGTCTTTGTTTCTAATATTTAGTGTAGATATCCTTATTCTCTTGACACATTGTTCACACGGATTGGTATTTGTCTGGATCCCGTCATAAGATGTTATTCCTCTTATATATGGTATGTCTTGTGCAAGTCTTCCTAGTTCCTTGTGCATTGTATAGACAGGATTCCTGCGAAGGCTAGCTACCTTCTTAGAGAATCACGTGTCATGACGTGTCATGACTGGATCCACTATATAGTCAGGGATGGGTGTTAGCGTAGATATGTGATCAATATCCCATAATATTATATTGTATCATCATTGTATAGTGTTAATCATACACTCACGTATGATTAGCCAGGCCAAATATTGTATCAAGTTCTAAGCCGATCACATGTTGAAACTAGTGCTAAACTCACATAGATAGCAGTTCCAAATTTTTGTACATGTTATACACTATTCTCTTGTCTTATCTTATTACAGTTTTGGATATACCCTGTCAGGATGCATGTACGCTCTACTTTACCTAGTATATTCTCTCTATCTACTGCTATATTTTCAATATTGTATAACTAGAACTGTTATTTGAGATTTTGTACTCGTCCCATCCTGACTGGATATGTTGACAAAATATTACAGATGACGGTGAGGAGGATTGCTGTACCTACTACGGTCCGGTTGACGTAGTGGGCTTAGACTTGGAGACCTTGGTTCAACAGGGCTTAGCTCCGTCCGACGAGCCTCTACCTTAGTTTAGTTAGAATAGACATTTGGACTGGACCTTGTCTCCAGCTTGCAACTTATGTTATTATATTATATTTGGGATTGTATAACCATATTACTTTGTGACTCTCTCTCTCTTTCTCTCGTTGTTGAGCTGGATATTGCACTTGTGGTTTTTATCTATCTAGTTTTCGTGCCATGATTCTTCCTTCTAGATTATGATTGAGTTTATCAGTATTTCATACTATATTCCTCCGTGCGGAGATGACATGTTATTATATATTGTTTGTTGGCTAGTAGACCTACAGCTTCTACGTCGTTTTTACGGTGTAGGCTGGGCGTGGTCACGCACTTGTGCCCCTACTTAGGGTGCGGGTCGTGACACGGCCTCTATTTACTTGTGTTAAGAAATACTTGTAACTTTCGTAACTTTCTGTATATGCTCCTGTATACTGCCTGTGAGAGAGAAGAGACCTTTTATAGGCCCGAGTAGCAACTATCCAGTTAGCACAACATTTGGGACGTGGTAATAACCACTCCGAACGTGCAGTAACCACTCAGATCATGCACCTCACGCACCCAGCACACCTTGCACACCACGCGCTGAACGCGCACTGAGCCACTTGCGCCACCTTCGCTCCCTACACGCCTTGCGCCCCTGCGACAACAAAACGCCATATTACATCTCATAAGCCCGAGTCCTAGAAAATACCCCACATGGCACACTTATGTGCACCTCCACACCACATGTGCATCCCTAAAATAGTATAGCTAATATATAGAGATACAACTCCTTTGGTCTAGCCGATGTGGGACTAAAATTTCTAATAAAAAACCAAAATCCAACAAGATGACTGCAGCATCGTAGAGAATATGGGAGGTTTGGAAGAGAAAAGAGAGTATCATTATAGAAAGTAAAACAAAAATAATAATAATAATAATAATATAATAAAGGACTAAATTATATTTTAAAAATATTTAAGAAATAATGAATATGTTCTTTCTAAAATTTTACTTTGTCAAAACGGGTAATTTCATTGGGGGGGGGGGTAAACTTTAGGATAATTATAAAAAGGGGGGTAACTTTAACAATTTTACCAAAAAGGGATGAAACGACATCCTAGATGGCGCCAAAGGGCTCCCACCCCCTTGGCGACATCTATGATGGCGCCAGAGGGCCGCCACCCCCTCGACGCCATCTGAGATGTCGCCAGACATCCCTCCCCCCCTTGGCGCCATCCTCCATGTCGTCGAGCCACCCAACGTTCATAATTCCAACGTTCACATTCTAACGTTCGTATTTCTGACCGTTGGAGATTTCATCTATATAAACGAGGTGATTGTGAGAGAATTTCATTCCCACTTCACTCTTTCTATGCTTCCTTCCACTTTCTATTAGCAGCGCTCTACAATCTTCAAATCTTTCTACAGAAGTCCATTTTTTCGATATGGATCAGAGCCTAAGAATATTGTGCTCACATGGAGGTTTAGTAAATGGGTTATCATACGAAGGCGGTTTTACACAACTTCTTTTAACCGATCGTATTACTACATTAGATAGTCTACGAACTTTGATTATTAACTCTTTTTCTATTCGATATGAATTTATTTTACGGCATGTTTTCGTTTCTCATTGTTTGTTGATAGATTCTGATCAAGCATGGAATTTTTTCTTGAAGTTAATTTGCAATCGCCATTTATAAGTATTTTTGTTACTGAAGTTTCTCCACCACTTGAAATGTTTTCTCGTCCACGTGCTTCTAATTATGAAGTGGGTGGTAGTTCTTCTCGACCACTTCCAACTCATTAAGAAGAACGACCAGAACGACCAGTAGAACCACCTATTAATGATGATTTTGATGATTTTCAAACTATTGAAAATAGTGATGATTTAATTGAAATATAGATGATTTTGATGATACTTTTAGTAGTAGTACCACTCCTGAATTATTTGTCGGACAACAATTTGCTACACCGGCTTGAGTTTAGAAATTTTATAAGTAATGTAGCAATTGAACATAACTTTACATGTTCAACCGGTAGTATGAACAATTCTAGGGGTATTATTTATACTTGTGATCAACCAGCTTGTAATTGGAGGGTATATGCTAGACCCCTTGGCACAGGACAAATATTTTTTATTAGTATATTAGAAAGTCGACATTCTTGTTTGAGTGGACTAACCAGAGGATGCCATCCACTAGCTACTGCTAAGTGGATTAAAAATAAGATATTGATATAATTAGGGATAATCAGTCTTATAGTCCATCGCAAGTAGTAAAGGATATCCGTAGAGAACATCATATACAAATTTCTTATGCCAAAGCTTGGAGAGCCCGAGAGATGGCATTAGCTGAAATAAACGGTAGTTATGCTGATGCCTATGCTAGTCTTGAAGAGTATGGTTTAAAATTTTGGAGACAAATCCAGGCAGTAGAGTTTGTATAAAAACCACTGAAGACAATAGCTTTGAAAGAATTTTTATTTGCTTCAAAGCATGTATTGATGGTTTTTTAGCAGGTTGTTTACCAGTTATTAGTATTGATGGTACATTTCTTTCATCTAGATACCAAGGTACACTATTTATTGCTTGTGCTCATGATCCTAATTATCAGTTATATCCAATTGCTTATGCTGTTGCTGAAGGTGAGAATACTGATTCATGGACATGGTTTCTAAACTGTTTAAGAAATACTTTTGAAAGATATTTAGATCACTAGAGTAGATTTTTATTTATATCTGATAAACAAAAGGGACTGATTATTGCTATGCGTGCTATTTTTCCAGAATCACCACACTTCTTTTGTATTCAACATTTTAAACAGAATTTAAAATCTGTCACCCGAATTACAAAATTTTATCGAATGTTAGACTCTCTTGCTAGATCGTATAATAAACGGATGCTGACTATAGATTTGAAATAATCAAAGCCGAAAACATTGACATGTTTAACTGGCTTATTGGGGGTGAATGATGAAAATCGTAGTTTTGAACACTGGATAGCTGCTTATTCTTCTCATCCTAGATTAGATATTTACACTTCAAATCTTGCAGAATGTTTCAATAGTTGGGTTAAGAATCTACGTGACAAATCGATAACAATGCTACTCGATGGAATTAGAGCAAAGATTATAACGCTTCAGGAGAAGAATAGACTCCATGCTGAAAATCTAGAAACAGGATTCTATCCAAGAATCATGAAATCAATGGCAAGTATAAATAGACAAAAACATTACTTGCAAATGTTACGCATTGATAGTTGCTTATTTGAACAAATAGGCTCCCCATGCATAGCGTGTCGGTGAACCAAATTTTCCAGAAAAGGAAGAAGTCGAACAGTAATCCGACATCCGATTGCGTTCGGAAAGAGAACTGAACCACATAGAGCGAGTAGATACGCCCTCGTGCAGCAAACAATCTGTAACGTACGGTACTATGAGCTCCATATTCTCAATATAAATACATTAATAAACAAGTGAAGTTAAATACCCGCTCTTCGTCAACGTTAACTGGACCATCAATTGTACGGTCTAGATCCATGAAGTTTCCGCGCAACCAGTTTATGGTGACGTCGGATCTTACGTTTGTATCTTCGGACGGATCAATACCGAGATACCGTCTAATTGTAGTAGCAGCACTTGGTTGATTATCAAAAAATATAGGCTCACCTGTAATTTTAAATTAGGTTTCTATATAAAATTTTGCCCCAAATTAATATTTAACAAATATTTTACCTGCAATAGGTAACCCTAAAATATTGGCTACATCCAATAGAGTTACGGTCATCTCTTCTACCGGCAATTGGAAAGTGTTGCGTTAGGGCCACCAACGTTCCACTAGAGAAAATATTAAATCTCTGTCGTGCAACAAGAATCGAAGCTCATCTACATATCCAAAACCAAATACGTTCACTAAGCCCTTTTGATATGTATTTATCTGCCATGTGGCGTAGTTTGTAGCGTTGCGCCATTGTCCACGTTCACGCAACCGTACGTCCGGCTTATAATCAAATAACTACAAATAAAACGAATGACAAAAATTAACTCTAATTCAATACAATAAAATAACGATTAAACACCTTTTGATATGTATTTACCTCTCCGGTAAACACCAATCGCGATATGTAATTTTTTCTTTCTTGTTCCTCTCTTTCAGTCGTCGGTCCGCCGGGAATACGACTATCGTTTTCAGCATTCATCTTCTCAGACTCTTAGGTAAGTTGCTCTTCTTCCTCTATGTGAATGTATATGTTCTGCCACTCGAACCCTCTTATATACATCTTCCACTCCTACCACCCGTGAGGAATCTAAGAAACTAAATCCTCAATTATAATTACATGGAAGAAAATTACATAGGGGGGAGAGAAAGTTAGCATTGGGAGAAGAGAAAGAAATATTGACAAATGAAAAGGGGGGTGGAAATGATCACATTTGAAAGAGAAGGGAAGAAAAAATGTCCACGTGAAAGTGGGAGGGAAAAAAGGGGGGAGGGATGTCTGGCGACATCTCAGATGGCGCCGAGGGGGTGGCGGCCCTCTGGCGCCATCATAGATGTCGCCAAGGGGGTGGGAGCCTTTTGGCGCCATCTAGGATGTCGTTTCATCCCTTTTTTTTTGTAAAATTGTTAAAGTTACCCCCTTTTTTATAATTATCCTAAAGTTTACCCCCCCAATAAAATTACCCGTTGTCAAAATATCCAACCGATGGATTCATGTCATGAATACTACTTCTCACCTCCGCTTCTTCAAATATCTATAAAAAATAAATAAATAAGTGTACGTACACATAACATGTGTACACAATACATATGCAAAATATCTTTTTCACGATTTCTCGCTTCGGGTCAATCCGCCCACGAAAACAGTCCCTAAACTGCTGGGGAAAAAAAAATCTGGACATTAATATATCTGACCATACCAACAAACTTCAATCAATGCCCACTGACAACCAAACTATATTAATATCCACTGTTAGCCAATTAATCGCAATCAATGAGTAAATCAACTTGCTGAAGAATAGTGTCTAAGACCATCTCCAATGGTGATTTCTAAAATTGAGTTCTTATCCTACTTGACATTGTACTTTAAGGAGATTTCTATCCTAGTTGGAAGAGTTTCTACATAGAAATTGTAGACATACAAAAATGCTCTCCAATGGTTCTCCATTTCTATCCTATGTGTCACATAGTAAAAGGACCAATTTAATGGTGTGGGGCCCAATAATAATTGTCATGAGAGATAGGAGAATTTCTATGAGAGTTTCTACATGTAGAAACCCTCCTAGAAAGTTTCCATCCTACATCATTGCCACCTAGGATAGAAATGGTGATAGAAATCACCATTGGGAGAAATTTTTTCTAAAATGGACTTCTTCCATAGAAATAGGGAAGATAGAAACCCCCATTGGAGATGGTCTAATATAATATTTTTTTTATTATTATCATCATCATCATTATTATTATTAGGCTTAATTGCTAATTGATACCCTCAACTATTCCGCTTTTTCAACTTGATACCTAAACTTTTTTTTGTAACAAGTTGATACCCAAAGAATTTTTTGGACGAAAATACCCCTCATCCTTCCCGAAAATTACCCCCCTTTCCCCCAACCCCCCCCCCCCCCCCCCTCCTGCTAGCTTCGGCCGGCCCCCCCCTCCCTGCTAGCTTCGCCCCCCCCCCCCCCCCCCCCTCCCGCTCGAGCCCGGCCAAGCCCGCCCCGCAGCACAGCACAGCAGCAGCAGGCGCACAAGCAGCAGCAGGCCAGCAGCACGGCCCGGCGGCGGCGGGCTTGGCCGGGCGCGAGCGGGGGGGGGGGGTGGGTGGGGACGAAGCTAGCGGGGGGGGAGGAGGGGTGGTCGGAGTGGGGAAGGGTGGAGGGAAGGAAGAAGGAAGGGCATTCTCGTATTTTTAAAATTTAGGTATCAAGTTGAAAAAAAAATAATAGTTGAGGACCAAGTTGTTACAAAAAAAGTTTAGGGTATCAAGTTGAAAAAGCGGAATAGTTGAGGGTATCAATTAGCATTAAGCCTTATTATTATAATAAATGAGTCCATTTTTATTCACCTACAAAAACTAGATGAAATGTTCACCTCACAATAAAAATATGACTAAAGTATTTTTATCCCAAAACTATTTTATCATCAAAACTATTTTATCAGTGATTTTGTTCAGAAGTGATTTTGTACCATGTGTCGTATCTTTTTTTTGGAATGTGAACATTTTATCTAGTTTTGATAGGTGAACAAAAATAAACTTTAATAAATAGCGCAACTGAACAAGTACTCGACACACTGTAGATGCACAGCTCCCGATGGCTCTATAAGTAGCAGTAGCAGCATGCTCGCTGCTGATCACTACCAGAAACACAGTAGGGGAGTGAAGCAGCAGCCCAACCATCACACTGCAGAAATGGCACTGAAGGGAGCAACCAAGGAAGAAACCGAGGAGCTGCTCCAAGCGCACTCCACAATCATGCACGAGGTCTACGTGCACGCGGGGTCGATGGCTCTCAAGTGCCATCGAGCTCGACATCCCCGGCATCATCTCCTCCGCGGGGGACCTCTTACGCACTCGGATCTCGTCGCCGAGCTCTCCATCCCCGAGCCCAACTCTTCCACCGTTCGACGCATAATGCACATACTTGTCCCAAAGGTTATTCTCAATTCGCAAAATGATATTTGCCCATTCTTTTGGGTGACCCGCATAATAACCGTGCCTACAAGACAACTTAAACTTAATTATATTTAGTAATAGATACTGTAGAAATTGCATGCATACATTATACATATGCATTCTGATCATTCAATATGGTGCAAGAAGCTATAGATTTCAATATATTTCCGATCTTGATATGATCTCTTGGATTTGAGATGAGGATGACTTTGAGATCTTTGGCCGATCGACTAATAGACTTTAAGTAGAGGAATGCACCATTGCTCTAGAGTTAGTTTGGTGGAGGTATAGCTAGAAGGAGATGTAAATATCTCGTTTAAATTAGTAATATTATATATATATATATATATATATATATATATATATTATATATATAATATATATTGCTTTACTTCAGTATCATGTGTATACTTTCTCTAAGATTCCATTTAGGGATCATTTTATTTATTTGAGCTAATAAAAGTTATTTGCATCGATCTGTCAGGATATTTCATATATGACAAGAAGTTGGACACCTACTCGCTCACCCCTATCTCCAGAATGCTTGTATGTGACAACCCTATCAGCCTCGCCAGTCATGTTTTGGGCCTCCTCGATACTAACATGGCCACTCCTTGGCACAATCTCAGCACATTTTGCCGTCTCGACCACAAGAAGGTACATTACTGAGGACATACTCAAGACACAATTGTTTATGTCAATATAAGGATACCAAAATCTGAAATAAACATGCCAATAAGAATCTTTAGGAGGGTCAAGATGTATACACTCCAACCCCCCCCCCCCCCCCCCCCCCCCCCCCCCCCTCTTTTATATATATATATATATATATATATATATATATATATATTCTTTATATATATATATATATATATATATATATATATATTATATAATATATATATTGGTCATTGGATCGCGAAGGTCCCGTACGGTTCCCGTTCGGTCCGTTGGCACGGGGTAGAGCTTTGCCGGGACTCTGCCGGCATATCTTTTGATCTGTGTCATATATATAATCGAACGGGAACCGTACGGGACCTTCGCGATCCAATGACCAATATATATATATAATATATATATATATATAATATATAATTATAGAGAGAGAGAGAGAGAGAGAGAGAGAGAGGGAGAATTGAACTTTTATCCTCTATGATACAAATAACAAGTCTAATTACCATCACCTCATGCACTCTTGATTATAGCATATAATTTTTTTCCAATTTGTCAAGCCAAAGAAATTTATAAGATGGTGTGAGCAAAAAGATCAATCACCCTAGGAGAATCAAGAAGATAACACACATAATATTGGACTAATCAACCTTATACATGTTTAAAGATGTCAGTGTTCTACAAAACTCTAGAGTTGGATGTAGGGTGAGGATTACACAGTACTACATTCGTAGGTCGAATGTCCATTTTGAGTTGAGAACTGGAATATGTGTCACTGTCAAAACTGGAGTAATGGTAAGGTGGCAAGGACTTCAAAAATTCATGCTAAATATGAGCTAAACAAGATCTATACTTCTAATTACTTGTGTTCTTGATTACGACCAGGGCTTCACTGTATATGAGATGGAATACGGCAAGTCACTGTGGAAATTAAGCGAGGAGAATTCGGAGTTCACCGTATTGTTCAACGAGACGATGGACGGAGATGGCAGAGTGACGATGAAGGCACTGTTAGAGGAATGTACAGAGAATTTTGAGGGACTAAATACATTGGTGGATGTGGGAGGAGGGGATGGAACGTCCGCAATAGCGATCACAAAGGCATTTCCGCATATCAAGTGTATCGTATACGATCTGCCTCATGTTGTTACTAACGTTCCTCAAGGTTCACCTGTGGAGGTTGTTGGTGGGAGTATGTTTGACCACATTCCTAAAGCTGATGTCGTGTTCATGAAGGTTAGTAGTGTATTTATGATGGGAAATAAAATGTATTTATGAAATAATCAATGTCCATTATATGTTTGCAGTTGGTCATGCACGACTGGGATGATGAAGATTGTGTAAAGGTATTGAAACTATGCAAGGAGGCAATTCCCTCGAGAGAGGATGGAGGGAAGGTGATAATCATCGAAATCGTTAGAGGTTTTAGCAATCTCGATCTAGAAAGGGAAACACATATCTTCTTTGACCTAGCGATGATGGTATACATGGGCGGAAAGGAGCGGGAAGAACATGAGTGGAAGAAGATTTTCACTGACGCGGGGTTCACAGACTATAAGATAACTCCTCTAGGTCTCCGTAGCCTGATTGAGTTCTTTCCTTAATAATTTGGCATTTTACCACTGGAAGATAGTTTTATGCTGATGTTTGAAGTATCAAAACCTTAATATATTCCTAGTAATAAGCTCCATAGATTGGAATGTTATGCAACTACCTTTATGTTTAATCTTGAAAGTTTACTATTTTTTGTGAGGCTCAACATACTGTATCGGTATTTGTATATACGGATACATATATATCTGTATCGGGAATGTATTTTCTTAACTTTTGTCATTTTTTTCTCTTGATCGAGGATTATGAATTTTTGCGAGTGGGTCCTTGGTCATTGATATCTTGCCATGATGTTGTGTCATGACCCACACCCAATGTAAGGGCACAAGTGCGAGACAACGTCCAGCCTACGCCACAACATCGGCTGTAGAACGATATCTAGGTATACTATACTAACTACAATATATATCATAACCTGTCAATATAACTCAACACCAAAAGGAGGACAAATCATGATAATATCCATACTCAATCACAATAACTATAAGGAAGATAAATTGTACGATAAAGATAATAACATGATATCAAATGTCCACGAGAAACCTAACCTAAAATAATACAAGTCCAAAGAAAGTATAAGAGTCAACTATCTCAAATACAAGTCTCAAATAATAACATGTCAAGAGTCATAAACTTGGAGACAAATCCAGTACTGAACATCTAGTCTAACTGAGTCGCTACTAGAGCCTTCTCAGCTGGACCTAAGCCCTCCTGAATCAGTGTCTCTTGGTCTACGCCTACTATATCCTATAGGCCGTAGTAGGTAAGACAATCGTCATCTGAATCGTCTGAAAAAAATATACAGTCATGATTGGAGTGAAGCACAAACTTTAACATTAGTTCCAACTAAATAATAAATGCTATAAATCAGTAATAGTGAGTGTAATACCTGAGAGCATATATAACTGTACCATAACTAACTAGCATAACATGTAATAAGAACGAAATGACAGTAATAAAAAATATCGCAATGAACATGAAATAGACAGAAAAGAAACTGAACTACATGTATTTAGATCATCATTTACAACAGGTATTCTATCAATAACAATGTCTACAATATTACAACTTAAATCATACAGGTAACGCATGATTGGATATTCACAATAGTACGGCTTAATCCAGTAGGATTGTCTATCCACAATATCATAATATTATGGCTCAATCCAACATTATTGGCTATCCATGATATCACAATAGTACGACTCAATCATACGGGTAACGTATGATTGGCTATCTACAATAATACATGAGTACAGCTCAATCATACGAGTAACGTATTATTGGCTATCTATAATAGTACAAGAGTACGACTCAATCCAACAGGATTGACTATCTACAATGGCATAATAGTATGACTCAATCATACGGGTAACGTATGATTGGCTATCCATAATAAATCAAGATGGTGTCAACAAATGAGCAGGGTGATCAAAATATACAATAAGATATGAAAGCAATATGTGTATCAAGACAGAAACCATATCAACTACCTTGTGTAAACTCGTGTCAGGAATCAAGTAGAACATCACTAAATACATGAATCATAACAAATATCAGATGATGGAAACTATCAGAGAATGTACTCGCCTGAAATCCGATGTGAAGTATCAATAGTATTTGATACGGTGCCTCAAAAATCTAAATATGGAATATCAATGTCAATTCATGTTTTAGAATCATAAACATGCTATACTATTTCAATACTAGGTCTCCAAGTTATTTCTAGTTCAAACTAGGTTATACCTAGCTTTTTAGGTCCATACCTTGCCCTACCAAGGTATTCTAACTAATACTAGGCCACATTAGGTCATACCCTATGTAACTACTCTATAGAGTATGCATATAGGCTCTCATATGCAATACCTTATCTATTTACCATATTACTTATACATTACCCTTCCATACCCCTAGCCTGTATCTCTGTACCTAGGCTTTATCTACTCATCTCACATTATCTTATCATTACCTCTTCTAACATCCCCTAGATAATTCCAATTACCTTAGCTATTACCTAGGTACATGCCTACTACTTATCTTCATTTACCTATGCACAATGCTACTTATCTAGACATTACTGATACACCCCTACTGGCCAACTCTAACCCTTCTCCTTACCTGCACATACTCTATACACATGTTGCTTAGATAAACCCCTAACAATACACTCCATGATACAATGTCCTCATATTACACACACACCCCTTATTAACTGCCTACACATATTGTTGCCTAGACACTATCTCTCTTTTATTATTGCACACTTCTATATACTGCTGCTTCACCCCTTCATATTGTTGGCCCATTGGTTAATGATCACACTTTATTTTGATAATCAAGGTTAACTTAGGTCGATACGCAAAATACATTACTGCTACGAGTTTACATGGTTTCAAATCTGCATCCAAAATCTGCATCCTGCTGCTACAAAGTATAAACATCGCATCTTCATCAAGAACCAAATACAATGGAATCAAGATCAAGCTTTTTCATATTTTCTTCTGTATTTTTACTTTTATTGAGTCTAGAAAAAGGTTGATCATTATCGGTATTGGCATAGATTTTTCTCAGTCCAGAAACAAAAATTAGCCTACCTATCCACATATACAAAATCCAAAAGTCCACACTTTTAAAAAGCCCAAAACCCATACAAATTTGGCCCAACAGTTCTGACCTAACCTAGGCAGGACTCGAGCAGAACTCGAGCAGAGTTCGATCGAATTAGTTTTGATATTTGATTTGAATTCCCTCCAAATCTGCATCCAATGTTCGAATGCGAGATTTCTGCATCCGAACTTTGCCAAACTCTGCCCGAATTTGGTCTAGAAAAATATAATAAATAGAGAAGAACTTTCTATTTCCAAATCACTCATTCACTCATTCCTTCTCTGCTTTATTCATTCCTAAGTATTTTTTATGAGCTACACTTTCAAATCAAGCCTATACCACTCTTAGCTAAATCTAGTACAATTTTGTTCAATATTGAAGAGTTGTATCGGGGGCTACATTTAGAAAAGTTCTAATTTTCAAAATTGTCCTCTGGACTCGATCGTACGGTCGTTGCCAAGCGCGGTGTTGTAAGGGACTACAATATCTCAATTAGCTTATGACATAGTAGATTAATATCGAGCAAGAGTACTCAAGACTGGACTAGTCCTCAGAGGAAAACCAGTATATATCGTCGTGTCACTGAGTTTGATCTTCTTAACTCTTACTTTACTGCAATTTGTTTATTGTTATTTACCTGCCATAGTATAAGTTCTGAATATTTTTAATTGGTGATATTTTTTGCTGCACACGCACATACTATATTCATTCCCCTCTAGAGGTGCTCAATGGTTCTATAATTGGTATCAGAGCAGGTTATACATATACATAACCATCTAGAGAGTATATATCTATGGCAACCATTAAATCTATATTCAACGGTGAAGAGCAATACACAAATAGACTCCCACTATTTGATGGAACGAATTATACCTACTAGAAAATACTAATGAGTTTCTTTCTAAAGTCACTGGACTTCGATCTTTGGTCGATATTAATAGATGGTTACAAGAAACTACCTAGAATAGTGATTGATGGTGATTAGTAGACAAGCCACATGACAAATACATGGAGCATGAAAAGACACAGGCTAGTCTAGATGTATGAGCCATCAATGCACTATTCTGTACAATTGACAAAATCGAGTTTAATCGTGTATCAACATGTACGACATCTAATGAAATGTCACGACCCGCACCCTAGAGTAAAGGCACGAGAAGTGGGTACGTCCAGCCTATGCCGCAGTGTCGACGGTAGAACGCTGTCCTAGGTCACAACATCTAACAATATAAAGCTTAAACAGTTTATACTCCCCGAATGGGGGTGACATAGCAGAAAGTAACTCAATCACAACTAAGGCAAATGATAAGATAGCAGATAGATAGATAAATAAACTGCTGAAATGAAAGGGAAATCCCAAGTACATCAGAGAGTCTAAGTGTCTAAGATAAATACATAACCCCAGATCCCAAGTATCAATAAGTACAATCATCCATAGAATACTGTAAATGAAATCATCCTAGTCTAAGGGTGTGTCATCCACAGCTAATGGGACCTAGCTGCTGCTGGTCCAGGTCCAGGCACTCATCTAAGGTAGCACCGTAATAGGTATCCACACCAGCCTCCTCCTCGTCCTTTGTAATATTTTCAACAGGTCCAGTCAGGACAGGAGCGAGCACAATACATCTCAACAGTTCATAGCAGGTTAGAAAATATAACATGCAGTAGAGTAAGATACAGGTAACTGAAAGAAGCATGAAATGTAAACAGAGGAAACTGTAATGGAAATATATATATACTGTAAATAGAGAGCTAACTGTGGCTAGTGAGTCAGAGTACAATATAAACATGTGAATGGCATAGGAGATTCTGGAAACTATACTATGGAGTGATTCTGGGAACTGCACTATTTGGATATTATTCACATGTTTACTTCTACTCTCCCGTACCCCCAATCAATACACAAGGATCCAGCCAGGTTTTGTTATGATTCCATGCAAAGGCCCATAAGGGGTGATACATGGATAGCCCATAAATGGGTGATTCTGGGGATGCCCATAAATGGGATGATTCTGGAAAGACTCTGTGATCATGAGAGTACATGTCACAAGTGATCGAAGAATCGTGAAGCATAGTGATACACCATGTAAGTAAAACGCACAGAACATGTAGTATACAATGCTCCCTGAGGGGATAACATCTCAAGAATGGATCCATATAGTACTAATCCGTGTTACCAACGTGACAGCATCAAGTAAAGTAATCTAAAGCAGGAAAATAATTCTAACAGGATATGAAATGATCAGAGAATGTACTCGCCTGGTATCTGAGTGTCCAACTAAAAAGTACTGTCCGAGGAGTGGTGTCTGGCTCCTATTCAGAACAGCACAAGTCACAACAAGTCCAGAATGATAAAATGAAACACTACAATGCATTCTACATGAATATAGGTCAAACTAGGCCAAAGTCAACTCTTGGTCAACTCTAGTCAACCCTAGAAATCAAACTAGGTCAACTATGGTCAAACTAGGTCAAACAAGTCTACACTAGTTTAGCAAGTCTATTCTAGGTCTAATAAGGCTATACAAGCCCAATCTAGGCTCATTAGTCAAACAGACACACACAGGCCATAGGCTATATTATGCCTATAGGCCAACCCATAACACATACACCATGTCAAATTCTATATCTAAATAATATACTCTTGATATATTTATGTAATCTAAAACATAACACATATATATGTATAATACATACATTTAGTAAACACACATACACATAATATAGGATACTAATATATATATATATATATATATATATATATATATATATATATATATATATATATATATATATATATATATATATATATATATATATATATATATATATATACATACCCTATAAACCCATTTCAAGTATCAATATTAGATACCTATATATAATACACAAACTTATATTATATATATAGATTCACATATTAATGTATACATTACATTATACATCCAAATCCTTAGACACATACATCTATATATAGTAGAGAGGGATAGAAAACAGAGAGTGTGAAGAGTGAGTGAATGAAAGAGTGAACTGTGAGTGAGGGGGGGGGGCTGTCCCTGTGTGACAGGAACTAGGGTGTGTGTGTGTGTGCATAACTGGATTTGTGTGTGTGTGTGTGATGGTGAGAGAACAATGTGTGTAGGAGTAAAGTGTGTTAATGAAATTACAAATGTGTGTGTGTGGCTATGTAGGTCTTGACAGTGAAAAATTGGAAGGGAATTAACTCATCATATGACAGCAAAATACACATGTAAAAATGCACCTACAATCTCAGGTTTTTAATGAAAACTAAGGAACCAATTGACAGTGTATACACAGGTTTCTATATCAAAATAACTCAGATTTTTATATCAATTCTAGAAAGAAAAGAAAGGAAATCAATACATTAAACCCCCATCAATCTCAGGTATTTGTGAACTCAGATTTTTGAGTTCTAAACATTAGTGAACCCAGGAAATCAGTTTTCAGAACCATTAAAACAGTCCACCCCTTTCAACCCCATTTCGAATCCCACATTCAATAAAACCATTTCGAATTCATCATACAGTTAGCCTAAGTATAAGTGAACAATATTAGGAGCTTAAACAGGCAATTAACTACAATTAGATTAATCAAAAGACTGACAAAATTCAAATCCAAAAACTGGAAAAAATCTGTAAATAACCCGTATCAGGAAAAATTGGGGAAATGGAAAATTATTCATCAAATTAAACTAAAATGACATACTAATGGTTGGTAAAGATTAACAACATTGTGTTCGTGTCCTAGAGTGTGCCTCGTGTCCACCACGACACGTCACGACGTGTCCAATACAAATAAGCTCGAAACAGTGCACTGAGACACAACAATTTGGCACTGCGTCGTGTATAGGTGCACGCGTGTCGTGCACTCGACACGACGCGAACTGGGACACGTGCTCGTGTCAGTGGGTGCGCCTAGGGTAGACCTAGGTGTGTGTCACCCTGTATCGTGTCCTCGTGTCGCCGTGTCCGTTGTGTCGAGCCGTATCAGTGGCTAATTTACACTGTGCACAGATCAGTAAAAAATTAGTGCACGACTGATTTCTCTCCAACTCGACCACAAAACCCAATGACACTTTGGGGGCATGATGTCAGTGCATGCCCCCTAGTGTCCACCAAGTTTCGTGTCCAACCAAGCCGTGTCGTATCCTGTAGAAGCCCCGAGCAGCAGGGGATATACCCAGGCCGCGCGCGCGTGTCCGACTACGTGTGCACGAGTGCCAAAACAACACGACACAGACTCGATTCAAGCTCAGAGCAAAAGAAACATGTAAGTGACACAAAAATACATTTTTCCATTCAAATAGTTTTACAAAAACAGAACGAAATGTCCATTGAGACATTTTGTCAAACACCTAAGGCCATCACTGATACATGTCCGATACGGACACGTACAGGACACAAATTTCTACAAATCCTATTCCTACAAGGTCAGGATACTTAGGGCTAGGCATCCATGCAATTAAAACCAAATTTAAATAGATGGATTAGGATTTTACCTATGGTGTTCTCCAACGCAAAAACCCTTTGAATGAGGATTCCCAAAAGCCACCAAACTCCTTCAAATTCGTAGAAAACTGAGAATAACAAATTCCAACAGCAAGAAAACATCAATTAGAACCTATTGCAATTTGTTTGGATTAAAAAGGAGTTAAAATAGATTTTCTAAGGATTTTTGAAGTTGGGAAAATATCTCTTTCTAAACTTGCTCTTTTCTAATGAGGCTTGCCCTAAATGGAAGAGAATATTTATAGGGGAAGGGGTTTCCCAATGGGTGTAGTGGCTGGACAAATAGTGTTAGGGTTAGGGTTAGGCATTAGTTAATGGGCTTTGGGCTTATATGGCTAGTTATTGATTTAATGATTAATCACAAGTCATGGCTTATGACTTAAATGATATAACTTAAGTCAAATAACCATACCATGGGTCAACTCTAGTCTAACTAGGGTTGCATAACCTAACCAAGTCCAAACTCAACTAGGGTTAGCTCCTAGGTTAGTCTACCATGGTCATTGCTAGTCAAAGTCAACCTAGTCAACCCTCATTCAAACAATTCCAAAATAAATTCTAAAAATTCCCATAAATTCAAATAAATTATAATAAATTCAAATAACCCCCAAAATGACAAAAATACCCTCAAACTAGAAATATGGTAGTGATAAATCTACCCTCCTTAAAAGAATTTCGTCCTCGAAATTGAAAGGCGAAATACAACTGATGAGAAGGATAGAAAGTATACCTCGCGGTCCAAAAAGATAAGGGTATCGCTCGAGCATCTCAACCTCCTGCTCCCAGGTAGACTCTCCTGGAGAATAATGCCTCCATGCGACGCGTACCAAGGGTATCACCTGGTTCCTCAGAACCTTCTCCCGTCGATCCAGAATCTCCACTGGCTGCTCTGGATAGCTGAGAGAAGGCCCAACCTCAATCTCTGAATGATAGAGCACATGGCTAGGGTCAGCCATGTACCGTCTCAACTGTGATACATGGAATACGTTGTGGACCCCCATAAGTGCAGGTGGCAAGTCTAGCCTGTATGCCACGTCACCGACTCTCCCGCTGATAATGAAAGGGCCGATGAAGCGCGGGCTAAGCTTCCCGCCTCCACCAAAACGTATCGTACCCTGAGTCGGAGATATCCTCAAGAAAACCTGGTCTCCGACCTAAACACAAGTAAGGTCTCAATTAATTATAATAAACAAACATGATCAAACAAAACACAAACAATCAAACCTAAATCTAATCCTACTCTAATATGTACCTCAAACTCCAAGGGCCTCCGGTGGCTATCGGCCCAGTACCGATGTCTGTCTTGCGCCACACGAAGTCTGTCCCTGATGAGCTTCACCTTTTCGGCTGCATCAACAACCATCTCTGGCCCCAGTAAAGCTCGCTCACCAACATCATCCCAAGATAAGGGTGTACGGCACCTACGCCTGTACAGAGCCTCGAAAGGTGACATCTCAATGCTGGCCTGAAAACTGTTGTTGTAAGCAAACTCCACCAAATGAAGATAATCCTCCCAGGAGCCTCCAAGTCCAGGACGCACGTCCGCAGCATATCCTCAAGTGTCTGAATAGTCCTCTCTGGCTGTCCGTCCGTCTGGGGGTGGTATGCGGTACTAAACTTGAGCTGAGTGCCCAAGCTAGTCTGCAGACTCCTCCATAAATGGAAAGTAAAGCGACTATCCCGATCTGAGATGATGCTGACCGGAACTCCGTGAATCTTGACTATCTGTCACATATACATCTCCGCGAGCCTCTCTGTAGACGTACCCACCTTGAATGGCAAAAAGTGGGCCGATTTGGTCAACCTGTCAACGATGACCCAAATCACGTCTTTTCCTTCTGGTGTACGCGGCAATCCTGATACGAAGTCTATAGTGATATGCTCCCATTTCTACTCAAAAATGGGCAGTGGCTGTAATAATCTACCGAGCCTCTGCCTCTCTGCCTTGACCTGCTGACAGATCAAGCACCTAGCTACAAAGCGAGCCACCTCCTGCTTCATCCCGGACCACCAAACATGCTCATTCAGATCTCGGTACATCTTGTTGGCACCAGGGTGTATAGAGTACTGAGATCTGTGGGCCTCCTGCATAACCTGCTCCCTGAGCTCTCCGCTGGGCACACATAATCTGGAACCGTGCCTCAAGGCACCATCATCTGTAAGAGAAAACTCGTCCTCCAGCAATCCTGCTCGAACCTGCTCTCGGAGACACCGCAGAGCAACGTCCTCAAACTGTGTCGACTTGATCCTCTCTACCAAGTCCGACTGAATCTGCATCCCCCATAACTGCATCTGTACTCCGGGCACGATCACCTCTATCCCAAGGCTCTCTAAGTCTGCAAGCAAATACCGATCCATGGTCAAACACATGGCTGTCGGATACCTACTCAAGGTATCGGCAACCACGTTGGCCTTCCCTGGGTGATATTGAAGTAGGATGTCAAAGTCCTTCATCAACTCTAACCATCTGCGCTGCCTCATGTTCAACTCCTTCTGAGTGAACACATACTTTAAGCTCTTGTGATCTGTAAAGATCTCTACCCTCTCCCCATACCGATAATGCTTTCACAACTTCAAAGCAAATATCACCTCTGCCAGCTCTAGGTCGTGGGTAGGATAGTTCTTCTCATGGGGACGTAATTGCCTAGAAGCATAGGCAATCACCTTTCCATGCTGCTGTAAGACGCAACCCAGCCCCTTTTCTGAAGCGTCACTATAAATAGTGAAGCCACCTGATCCTGAAGGCAATGTCAGAATCGGAGCTGTCGTAAGCCGCTCCTTCAACTCATCAAAAGCTGCCTGACACTCCTCTGACCAAACATACTCAGCATCCTTCCAGGTCAACCGAGTCAACGGCTCTGCAACCCGGAAGAAATCCTGCACAAATCTCCAATAATATCCTGCCAGCCCCAGGAAACTCCTGATCTTTGCAGCTGAAGTCGGCGCTGCCCATGCCTCAACTGCTACAATCTTCTTGGGGTCAACTGAGATACCATCTCCAGTCACAACGTGCCCCAAGAAGTCCACCCGGTCCAAGAAAAACTCACACTTGGAGAGTTTTCCATAAAGCTGCTCCCTCCTGAGAGTCTCCAGCACTATCCGTAGCTGCTCCTCGTGCCCCTCCTGTCTTAGAATATATCAAGATGTCGTCAATGAACACCACCATAAACTGATCCAGATACTGGTGGAACACCTTGTTTATTAGGTTCATAAATACTGCTGGTGCATTGGTTAGCCCAAACGGCATAACCAAAAACTCAAACTACCCGTACCGCGTCCTGAAAGCGGTCTTGGGAATATCATCCCCCTTCACCTTCACCTGGTGATATCTCGACCTCAGATCAATCTTGGAAAATACTCGAGCTCTTCTCAACTGGTCAAAAAGATCGTCAATCCGTGGCAGTGGGTATTTGTTCTTGATCGTGAGGTTGTTGAGTGCCCTATAGTCAATACACATTCGTACTGACCCATCCTTCTTCGGCACAAACAACACTGGTGCACCCTATGGCGACGAACTCGAGCGGATGAAGCCCTTGTCCTGCAGCTCATCCACTTGCTTCTTCAGCTCTACAAGCTCGCTGTTGTTCACCCGATAGACATGCTGAGAGATGGGTTCCGCTCCTGGAACTAAGTCTATCGAGAACTCTATGTCTTTTTCTGGTGGCAATCCTGGCAACTCTTCTGGGAAAACATCCATATACTCTGCTATCAAGGGGTGTGGAATCGCCTGCTCCTCAAACGAGACTCTGCAGAAAACTCTGCTGCTCTGCTCCGCCTGACGGCTGGAGTACTCAAACTCTGTCTCCCCCGGTGCTCTGAAGAGAACTCTACCCCCTCTGCAATTAATGCTGGCGTAGTGCCTGCTCAACCAATCCATGCCGAGTACTATATCGTAGTTCGCAATGGCATTACGAGCAGGCTCACCTCCAACTCACGGCCTCCCAAAATAACTCTCCGACCCTTAAAAACATCACGTACGAGGATAATGCCACCCTCGGTCATGATCTTGTAAGTCCTAGGCAACGATTCAGCTATGATACCGTGTCTAATCGCAAAAGATACAGATATGAAACTATGCGAAGCACCAGAATCGAATAATGCAAAAGCTGGACTGGAGTCGAGAAGAATCGAACCTGCAATCAGCTCTCCTATCACATCTGCATCCTCAGCCGCCATGGTGAAAGCTCGCCCCGGCTGGCCTCCCTGGCCTGCTGCTGGTGCTGAACAAATCTCTGCTGCTGGATCGGCAGGGCTGGTCCCCTCTGCTGGCCTGCTGCTGCCCTGGCTCCTCCTCTCTGAGCTGCTCGTCCCGTGGGCAAGGTACACTCCCTCATCTGGTGATCTCCTGAGCCACATACCAGGCACTTGCCCAGCCTCTTCCTACACTCGTTCCACCCGTGCCCTGGCTTCTTGTAATAAGCACAGATGGTAGCCTGCTGCCTCAGTGCCTGCTGCTGTACCCTCTGTTGCTGATGCTGCACTGGCTGGTGCCTCGGCTGCTGAAACTGCTGCGGCTGGAACCTCTGCTGCTGGTGGTACTGTTGCTGAAAGTGCGACCTCTTGGCTAGTCCTCCGCTACTGCTGCCTCCCTGGGAGTCTCGCCCCCTCTTGAGCCTAAGCTCAAGATCATCCTCTACAGCTAGTGCGTCCACCAGGATCTCCTCAAATATAGCACTGCGGGCGTTCTTGGTGTAGGACTTGACCTCCTTTACCAAGCCCTTCCGGAACCTCCGGGCCTTCGTCGTCTTTGACAAGTCCTTCATAAATCTGTTCAGACGGCAGAACTCTACTGCGTACTCCTCTACGGACTGGCTCCCCTGGACTAGGGCTTCGAACTGGGTCTCGAGGGCTCCCAGTGCTGCGTCTGGAAAGAACTTCTCCTTGAACAGCTTCTTGAATGCTGCCCAAGTCTGTCCTGCTGTGCCAACCTTCGGGTCGGTCTGGTACCAGGTATGGGCCAGATCCTGCATTATACTGGCCGTTGCCTCTATCTGGAGCCTCGTCGGGATCTCAGCCAATGTAAAAATCTCCTCGATATGCTCGATCCACTCATCGGCATACAAGATCCCCTCTGTCCCCCGGAAGTCACTAGGGTGCATCTTCTGGAAATCTTAGATGCCCTTCTCCCGTGGCTGGTACAGCTGCGGGACTGCCGCTGGCTGAGCTACGACTCTCTCCACTGCGGTCACTGCCAGCTCAATGCCTCGAGTGAGCTCTGTCGTGTGCCTCTGCTGCTGGGTCTGCTGACCCTCCATGTATTGTCGGAAGAAGGCCAACAGCTGAACGACGTCAACTGTCCCTACAGGTGGCTACTGCTGCTGGAGTACATCCGGAATCACCGTACTCTGCTGATGCCTCACAGCTGGTGGGGCTCCTCCAAAAGCTGCTGAAACGCCTACCCTAGCTGGCCTGACTGGGGCTGCAGTACCAGAGGCTGGCTGCTGAGTGTGAGAGGTAGTAGACCTCTCCTCGGCATCCCCCTGGCCCTGACGATGCGATCGCGTCTCGACCATCCTGGAGACACAGATAAAAAAGAAACAATTGCTGAGAATGAGTCAAAATATCAAAGGAGGACAGTTTAAATTCAAAGGAAGACAATAAGCAGCAAAATTTAGATATATGAAATCTGATAAAGAGTTTGTCCTAATGTGATTGAGTACTTTCAAAAAATTTTCCTAATTCTACTGCAGGTTGCAGTGATATTCTAGTTCGAATACCACTACACTTCTAATCTAGACCTGCATGGGCCACCACTAAAAACGTGTCACGACTCGCACCCTAGAGTAAGGGCACGAGAAGTGGGTACGTCCAGCCTACGCCACAGTGTCGGCGGTAGAACGCTGTCCTAGGTCACAACATCTAACAATATAAAGCTTAAACAGTTTATACTCCCCGAATGGGGGTGACATAGCAGAACGTAACTCAATCACAACTAAGACAGATGATAAGATAGCAGATAGATAGATAAATAAACTGCTGAAATGAAAGGGAAATCCCAAGTACATCAGAGAGTCTAAGTGTCTAAGATAAATACATAACCCCAGATCCCAAGTATCAATAAGTACAATCATCCATAGAATACTGTAAATGAAATCATCCTAGTCTAAGGGTGTGTCATCCACATCTAATGGGACCTGATGCTGGTCCAGGTCCAGGCACTCATCTAAGATAGCACCGTAATAGGTATCCACACCAGCCTCCTCCTCGTCCTCTATAATATTTTCAACAGGTCCAGTCATGACAGGAGTGAGCACAATATATCTCAACAGTTCATAGCAGGTTAGAAAATATAGACATACAGTAGAGTAAGATACAGGAAACTGAAAGAAGCATGGAATGTAAACAGAGAAAACTGTGATGGAAATATATATATATATATACTGTAAATAGAGGGCTAACTGTGGCTAGTGAGTCAGAGTACAATATAAACATGTGAATGGCATAGGAGATTCTGGGAACTATACTATGGAGTGATTCTGGGAACTACACTACTTGGATATTATTCACATGTTTACTTCTACTCTCCCGTTCCCCCAATCAATACACAAGGATCCATCCAGGTTATGTTATGATTCCATGCAAAGGCCCACAAGGGGTGATACATGGATAGCCCATAAATGGGTGATTCTGGGAATGTCCATCAATGGTGTGATTCTGGGAAGACTCTGTGATCATGAGAGTACATGTCACAAGTGATTGAAGAATCGTGAAGCATAGTGATACACCATGTAAGTGAAACGCACAGAACATGTAGTATACGATGCTCCCTGAGGGGATAACATCTCAAGAATGGATCCATATAGTACTAATCCGTGTTACCAACGTGACAGCATCAAGTAAAGTAATCTAAAGCAGGAAAATAATTCTAACAGGATATGAAATGATCAGAGAATATACTCGCCTGGTATCTGAGTGTCCAACTAAAAAGTACTGTCCGAGGAGTGGTATCTGGCTCCTATTCAGAACAGCACAAGTCACAACAAGTCCAGAATGATAAAATGAAACACTATAATGTATTTTACATGAATCTAGGTCAAACTAGGCCAAAGTCAACTCTTGGTCAACTTTGGTCAACCATAGAAGACAAACTAGGTCAACTATGGTCAAACTAGGTCAAACAAGTCTACACTAGTCTAGCAAGTCTAATCTAGGTCTAATAAGGCTATACAAGCCCAATCTAGGCTCATTAGTCAAACAGACACACACAGGCCATAGGCTATATCATGCCTATAGGCCAACCCATAACACATACACCATGTCAAATTCAATGTCTAAACAATACACTCTTGATATATTTATGTAATCTAAAACATAACACATATATATGTATAATACATACATTTAGTAAACACACATACACATAATATAGGATACTAATATATACATATATATATATATATATATATATATATATATATATATATATATATATATATATATATATATATATATATATATATATATATACATACATACCCTATACACCCATTTCAAGTATCTATATTAGATACCTATATATAATACACAAACTTATATTATATATATATTCACATATTAATGTATACATTACATTATACATCCAAATCCTTAGACACATACATCTATATGTAATAGAGAGGGATAGAAAATAGAGAGTGTGAAGAGTGAGTGAATGAAAGAGTGAACTGTGAGTGAGGGGGGGCTGTCCCTGTGTGACAGGAACTAGGGTGTGTGTGTGTGCATAACTGGATTTGTGTGTGTGTGTGTGATGGTGAGAGAACAATGTATGTAGGAGTAAAGTGTGTTAATGAAATTACAAATGTGTGTGTGTGGCTATGTAGGTCTTGACAGTGAAAAATGGGAAGGGAATTAACTCGTCATATGAAAGCAAAATACACATGTAAAAATGCACCTACAATCTCAGGTTTTTAATGAAAACTTAGGAACCAATTGACAGTGTATACACAGGTTTCTATATCAAAACAACTCAGATTTTTATATCAATTCTAGAAAGAAAAGAAAGAAAATCAATACATTAAACCCCCATCAATCTCAGGTATTTGTGGACTCAGATTTTTGAGTTCTAAACATTAGTGAACCCAGGAAATCAGTTTTCAGAACCATTAAAACAGTCCACCCCTTTCAACCCCATTTCGAATCCCACATTCAATGAAACCATTTCGAATTCATCATACAGTTAGCCTAAGTATAAGTGAACAATATTAGGAGCTTAAACAGGCAATTAACTACAATTAGATTAATCAAAAGACTGCCAAAATTCAAATCCAAAAACTGGAAAAAATCTGTAAATAACCCGTATCAGGAAAAATTGAGGAAATGGAAAATTATTCATCAAATTAAACTAAAATGACATACTAATGGTTGGTAAAGATTAACAACATTGTGTTCGTGTCCTAGAGTGTGCCTTGTGTCCACCACGACATGTCACGACGTGTCCAACACAAATAAGCTCGAAACAGTGCACTGAGACACAACAATTTGGCACTGCGTCGTGTATAGGTGCACGCGTGTCGTGCACTCGATACGACGCGAACTGAAACACGTGCTCGTGTCAGTGGGTGCGCCTAGGGTAGACCTAGGTGTGTGTCACCCTGTATCGTGTCCTCGTGTCACCGTGTCCGCTGTGTCGAGCCGTATCAGTGGCTAATTTATACTGTGCACAGATCAGTAAAAAATTAGTGCACGACTAATTTCTCTCCAACCCGACCACGAAACCCAATGACACTTTAGGGGCATGATGTCAGTGCATGCCCCCTAGTGTCCACCAAGTTTCGTGTCCAACCAAGCCGTGTCGTGTCCTGTAGAAGCCCCGAGCAGCAGGGAATATACCCAGACCGCACGCGCGTGTCCGACTACGTGTGCACGAGTGCCAAAACGACACGACACAGACTCGATTCAAGCTCAGAGCAAAAGAAACATGTAAGCGACACAAAATACATTTTTCCATTCAAATAGTTTTACAAAAGCAGAACGAAATGTCCATTAAGACATTTCGTCAAACACCTAAGGCCATCACTGATACATGTCCGATACGGACACGTACAGGACATAAATTTCTACAAATCCTATTCCTACAAGGTCAGGATACTTAGGGCTAGGCATCCATGCAATTAAAACCAAATTTAAATAGGTGGATTAGGATTTTACCTATGGTGTTCTCCAACGCAAAAACCCTTTGAATGAGGATTCCCAAAAGCCACCAAACTCCTTCAAATTCGTAGAAAACTGAGAATAACAAATTCCAACAGCAAGAAAACATCAATTAGAACCTATTGCAATTTGTTTGGATTAAAAAAGAGTTAAAATAGATTTTCTAAGGATTTTTGAAGTTGGAAAAATATCTCTTTCTAAACTTGCTCTTTTCTAATGAGGCTAACCCTAAATGGAGGAGAATATTTATAGGGGGAGGGGTTTCCCAATGGGTGTAGTGGCTGGACAAATAGTGTTAGGGTTAGGGTTAGGCATTAGTTAATGGGCTTTGGGCCTAAATGGCTAGTTATTGATTTAATGATTAATCACAAGTCATGGCTTATGACTTAAATGATCTAACTTAAGTCAAATAACCATACCATGGGTCAACTCTAGTCTAACTAGGGTTGCATAACCTAACCAAGTCCAAACTCAACTAGGGTTAGCTCCTAGGTTAGTCTACCATGGTCATTGCTAGTCAAAGTCAACCTAGTCAACCCTCATTCAAACAATTCCAAAATAAATTCTAAAAATTCCCATAAATTCAAATAAATTATAATAAATTCAAATAACCCCAAAAATGATAAAAATATTCTCAAACTAGAAATGTGGTAGTGATATAAAATTTGGAGACTTCTTGAGGTAACTCATAAAGGGACTTCCCAAGTGAAGGAATCCAAAATTAGTAGATTGACACCGGAATACGAATCTTTCAAGATAAAATTCGGTGAGTCAATCAAACAGATGTTTTTACTTGTTTTTTTGATATTACTAATTCTTTACAATCTCTTGGTAAGGATAACAATAATCATGAGAAGATCAGGAAGGTACTACAAACTCTAACAAAGAACTGAAACCCAAAGGCCACCGCGATCGTAGAAGGAAATGACCTCACCACGATGACTTTAGAGACACTGATGAGCAAGCTCATGACCCATGAGTTGGACTTGCAAGAATTTGAATAAGCAACTCAAAAAAAAAAATCAATTGCCTTCAATGCTTAAGCCAAAAGAGTCTCATATAATAATTTTGAAAAAAAAGAGTTTGATGGTGATGAATAGGACCTGCTAGTCAAAAACTTTAAAAAGTTATTAAAGTTTGAGAGATCAAACCGAAAGAAGAATGACATCCACGAAAGAAACGAAGAAGAAACAATCTGCTTCGGGTGCAAGAAGTCAAGACATATAAAGAAGGATTATCTACTATCAAAGAAGAGCAATCCATGTGATCGATTAAGATCGAGCATAAAAGCTACAACCGATCGAAAGTATACTAACACCAGCATCTAGCATGAAACTGAAAGGAGGAGGACAGATCTAAAAGCAGTACACATGTATGTTTGATGGCATTCAATATGGTATCTAAAAAACCTTTGTATGATGAATTTACTTTCGATGAATTAGAAAATACCCTTAACGAATTACCTGAAGAGCACATAAATATGTTGGACATGTACAACACTACAAGAAAAATAACATTTCTTGATGATTTATTTCTTGACGGTCATGCTAAACCATCAAGGAAAGTCGTTATCTTGACAGTTTTAGATAAACGTCAAAAAATACCCTTTTTGTGTTATGTATCAAAATTTGACCATAATACTTGACGGTTTTAGATGAACCGTCAAGAAAAATCATTTGATTTATCGACAGTTTTGTTATAACCGTAAAGTAATGCATGTATGAAAAAAATTGTCCCGTACGTTGCCGTTGTAGCTGCCATTTTAGTAATTTTTTGAAAGTTATTTTTTTCGGATTTATGTTGACAGTTGCGTCCATCGAGCGTTGTTTTGCTAGGAAACACCAATTTTTGTTGGCGGTAAAATTCCCATAAAATTTTCTCACAAAATTTCTAAAACTAAGGAGATCCAGCTCTCTCCTTCCCTCTTTATTTCTTCTTGCTTTTTTCCTCCTTGTTTGCTTTCTTTCCTTCCCTCATCCTCCTCCTCCACTCCATCCACACTAACGTCCTATTCTCCAGCCTCCATCTCCGGGTCCACCTACTCAACCGCCTCCTCTCCCTCTGCCGCCTTCCTCTTCAGCACCACATCTCCACTCCACTCCAACATCGTTGCCCGTACCATCCTCCCAATGACCCACTCCTAATCCAGCTGCTCCCTCTCGCTCGCCAACTATTAAACTAAAATCTCATTAAATACTAAAACCAGTCAGACCGGCACCAACCGCCTGATCCCTCAGCTCTGAAACCCTAGCTTATGTCGATCTTCCAAATCTGACTCTGAAACCGACGTAGATGCCGATGCCGAAACCTACCGGCGGCAGCAGACTCCGCATCGTTCTTAAGGTCACCGCCTCTGCGTTCGTCGCGGTGGCGACCGGCGCCGACGGGTGTGCTAGCTTTGGTAATAGTCTCTCCTCCTCTTCATCTTGTGGCGATGAATGTTTCTGTTTTTTGAGTTAGAATTTGGTTGTTGATTTGGGTGTTGGTGTTGCAGCTTATGATCTCGAGGAGCTAGAGAAGGTGGTCGACGGCCTGCGACCCATGGCGTATTTCTCGGTGGGTGACGAGGCTTCCAGTTTGAAGTGAGTTTTTTTCAATCGATATTTAATTTGCAATTTTGATAATAAATACTTGATTGTGGATGGGGAAAACTAAGTCGTCGTCACTTCAGATATTTGGGCACTCAGTGATGGTGAGACTAGAAAAGACTCCTCCAGACCCAGCTCTGTCATCACTTCGAACCACATTCTTCTGCTCGTTTACTATAAGTGTTCACTAACTACATACTTTGCTCTTTTTTTCTAGTGTACGTTACAACAACTTTGTTTCGTGATGGAATTTATCAGGAGTCTGCATTCACTTATGTATTCCTATCACTAGATTGGCAATTTTATCTTTTTTCGTAGATTTCAAAAGACATTGTGTCCTAATTTATTATTACATGGCTGCATATGTATAACCAACTAGAATTTGCATTATATCCTAATTTATTATTATTGGCATTTCATATATTGATATACAAGTTGTTCCTGGTACTGCATGGAACCAACATCAATTAACTTTACTTAATTTGCAATGTACACACTCTAAAAGCTAGCTATACTTGTCTTCAATGTTAGGAGGCATTCCATTGCTTGATCTCTTAATTCTTCCTTCCTGTAATTGTGTGAGGAAGGATTAAGGATGAAACTAGCATCATTCTCATGCCCAACAACACATGGATTGTGTGCAATTTACATTCCCATAGAATTTGATCTAGCTTCTTTATTACAGTAAATTGATTTTGAGAGAATTAGTTATTGCATCAGATATGTCAAAACATGAAGTTCTTTTACTCGTCTCTAAGTGGTGCTTTTTGATTGGATAAGTTTGTACTATATCTTCAAGATCCTTAAATATTGGTACGGTATCTCAGTTTGTAGATGATGATGGAAAGTGCTATTTGGACATCAACTACTACTTCGAGGTTCGAAAGGATTGGGCTCAAATTGAGCAAGCATAGTGACCCGACGCATTAGGGTGCACTTTCTATCCGGATATTAGTTGTGCTGCTACCTATCCATGATTTGATTTATCTTCTGTTAGTCTATTTGCTAACAATCGATGGAAAAACTCAGTTGCAATCCCTAAGAAGAGATGCAAAGAATACAGTTGCAATCCCTAAAAAAGAGATGCAAATAATGCAGTTGCAATCCCTAAAAAAGAGATGCAAAAAATGCTGATTGCGTAGCCTAAACGATTAAAAAATCGAATCGCGTTTGCAATAGCGGTTTCTCGAAGGCAACAAGAGATGATCAACAACAGTTGAGTCTCAGATTCTCGAAGGCAACAGAAAGAAGAAGGAAGAAGAAGAGCGGATCTCGCTGGGGTGTTGAACACCGGCGCTCAAAGCTATACCCGCAGTACGGATAAGCTCCCAGGAACCAGCAAGTTCAGGAGAACTTCTGGAACGCTCGTAAGTCAATATTTGAGACTTGAACGGGCTTCCTGGACTTAACAGACTCCCTCAACTCTCTTTTTGGTGCATCTTTCAAAGGAGGCCAAGGGGCTCTATTTATAGAGTGGAGTTGAGACTTCACCTCTTCTCCTATCCGATGTGGGACTAAAATACCAATACTCAAAAATAGAGTTTGATATTTTAGATCATCCCACAATCAGCATAGAAGTGTGCCAGTCTACGCCTACCCCCCGAACCCTCCCGTGCATGCACGAGACATCTTGGAGTCCGCGTCCGAGTCCGAGTCCGCACAACAAAAATTAACTTGCATCCTTGTTGGATTTAATCCTTTTTCCTTCTAGAAAAATACTTCCACATGGCACAAACTTGTGCCCCACTACACCTCATGTGCACACCTCAACACAAGCAATGCATTATATTGAGATACTCACCATTTGGTGTAGCTGATGTGGGACTATCTTTTCTAGTCCAAAGGCAAAAATACCAACAATCCCCCACATATCTCAATATATGGGTTGAGCGTTCCCCACAGTGATTGTCCATCATGCATTAGGAGAGATGTCGCTACGACTTGAATCTTCCCGCATAGGTTAAATAACAGCATGATACAAGAATGGACTAAGCCTTGAATTCTGCACCATAACTGCAATTTTTCCTACTCACATAGTGACATCAACTGTGCTTCTGGCTGCACATTGAAGGCCTTGTGCCAGCCTGGTTTCAGTGTATAATTTTTGGGCGTCTACAAGTTTACCCTCAAGAGACGGCCTGATATCTCTGTCCATACACTATAGGTGAGTTCTATATAAAGAGTCATTGGCATGAAGCATTGCGCTTCTTTGCGGTGCTACGCCGCTATGACATGGCTGACAAAGCCAAGGCATTACCCCTACCTGGGAACCTCATCGTAGTGTCATACTACTGTAGCATGAGGTCTCAAGCCTCTTTGTAGTGCCAAACTACCCAGCATGAAGTCTTGCGCTCCCTTGTGGTGTTACGCCACTATGACATGGCTTGCAAAGCCGAGGCTTTACCCCTACCTGGGTACCTCATCGTGGTGTCATGCCACTGTAACATGAGGACACCGGCCTCTTTGTAGTGCTGCCTACATCTCTTTATTACGATTATGCAACATTAGGCTACCTGCCTATATGCGGTACTACGCCGCCTGTAACTTGGCTAACAAAGCCGAGGCATTACCCCTACCTGGGAACCTCATGGTGGAGTCACCCCACTGTAGCATGGAGTTGTAACACTCCTTTGTGGTTGTTGCGCCACCATGCTTCCTGTAAAGCATAACAGACCTTCACTCAGTCTGAGAACTCATTAAGGCATTATGCCATCCTTCTCACAGGATCAATTTTCCGTAGAAAATTCATAGTAGACAACAGTGGTTCTGGGTCCGAAATCCTTACATGTTTCGCAGAACAAGTGCCCACTGTTAACTAATATTTTTCCAGTCAATAGTCCTCCCTTGAATCAAAAAATTAGATATCTGGTAGATTTCTCTTTGAACCAATAACATAAAATTTATTGATAGGATTATAATGACACAATATTAGAATGCCTTCAAGCCCATCTTCCTTGCTGTGTCCTCGACCAGCTGACGCTTGAGACCCTTCGTGAACGGATCCGCCAGGTTTTCCTGACTCCGAACATCGATCACTGCAATGACGCCCCTTTTTATGAGATCGTTCACTGCTCTGTGCTTCAACCGCACAGTCCTCTTCTTCCCGTTGAAGAGTTCATTTGATGCCACTGCTGCTGTCGCCTGGTTGTCACAGTATATCGGAATCGCCGGTATCTGAGCCCCAACCATTGGAAGGTCATACATGAGCTCCCGAAGCCACTCTGCTTCATCTGCTGCAGCGTCCAATGCAAAGAATTCAGATTCTATGGAGGAGCGAGATAACATAGTCTGCTTCTTCGACTTCCACGATATAGCAGCTCCACCCATGGCGAACACATATCCACCTGTGGAATATTCGCTCTCCACCTCTGAACACCAGCTAGCATCACTGAAGCCTTCCACTACTGACGGATCTCCGCTGTAGTATAGTGCATATGTCTGAGTCTTCTTGAGATATCTCATAACACGCTTCACAGCTTTCCAATGCTTTACGCCTGGATTGCTCGTAAATCGACTCAACATTCCCACTGCAAAGGCTATGTCAGGCCTTGTGGCAGTAGTAGCGTACATCAAACTTCCGATAACGCTAGCGTACTCCAACTGCCTGACGCTCTCCTTCGAATTTGGCTCCAGTTTCAGATCACTCCTGTACGGTGTATCAATAATAGGAAGATCTTGATACCCGTAGCGAGAGAGCATCTTCTCAATGTAATGAGACTGTGACAGCGCTATTCCAGTGCCTGTCCGGATGATCTTGAGCCCCAAGATTACGTCGGCATCCCCCAAGTCCTTCATACTGAACTTGGTCGAGAGGAATTTCTTTGTCTCTGTGACGCAGCTTAAATCCGTACCTAGGATTAGCATGTCGTCCACGTATAGACAAACGATTACTCCTCTTCCGTCAGCAAACTTCATATAGACACACTTGTCTGTTTCACTGACCCTGTAGCCATTTGACCTTATCACCTTGTCAAACTTCTCATGCCACATTTTGGGAGCTTGCTTCAAACCATACAGAGACTTCATCAACTTGCAGACTTTGTCTTCCAGACCTCTGACGACAAAACCTTCTGGTTGTTGCATGTAGATCTCTTCGGTCAGCTCGCCATTAAGGAATGCCGTTTTCACATCCATCTGATGTATCACCAGCTTGTGTATTGCTGCTAAAGCAATTAACAATCTGATAGTTGTCATCCGAGCTACTGGAGCATAAGTGTCAAAGTAGTCGATCCCCTGCTTCTGAGCAAACCCCTTGGCCACTAGCCTGGCCTTGAACTTGTCAATGGTTCCATCTGCTTTCATCTTCTTCTTGAAGATCCATTTGCATCCGATGGGTCTTGCTCCTTCTGGTAGGTCGACCAATACCCATGTGTTATTGGAGGTGATTGAGTCAATCTCGTTGTCAATCGCCTCCTTCCAGAATATAACATCTCTGGTCTTCATTGCCTCATCATAGGTAAGCGGATCTGCTTCCACATGATAGGTGACGAAGTCATCTCCGAAGTCTTTCGGCCTCCTCGCTCGCTTAGTTGACGGCTCAGCGAGTTCTGGTTCAGCTGGTGTCTCCTCGACAACAACTCCATCTTGGACTACTGGTTCGATAAAGATCTCTGTCTGCTCCGCACCCTCATTATTCTCCGGAATGTCCGCGAGAACAATGTTCTTGTGCCTTGCAAACTTTTTTTCAAAATATTCAGCATCGCGAGATTCGATGATATGATTTGACTCGATATCAAGGAATCTCCGAGCATCACTCTTCTCGGCATACCCCAGAAAGATCGCCTTAGTAGTCCTTGTCCCCAGCTTCTGAATCTTTAGATCCGGGAGCTTCACATAAGCCAGGCACCCCCACACTCGAATGACATTCAGGTTGGGTCTGACTTTGAACCAGAGTTCATGAGGAGTTATGTCGGAAGTTGCATACGGCACTCTGTTCAGAATGAAAGTGGCCGTTAATGCAGCTTCTCCCCAATAGCACTTTGGGAGACCCGCAGTCAACAGCATAGAATTTATCATCTCTGTCAACGTTCTGTTCTTCCTTTCTGCTACTCCGTTGGATTGTGGAGAATACGGAGCCGTCGTCTCGTTGATGATTCCATGTTCTTTGCAGAATGATGAGAATTCATGAGACCTATATTCCCCACCTCGATCACTCCTCAGCCTCTTGAGTTGTTGTCCAGTTTGCCGTTCAGCCTCGGCCCTGAACTCCTTGAACTTCTCGAATGCTTCGTCTTTAGATTTGAGTAAATAGACGAAGGCATACTTGGAGAAGTCATCGATGAAAGTAATGAAATACTTCATCCCGGCCTTTGTAGAGAATTGTTTGAAGTCACAGATATCTGAGTGAACCAACTCCAGAAGATCTGTGCTTCGATGGACCCTGTGGAAGGGTTTCCTAGTGATCTTCGTCTGAGCACATATCTCACATTTCTCTACCTTACCCCCACACTTGGAGATAAGTCCTAGACTAGACATTTTGTTTATTCGCTTACAATGAACATGTCCTAGTCTATTATGCCCCAACTCAAGAGAGTAATTCAAACTAGTGATAGCATTGACATTATTATGCTGGGTTACAACAAGCTGAATTTTGTACATTCCTTCAGTCTGAAAAGCTTTCCCGAAGAAAGTACCCTTCTTGGACATCACCATTTGGCCAGCATTGATGTCCATCCTCAAGCCTGCGTTGCAGAGCAGGCTCCCAGAGATCAGGTTCTTTGCGATTGCAGGAACATGCTTCACACCTTGAAGCGTCAGAATGTTCTCCGATGTAAGCTTCAGCTCCACCGTCCCGATCCCCAGTACTTCAGCTTGTGTCTGGTTCGCCATCATGACTTTCTCGGAAGTAGGCTCATAGGAGACGAACCAGTCCTTGTCTGAATAGACATGACATGTCGCGCCAGTGTCTATCCACCAGTCCAAGTCTGCCCCCACAGTTGCAACCTGTGCTATCATGGCAACCTGATTAGTAACCAAAGAAACCTTGTTAGGCTCACCTTGCTCTTTGGGCTTGGACTTGCATTCACTTTTATAGTGACCCTTCTTGCCACAGTTGAAGCAAGTCACATGGGACTTGGACTTCTGTTGCTTGAATCCTGGACCCTTCACTTTCAGATTCGAGAAGTCCTTCTTCTTGTGGTGAGAAGCCGCCTGCTTCCCTTTGTTCTCTCTGGTGGCTTGAACCAGATTCGCCGTTGCTAGTTGCTTGGACAGGGTGTCCAACTTCTGTTGAGAGCGCATCTCGTCCTCAACATGAATCTCGCTGAGGAGATTATCCAGGCTAGTCTCCATCTTCTTCCTATGCATCCTTGCATAGATGTTGCTCCATCCTGGAGGAAGTTTTGCCACGATCCCTCCAACGACGAACTTGTCGACGAGGGGCATGCTATCGTCCTCCAGTTTCTGGCGCAGCTTCAGGAACTCTTTCACTTGGGGCAGCATGGTCTTCTCGTCTTCAAAGACCCATTTGTGGTATTTTTCAACCATGAACATCTTCGACCGGGCCTCGTCGTCGTCATACAGCTTCCCCACGGACTCCCAGATCTCTTTGGCAGAAGTCCTCTTTGTGTAGGACTCGGCCAGAGAGTCTTCCATGGAATTCAGGATCAGCAGCCTGCATATGCTGTTATCCTTTTTCCACTTCGTCTGCTTGCTCGTAGCAGCGGCCAGAACAGCAGCAGATCCTGTTGCTGGAACGATTGGTTCTTCCTCATCCAACACGTGATCAACATCCACGAGTTGAAGGTTCAGAGTCACCTTTCGCTTCCAGATCTGGAAGTGTTCGCCGTCGAATTTCTCCAACTTGTTAAAGCCGGTATCGACAAGCGAAGCACGAGTGTTTTCCATCGAATCGTATAGCTTTGAGATTGTTAGTCTATTTGCTAACAATCGATGGAAAAACTCAGTTGCAATCCCTAAGAAGAGATGCAAAGAATGCAGTTGCAATCCCTAAAAAAGAGATACAAATAATGCAGTTGCAATCCCTAAAAAAGAGATGCAAAAAATGCTGATTGCGTAGCCTAAACGATTAAAAAATCGAATCGCGTTTGCAATAGCGGTTTCTCGAAGGCAACAAGAGATGATCAACAACAGTTGAGTCTCAGATTCTCGAAGGCAACAGAAAGAAGAAGGAAGAAGAAGAGCGGATCTCGCTGGGGTGTTGAACACCGGCGCTCAAAGCTATACCCGCAGTACGGATAAGCTCCCAGGAACCAGCAAGTTCAGGAGAACTTCTGGAACGCTCGTAAGTCAATATTTGAGACTTGAACGGGCTTCCTGGACTTAACAGACTCCCTCAACTCTCTTTTTGGTGCATCTTTCAAAGGAGGCCAAGGGGCTCTATTTATAGAGTGGAGTTGAGACTTCACCTCTTCTCCTATCCGATGTGGGACTAAAATACCAATACTCAAAAATAGAGTTTGATATTTTAGATCATCCCACAATCAGCATAGAAGTGTGCCAGTCCACGCCTACCCCCCGAACCCTCCCGTGCATGCACGAGACATCTTGGAGTCCGCGTCCGAGTCCGAGTCCGCACAACAAAAATTAACTTGCATCCTTGTTGGATTTAATCCTTTTTTCTTCTAGGAAAATACTTCCACATGGCACAAACTTGTGCCCCACTACACCTCATGTGCACACCTCAACACAAGCAATGCATTATATTGAGATACTCACCATTTGGTGTAGCCGATGTGGGACTATCTTTTCTAGTCCAAAGGCAAAAACACCAACATCTTCTACCGAGAAGTTTATGTAGTTTTTAATTAAGTTAGAGATGCTAATATAAGATGATTGGCCTGCAATAGAATTCCTTTATATATTTTTTTATTCTTTTTCTAATTTAGTTCTTTCAATATTTCTCATCAATTTCTTCATTAAGTATAAAATTTGGTGTATTATATTTGTGAATTAGGATGAAGAATTGTGATTCATTTCAGGTATCTGTCTTCCCTTAAATGCACTATCCTTTGCATTCAAACGTCGTTTTAGTCCTGCCGACAAGTTGAGGTTAGTAAGCTCTCAACGAGGTAATGTTGTCAAATAAGAAACCGACTAATTCACTAAAATTTTACTTATACTAGTGGAGTTGCAAATGAGAACAAGAGGATTTCGAACATGTTATTGCCGGGAACGCCGGAGCACGCTTTTCGATGGAAAATACAGAAACTGAAACAGTTATAAAGACAACGTTTCAAATGCAATTCCTTAAAGAAGGTTTTGCAACAGAGATCCAGAAGGATTCTGCAAATTACGAGATCTAAAAAGATGTCGTAATTCACGAATAATCTAAAGAGATTTTCGTGATCGTAGCAAACTGGCAGTAGTGCCTTCTAAAAAGAAGATACTGACAGAACTGCTAAAGGCAACAGAAGGGTGACAGGCGAGAAATAGAATTGCTGGGGTGAATGATCACCGTTGCTCAAAGCTTTATTCGCCCTCTGCGAACAGCTTCCAGGAACCAGCAAGGTTGACGGAAAACCTTGGAACACTCCTGCTCTTCTGACTCCTCGGAAGACGGCGAACTCCTCTGGCAATGGCTCTACTCTTCTCTCTCTGTTTCTGAAGTAACAGAACCCACGCGTACTAAAAAGTACTAGTGTTTGTGTTAAAAAACACGCTCACTACTCTGTTGTGTTAAAGAACACTTAGAGTTATCTCCCTGGAATTCTGATTTCTCCAACACTGAGAGAGAGGAGAGAACCTGCATATATAGCCCACGGGGCGGTTGCCAAGCAGTTGCCTGAACTTCAGGGTAGTGGCTGAACCACTCCTGAAAGTGCAGCAACTGCTGCAACCGTTCCCGCTCTAATATGCAGCCAGCCATACGCACATACGCACTCTACGCACACTGCGTACGCTGCGCACACTGTGCACTCTACGCACGCTGCGTACGCTGTGCACACTGCGCGTACTTGGCTGCGTACTGGACTGCGTAACTGGGCCAGCGTAACTGGGCTCGCGTAACGGGCTGCGCAACGTGGTCGCGCAAGTGGCTCGCGCAACGAGCGCAACTTAAGCGCACTATGCGCCTAGCGACGATGCTGACGTGCTAAGTGCAAAGTGCGCCAACAAAACGCCACATTACGCCTCATGAGCCCTTGAGCCCGAGTCCGAGCCCGAGCCCGAGTCCGAGTCCGAGTCCGAGTCCGAGTCGCTAAGCTCCTACGGAGCTTAGCTCCATGGAAATAAATTTTCAAGAGCAAAAAGCTTACAGCTTCTTAATTGTTGATTAAGCCTTTATACCGTTAATAATTAATCCCACATGGCACACACCCATGTGCACTACATGTGCATCTCCATAAAGAGCAAAGACTCATATATATGTTGATACACATTCCTTTCTAGCCGATGTGGGACTAAAAACCAAAACTAAAGGCTAAAAACCCAACAATCCCCCATATATCTCTATATATATGAGTACGAGTGTTCCCCACCGTAACTGTCCATTATGCTTTTAGGATAGATGCCACTTAAGACTTGAATCTTCCTACGTGAGTCAAAAATCAAACTATAATACAAGAATGGACTAAGCCTTGAATTCTGCATTATAGCTGAAATTCTTTCCACTCACATAATGTAGTTACATGTGCTTCTGGCTGCACATTTAAGGCCGTGTGCCAGCCTGGTTTCAGTGTATAATATTGGGCGTCTACAAGTTTACCCTCAAGAGACGGCCTGATATCTCTTTGTCCATACACTATAGGTGAGTTCTTTATTAAAGAGACATGGCATAAAGCGTCCAACGCTTCCTTTGTGGTGCTACGCCGCTATGACATGGCCTTAAGCCGAAGACCTTACCCCGAATCACCGGGAACCTCATCGTAGTGTCATACTATCTGTAGCATGAGGTCTAGCCCCTTTGTAGTGCCAAACTACCCAGCATGAAGCCTTACGCTTCTGTGCGGTGTTACGCCGCTACGACATGGCTTGCAAGGCCGAGGCTTTATCCCTAGCCGGGTTTACCTCATTGTGGTGTCGTGCCACCCGTAACATGAGGATCACCTCCTCTTTGTAGTGCTGACTACATCCCTCTTTAATTCAATATACAGCATTAGGCCAACTACCTATTTGCGGTGCTACGCCGCTGTGACTTGGCTAACATAGCCGAGGCTTTACCTCCTTCGAGAACCTCATGGTGGAGTCACCGCCACACATAGCATGGAGTTACACTCCTTGTAGTGCTGTGCTACCATGCTTCCTGTAAAGCATACCAGGCATTCACTCTGCCTGAGAACTCATTAAGGCAATTAAGCCAACCTTCCCACATGAATCATTTTCCGCAGAAAACAATAGTAGACAACAGTGGTTATAGGTCCGTAACCTCTCCATGCCCAATAGAACATATACCCACCGTTCCTGATATTCTTTCGATTAGTGGTCCTCCCTTGAACCAAAAGCTAGATGCCTAGTAGATAAATCTTTGAACTAATAGCATAAAACTTTATGGTAGGAATACAATAATACAATATCAGAATGCCTTCAAGCCCATTTTACAAGCTGTGTCATCGACCAGCTGGCGCTTGAGGCCCTTGGTGAACGGATCCGCCAGGTTCTCCTGACTCCGAACATCAATTACTGCAATAACACCTCTCTTGATAAGATCGTGTACTGCCCTGTGCTTCAACCGCACAGTCCTCTTCTTCCCGTTGAAAAGGTCATTTGATGCCACCGCCGCAGTCGCCTGGTTGTCGCAGTATATCGGTATCGTCGGTATTTGCGCCCCAACCACTGGAAGATCATACATGAGCTTCCGAAGCCATTCTGCTTCCTCGGCTGCGGTATCAAGTGCAAAGAACTCAGATTCTATGGATGACCGCGAGAGCATAGTCTGCTTCTTCGACTTCCACGATATAGTAGCTCCACCAATTGTGAAAATGTATCCACCTGTGGACCTCTCGCTCTCCACCTCTGAGCACCAACTGGCATCACTGAAGCCTTCCACTACCGACGGATCTCCGCTGTAGTACAGTGCATATGTCTGAGTCTTTTTGAGATATCTCATAACCCATTCCACAGCTTTCTAGTGTTCAACACCTGGATTGCTCGTAAAACGACTCAGCATTCCTACGGTAAAAGCTATGTTAGGCCTTGTGGCAGTAGTAGCATACATCAAACTCCCGATTACGCTTGCATACTCCAGCTGCCTGACGCTTTCCCCTGAATTAGGCTTCAGCTTCAGATCACACCTGTACGGCGTATCGATCCCTGGAAGATCCTGATACCCATAACGAGTGATCATTTTCTTAATATAATGAGACTGTGACAGCGCTAGTCCAGTGTCTGTCCGGATGATCTTGATCCCTAAGATCACATCAGCTTCCCCCAAGTCCTTCATACTGAACTTGCTTGAGATGAATTTCTTTGTCTCCGTGACACATCTAATATCCGTACCTAGGATAAGCATGTCGTCCACGTACAGACAAACGATCACACCTCTTCCATCAGTGAACTTCGTGTAAACATACTTGTCCGTATCGCTGACCATGTAGCCATTTGACCTTATAACTTTGTCAAATTTCTCATGCCACATCTTGGGAGCATGTTTAAGACCGTACAAGGATTTCACCAACTTGCAGACTTTGTCTTCAAGACCCCTGATGACAAATCCCTCTGGCTGTTGCATGTAAATCTCTTCGGTCAGCTCGCCATTTAGGAAAGCCGTATTCACATCCATCTGATGTATCACCATCTTATGTATTGCTGCGAGAGCAATCAACATTCTGATGGTGGTCATCCGGGCTACTGGAGCATACGGTCAAAATAGTCAATCCCCTGCTTCTGAGAAAACCCTTTGGCTACCAACCTAGCCTTGAACTTGTCAATAGTTCCGTCTGCTTTCATCTTCTTCTTGAAGATCCATTTGCATCCGATGGGTTTCGCTCCTTCAGAAAGATCAACCAACACCCAAGTGTTATTTGAGGTGATGGAATCAATCTCATTGTCAATCGCCTCCTTCCAGAAAACTGCGTCTTTGGTCTTCATCGCCTCATCATAGGTAAGCGGATCTGCTTTCACATGATAGGTGACAAAGTCACTTCCGAAGTCCTTCGGCCTCCTCACACGCTTAGCTGACGGCTCAGCTTGTTCTGGTTCAACCGTTGTATCAACAACAACATCTTCTTGGACCACATCTTCATTAAAGACTTCAGTCTCTTGTGCACCCTCATTATTCTCCAGAACATCCGGAAGAACAATATTCTTGTGCCTTGCAAACTTGTCTTCAAAATATTCTGCATCGCGAGATTCAATGATATGATTTGATTCAATATCAAGAAATCTCCGAGCATCACTCTTCTTGGCATACCCTAAGAAGATCGTCTTTGTAGTCCATGTCCCAAGCTTTTGAATCTTTAGATCTGGAAGCTTAACATAAGCCAGACACCCCCACACTCGAATAACATTCAAGTTAGGTCTGACCTTGAACCAGAGTTCATGAGGAGTAACGTCAGAAGTTGCATGAGGCACTCTATTTAGAATAAAAGTGGCAGTCAATGCAGCTTCTCCCCAGTAGCACTTAGGAAGGCCAGCAGTCAACAACATTGAGTTTATCATTTCAGTTAACGTCATGTTCTTCCTCTCAGCTACTCCGTTTGATTGAGGAGAGTACGGAGCCGTAGTCTCATTGACAATTCCATGTTCTTTGCAGAACGATGCGAATTCATGAGACCTGTACTCCCCACCTCGATCACTTCTTATCCTTTTGAGTTGTTGTCCAGTCTGCCGCTCAGCTTCGGCTCTGAACTCCTTGAACTTCTTGAATGCTTCGTCTTTAGCCTTCAGCAAGTAGACGAACGCATACTTCGAGAAGTCGTCAATGAAGGTTATGAAATACTTTATCCCGGCCTTTGTAGAGAACTGTTTGAAGTCACAGATATCTGAGTGTACCAACTCCAGAAGATCTGCACTTCGATTAACCCGAGAAAAGGGTTTCCTTGTGATCTTTGTTTGAGCACAAACTTCACATTTCTCTACCTTACCCCCACACTTGGAGATAAGTCCTAGACTAGACATTCTGTTTATTCGTTTACAATGAACATGTCCTAGCCTATTATGCCACAACTCAAGAGTATAAGCAGAAGGAGTGATTTCATTAATTACATTAATTACATTGGACTGATTTACAAGCTGAATCTTGAACATTCCTTCGGTATAAAAAGCTTTCCCGAAATATGTTTCCTTGATAGACATCACCATCTGGCCGGCATTGATGTCCATCCTGAGGCCTGCATTGCAGAGTAGGCCTCCCGAGACCAGGTTCTTGGCGATAGCAGGTACGTGCTTTACGCCTTGAAGCGTCAGAGACTTCCCCGAAGTCAGCTTCAACACCACCATCCCGATCCCGAGCACTTCAGCTTGTGCTTGGTTCGCCATCACAACCGCTTCAGAAGTGGGTGTGTAGGTGGTGAACCACTCCTTACTGGAGCAGACATGGCAGGTGGCTCCAGTATCTACCCACCAGTCTGAATCAGATCCTACAGCATCAACCTGTTCAATCATAGCAATTATATCAGTAACCATTGAGACTTTGCTAGGCTCACCTTGCTCTGATTTCTTGGCCGGTGCTGTACATTCACTTTTGAAATGGCCCAACTGGCCACACTTGAAACAAAGCATCTTTGCCTTAGATTTCTTTGACTTGAAAGAAGTTCCCTTAACATTCAAGTTGTTAGGGTTCTTCTTCTTCTTCTGGAAATCTGCACGCTTTCCCTTTCCCTTTGTTTCCTTGGTCTGAACCAGATTGGCGTTAGCCAATTGCTTGGAAAGCGTGTCAACTTTATGTTGAGCCCTCATCTGGTCTTCAACATAAATTTCCTGCAGGAGATCTTCAAGGGTGATCTCCAGCTTCTTCCTATGCATGTTTGCATAGAACTTACTCCACCCAGCGGGGAGCTTTGAGACAATCCCTCCAACAATAAACTTGTCGGGGAGGGGCATAGCCTCGTCTTCCAACTTCTGTCGCAGCTTCAGAAATTCTTTGACCTGCGGCAGCATGGACTTCTCGTCCTCAAAGAGCCATTTGTGATATTTTTCAACCACAAATATTTTGCTCCTTTTCTTGTCTTCTTCGTACAGTTTTTCCAGAGACTCCCATATATCTCTGGCAATTGGTTTCTTACTGCAGGATTCTGCTAGAGAATCCTCCATAGCATTTAGGATAAGCAACCTGCAAATGCTATTCTCCCTTCTCCACTTGGCCTGAAGTTTAGTAGCCGCAGAGATTGCGGCAGCAGACCCAGTATCTGGAACAGTAGGTTCCTCTTCAAGCAATACGTGATCAACGTCTCTAAGTTGAAGAGTGAGATAAACCTTCCTCTTCCAGACTTGATAATGCTCTCCATCAAACTTCTCTAACTTACAGAAGTCAGTGTTTAGGAGTGAAGCATTAATATTTTCCATCGTAGCAATAAAGCTTTGAGATTGTTATTGTCGGGAACACCGGGACACGCTTTTCGATGGAAAATACAGAAACTGAAACAGTTGTAAAGACAACGTTTCAAATGCAATTTCTTAAAGAAGGTTTTGCAACAGAGATCCAGAGGAATTCTGCAAATTACGAGATCTAAAAAGATGTCGTAATTCACGAATAATCTAAAGAGATTTTCGTGATCATAGCAAACTGGCAGTAGTGCCTTCTAAAAAGAAGATACTGACAGAACTGCTAAAGGTAACAGAAGGGTGACAGGCGAGAAATGGAATTGCTGGGGTGAATGATCACCGTTGCTCAAAGCTTTATTCGCCCTCTGCGAACAGCTTCCAGGAACCAGCAAGGTTGACGGAAAACCTTGGAACACTCCTGCTCTTCTGACTCCTCGGAAGACGGCGAACTCCTCTGGCAATGGCTCTACTCTTCTCTCTCTGTTTCTGAAGTAACAGAACCCACGCGTACTAAAAAGTACTAGTGTTTGTGTTAAAAAACACGCTCACTACTCTGTTGTGTTAAAGAACACTTAGAGTTATCTCCCTGGAATTCTGATTTCTCCAACACTGAGAGAGAGGAGAGAACCAGCATATATAGCCCACGGGGCGGTTGCCAAGCAGTTGTGGGCCAGCGTAACTGGACTCGCGTAACGGGCTGCGCAACATGGTCGCGCAAGTGGCTCGCGCAACGAGCGCAACTTAAGCGCACTATGCGCCTAGCGACGATGCTAAGTGCAAAGTGCGCCAACAAAACGCCTCATGAGCCCAAAGTGCGCCAACAAAATGCCACATTACGTCTCATGAGCCCTTGAGCCCGAGTCGCTAAGCTCCTACGGAGCTTAGCTCCATGGAAATAAATTTCCAAGAGCAAAAAGCTTACAGCTTCTTAATTGTTGATTAAGCCTTTATACCATTAATAATTAATCCCACACGACACACACCCATGTGCACTACATGTGCATCTTCATAAAGAGCAAAGACTCATATATATGGAGATACACATTCCTTTCTAGCCGATGTGGGACTAAAAACCAAAACTAAAGGCTAAAAACCCAACAGAACAACCAGATGATAAAATGTACATCTTATCTAGCCATGAGAATGACGTCAATTTGTGCAATTCAGGTTAGTTGGCTGCAATGAGGAAGCATTTCTTTCTATACAGTTGATCGTCTATGCTAGTCCAGGTGGTATTTTGGTTTAGTGGTTGTGCCGTGGCATCTAGGTCTTCTACTGTGGTTGCTTTTAAGAAGGATAATATCCCAAAGTTTAAAGAGAAATTTTATGAAATGCCCAAAAATTTAAAAAGTTTTATGAAAAACCCACCCCAAAATAAACTTTCATCGCGTGCCCAACATTAACTTAAAAATTAAAAAAAGGGCACGGCATGACCCTTTTGCCCTTCTAATTTATTAAGAATATCAACAAACCCAGCAAGTTTTATGAAAAACGGTTCGATTCCAGAAGCTTGAGAATTAAATACAAAACCAAACGTCTCTTCAAAAAAGTGTCTCTATCGCTCCCTCCTCTTCCATACTCTGTTCGGTTGCGATTTTAGGTCATCTCCTCCAAAAATCTTAGAAATTTCTTACAAGAAATCGCCAGCGAATCTCCATCACAATGTCGCAATCATCAGCAATGGATGTAGACCAAGTTAGAGAAGAAGGAGAAGAAGTAGTTGCTGGAAAACAAACGAAAGGAGGGAAGAAAGTTAAGAGGGTTGCTCGTAAACCAACCGCTCCAAAAGAAAAAGTAGTGCAAGAACCAGTAGAAGAACAGGAACAAGAAGCAGCACGGGAGGAAGAAGAAGATCAAGAAGAAGAGAAGAAAAAAGGTAAAACTTTGAGACCTGTTCATTCTCCGTCTATTTTGACGCGGCAAATGAAAATGATCATTCTCCGTCTATAAAATACACGGAGGATGCCATTTCTGTGTCATTTGAACTAGAAATGACCATTCTCCGTCTATTTTGAGACGGAGAATGGCATTCTCCGTATTAAAACACGCGGAGAATGGCATTCTCCTTGTAATTTGACCCAGAGAATGACATTCTCCGCCTTATTGAGACGGAGAATGACATTCTCCGTCTTTTTTTAGACGGAGAATGACATTCTCTCTTTAATTTGACCCGGAGAATGATATTCTTCGTCTAATATGAGACGGAGAATGGCATTCTCCGTATTAAAACACGCGGAGAATGGCATTCTCCTTGTAATTTGACCCAGAGAATGGGCATTCTCCGCCTTATTGAGACGGAGAATGTCATTCTCTGGGTCATAATAATGGGAGAATGCCATTCCCCGTGTTAAAACAAAACGGAGAATGACATTCTCCGTCTTTTTTTAGACGGAGAATGACATTCTCTCTTTAATTTGACCCGGAGAATGATATTCTCCGCCTAATATGAGACGGAGAATGGCATTCTCCGTATTAAAACACGCGGATAATGGCATTCTCCTTGTAATTTGACCCAGAGAATGGGCATTCTCCGCCTTATTGAGACGGAGAATGTCATTCTCTGGGTCATAATAATGGGAGAATGCCATTCCCCGTGTTAAAACAAAACGGAGAATGACATTCTCCGTCTTTTTTAGACGGAGAATGACATTCTCTCTTTAATTTGACCCGGAGAATGATATTCTCCGCCTAATATGAGACGGAGAATGGCATTCTCCGTATTAAAACACGCGGAGAATGGCATTCTCCTTGTAATTTGACCCAGAGAATGGGCATTCTCCGCCTTATTGAGACGGAGAATGTCATTCTCTGGGTCATAATAAAGGGAGAATACCATTCCCCGTGTTAAAACAAAACGGAGAATGACATTCTCCGTCTTTTTTAGACGGAGAATGACATTCTCCGTCTATTTTTAGACGGAGAATGACATTCTCCGTCTATTTTAAAGCGGAGAATGGCATTCTCTCTTTAATTTGATCTAAAGAACGAGCATTCTCCGCCTAATATGAGATGGAGAATGACATTCTCCGCCTTACTGAGACGGAGAATGCTCATTCTCTGCGACAAAATAAAGGGAGAATGTCATTCTGCTTGTATTTTGACCTAGACAATGTGCATTCTCCGTCTTTCTGAAGCGGAGAATGAGCATTCTCTGTGTTGCTAACGCGGAGAATGCCATTCCCCGTGTTAATACAAAACGGAGAATGTCATTCGCCGTGTCAAAATAGACGGAGAATGATATTCTCCGTCTATTTTGACTTGGAGAATGGCATTCTCCGTTTGAATACAAAACGGAGAATGCTCATTCTCCTTCTATTTTGACACGGAGAATGTCATTCTCCGTCTAATATTAGACGGAGAATGACTTTCTCTTTATTATAATAAAGAAGAATGTTGACGTAAACCTAATTGTTGTTGTTTTTAGGAAAAAAAACTGTCAGGAACAGAGATGAAAGACTTTTCCGTGCAACATTCACCCCAGTACTCTCTCTCATGGATGAGGTGAAGGAAAAGTTTCACCATTTGCCTGAAGCAGTTGTCGAAAGCTTGAAGAATGTAGGATTCTACGACTTCGTTGATGTATTCTACAGATCTAAGGTGAAAAAATCAGAACTATCTAAAGTCACCCAAGGTCTGGAGAAGTTGATGGGGACTTATTTGGAAGAAGATGGAATTGGATATTTCCAATTGAGCAGCAGTGTCAAAGTAGCACCAACTGCTGATGAGATGGCAACCATTTTCGGTCTGCCAATGAATGATGACACTGAAGTTGATGAGAAGTATTTGAAGATCATCACTGAGAAGCAGAAGACCCCCCCACCAGCAGACTCATTCAGCATGTCTACAAAACACTTCACAAGATTGCTGAAAAATTCCAAGGGCAAAAATGCTGAAGTCTCAAATGCAGAGGTTAGGAAAAGTATATTAGAGCTGCTGGGGGGCGAAAATGCAAGTCCCGATGAGGTGGCCAAGTTAATAGTATTCAACTTGTGCCAAACAGCATTCTTCACCAGAATGGGGGGGGTTGAACTTGCCATACAAGTTCTTCGCTCTGGTGGAGAGCACAGATGTTATAAAAAGCATCTGTTGGCCTCGGATTATACTGGAGTACGTTATGGACAGCATAAAGAGGGCTGTCACAAAATCTGAAGATGGTGATGTTGATATATCGTACAAGAAGATTGAAGGTTGTACGATATACTTCTTGTATTGGTTTGCAGAGCACAGCCGACTGGTAGAGAGGAAGTGCAAACCAACAGTCGCATCTCCAAGATTCTGCACATGGGATGGGAATAGTATCTCAATATTCCTAAAAAATGAATATCAAGGTGCTAAAATGGATTCGGATTTGATATTCAATGATATTGTTGCATTGAATGTTGATGAACTTGAAGAAGTCCAAGCAGAGCAGCAATATATACATGGTGGAGATAATTTTGTTGATGAAGAAGAAGCTCAAGCTGAAGCTCAAGCACCAGCACCCTCTACAGCTGACAATGTAGATTTGTTGCGTGTCTTGCAGGAGAAATCTCAGCTTATCGCTGAGAATGAGCAACTCCAGGAAAGAGCCCAGCAACTAGCGGCAGATGTAGCCCAACATCGTGCTGTGGGGCTCGTTGCTGATGGCTTGGAGAAGGAGTTAGACTCTTTAAGGAACGAGAAATCGCTCCTTATTGATGATAACAAGAAACTCCTTAAGCGAGTTGAGGAACTGGAGGCACAGGGGTCGGAACTAGACTCCCTGAGAAAGCAGAAGTCTGAGCTTACTGCTGATAATGAGAAGCTTCGTCAACATGTTGAGGAGCTACTTCTAAAAGGTAAGATTTTATATTTTTTGTCTATTTTAATCTGTAATTACATGTATCTAACAAGGAGAATGACCATTCTCCGTGTCAAAGTACACGGAGAATGAAGTTTTCTGTTTGTTTTGACCTATAAAATGTCATTCTCCGTTATAAAATAGACGGAGAATGTCATTCTCCGTATTGAAACACACTTAGAATGACATTCTCCGTCTATTTTGACACGGAGAATGGCATTCTTCGCTAGTATTTTCACACGGAGAATGACATTTTCTGTATTTTAACATAGAAATGACCATTCTCTGTATGTTTTGACACGGAGAATGACATTCTCCGTCTAATATTAGACGGAGAATGTCATTCTCCGTCTAAATTGAAACGGAGAATGCTCATTATCCGTCTATTTGGAAACGGAGAATGACATTCTCCGTCTGTTTTGACACGGAGAATGACATTCTCCGTCTAAATTGACACGGAGAATGACATTGTTTTTAAAAAGAAGATTATATAATATTGACATCATACCTCTTGTTGTTGTTTGTTTTTTATATCAGTGAAAATGACAGAGGATCTGAAAAAGAAGAATGAAAAGCTAACTAATGATAATAACAGACTTCTAGAGGAGGTTGCCTCGTTGAATGACGAAGTCAAGAATAAGAACGATACAATCGTTAACCTTGAAGCAATGGCTAGAGCAATGGAAAGAGGGGATACTCAAGCAGTTCCCCAGAAGCATTACACAAGATCAAATGTACCTGCTGGAACTAAAAATCAATCAAATGCTGCAGATGAGGATGATTTTACTACATTGCAAAAGAAGAAAACATCCGATGCTACAACAACTAAGAAGGCAGGTCCTGGTCGGAAAAGAAAAGCTCCTTCCAGTCCCAGAAAGAAAGTAGATCCAGCTGGGAAAAAAAAAGCTCCTTCCAGCCCAAAGAAGGTCGACAATAAAAAGGAGATGTCAGCTCCTGAAGAACTTGAGGAAGAATCTCCTCAAACAGCAAAGCTTGTTAGAGATGGGAAAATGCTGATGCAATGTCCGAAGCTCAGACTTTGGAACGTTGCAGACGATGAGCTGAAGCAAGTATACAGGAGCATCGTATACACAAGAAGGATGTCTCCAACGTAAGTATTCTAAACTTGAACCAATTTCTGTTTAGAATACTTATGTATATATGTACTTTCCAAGTGCAATGATCATTCTCTATTGGAGTTATTTTTTATGCAATTTTATCATTAGCCTATATTATTATCATAATCGAAACTAAATTTATGTGCAGTGATTTTGTATATATGTACTTTCCAAGTGCTCCAGAAGAGTGTAAAATAAGAAGAAGAAATAATGATGTCAGCATGTTGTTAAGTGCTAAAGATTTTCAAGACATAATAAATGAGGCGGATATAGAAGCCGGTATTATGAACTACCTAATAAAGCTTATGAACGACGTTCAAGCCGAATTAAGGCAGAACATTCAGTCAAGCTCGCAGGGTGCACAATGCAAATGGTTTGCAATCATGATGCCCCATTCATTGGTAAGAATCGAAACTAAAAAATAAATATTAATGTGTACAGCTACTAATAGTGTTGTAAAAAACTAACTCATGATATTATTTTTTGTTTTTTTTTTCTTCTGGAAAACAGGGTACTGCCCGGTATGTCGATGAAAAAGATCCAACAGAAGGAGCATTGTACAATTTCAAAGTTGATATAGAAGATTTTATCATGGAGCTGGAAGATGACGTTGAATGGCTATTCGTGCCACTCTTCCGCGTGGAGAATAAACACTATACGCTTCTGGCATTCAACTTCAGCTCCTATGTTTGGACGCACTACAACTCATTGCGGAAAAACACGGGCGAGAAGGGAATCGAGGATGCAGTATACATGAAGAATAAAATTGAGCCAATTATAATAAAGAAGATTGCATTGATGAGGAGTAAAAGCCCAGCAATCTCGGAATATGAAACAACAGAGCTCAAGGTTTGCAAAGAATGTCCACAGCAACTATCACCCAGCTGCCTTCTGTATGTTTCATATTATATTGAAAAGTTGTCGAGATATCCATTTGATTTACGGAAGAAAACAAACAAACAAGTTCACAATACTATTGTAAAGAGAAGGCTAGATTTGGCTAAGGCTTTGCTTATGAGTAAATGTGCAATTCCTTTTGTAAAATGACAATGTAAATTGGAATAAATTCATTGTATATATTCTGTTTGTCAGGTTTCTTTTGTAATGTATTTGTTTTCCTTTGTATTGAAATTCAATTTTTCGACTAATTTACATTGTTCTATATATGTAAATCTGTTGTTTGATTCAAACCTATAATGTCATTATCTGTGTTAATACAAACCTATAATGTGTGCATTTGGAACTTAGAAATGGCCATTCTCCGTTTCGTATGAGACGGAGAATGTCATTCTTCGGGTCAAAAGAGACGGAGAATGCCATTCTCCTTGTATTTGGACATAGAGAATGCCATTCTCCGTCTTACTAACGCGGAGAATGGCCATTCTCCGTTTCGTATGAGACGGAGAATGTCATTCTCCGGGTCAAAAGAGACGGAGAATGCCATTCTCCTTGTATTTGGACATAGAGAATGGCATTCTCCGTCTTACTAACGCGGAGAATGGCATTCTCCGTTTTAAAACACGCGGAGAATGGTTATTCTCTTCTATTTTTGACTTATAATTGGCCATTGTCCGTCTTAGGGAGGCGGAGAATGCCATTCTCCGTTTCGTACGAGACGGAGAATGTCATTCTCCGGGTCAAAAGAGACGGAGAATGCCATTCTCCTTGTATTTGGACATAGAGAATGAGCATTCTCCGTCTTACTGACGCGGAGAATGGCATTCTCCGTTTTAAAACACGCGGAGAATGGTTATTCTCTTCTATTTTTGACTTATAATTGGCCATTCTCCGTCTTAGGGAGGCGGAGAATGCCATTCTCCGTCTTACTGACGCGGAGAATGGCATTCTCCGTTTTAAAACACGCGGAGAATGGTTATTCTCCTTCTATTTTTGACTATAACTGGCCATTCTCCGTCTTAGGGAGGCAGAGAATGCCATTCTCCGTTTCGTAAGAGACGGAGAATGTCATTCTCCGGGTCAAAAGAGACGGAGAATGCTATTCTCCTTGTATTTGGACATAGAGAATGAGCATTCTCCGTCTTACTGGCGCGGAGAATGGCATTCTCCGTTTTAAAACACGCGGAGAATGATTATTCTTTGTAATTTTGACCTAGAAAGCAACATTATCCGTCTTAGGGAGGCGGAGAATGCCATTCTCCGTTTCGTATGAGACGGAGAATGTCATTCTCCGGGTCAAAAGAGACGGAGAATGCCATTCTTCTTGTATTTGGACATAGAGAATGGCATTCTCCGTTTTAAAACACGCGAAGAATGGTTATTCTCCTTCTATTTTGACTATAACTGGCCATTCTCCGTCTTAGGGAGGCGGAGAATGCCATTCTCCGTTTCGTAAGAGACGGAGAATGCCATTCTCCGGGTCAAAAGAGACGGAGAATGCCATTCTCCTTGTATTTGGACATAGAGAATGAGCATTCTCCGTCTTACTGACGCGGAGAATGGCATTCTCCGTTTTAAAACACGCGGATAATGATTATTCTTTGTAATTTTGACCTAGAAAGCAACATTATCCGTCTTAGGGAGGCGGAGAATGCCATTCTCCGTTTCGTATGAGACGGAGAATGTCATTCTCCGGGTCAAAAGAGACGGAGAATGCCATTCTCCTTGTATTTGGACATAGAGAATGAGCATTCTCCGTCTTACTGACGCGGAGAATGGCATTCTCCGTTTTAAAACACGCGGAGAATGGTTATTCTCCTTCTATTTTTGACTATAACTGGCCATTCTCCGTCTTAGGGAGGCGGAGAATGCCATTCTCCGTTTCGTAAGAGACGGAGAATGTCATTCTCCGGGTCAAAAGAGACGGAGAATGCCATTCTCCTTGTATTTGGACATAGAGAATGAGCATTCTCCGTCTTACTGACGCGGAGAATGGCATTCTCCGTTTTAAAACACGCGGAGAATGATTATTCTTTGTAATTTTGACCTAGAAAGCAACATTATCCGTCTTAGGGAGGCGGAGAATGCCATTCTCCGTTTCGTATGAGACGAAGAATGTCATTCTCCGGGTCAAAATAGACGGAGAATGTCATTCTACTTGTATTTTGACATAGAGAATGAGCATTCTCCGTCTTACTGACGCGGAGAATGTCATTCTCCGTTTTAAAACACGCGGAGAATGATTATTCTTTGTATTTTTGACTTATAAATGGCCATTCTCCGTGTATCTAAAACGGAGAATGATTATTCTCCGTGTTAAAACACACGGAGAATGGTCATTCAATACATTATAAAGTCAGAGAGTATAAAGGATAATAAGTTCTTATGCTGTTAATATTTATGTGAAACATCAAATACACAGAGTTCAAACTATTACCATTGATATCAAAAAAAGTAAGATATGTATTCAAAAAACAATTTCCAGTTATATAAAAGAAGGGATATATGTGTATGTATTAACGAGGGGGCGCTGCCCCCTGGGCCACCGTAGCAGCACGTGGAGGCAGAGGACAAGTGCTCCGATTGTGATTGCATAATTCAAAACAATTCTGGCATCTTATCTTTCTCTTCTCTTTTCCCTTGTTCTCATATTTGCTCTTGTAACGGTCCGCTTTTGGTCGTCCAGGACCCCGTTTCGGAACAGAGGGTAGAACAACATCAGTGGGATTATTTTCAAACTGTTTTTCGCAATCTGGAACTGGACGAATGGCACATGAATATAACTTCTGGTAATAATCTGATGTCCAATACAGCTCCACAAAGTCGTAAACAGATTTATCTGAACCAACTCTGATGCATTGTATTGCATGGCTGCATGGGAATCCATATACCTTCCATCTACGACAACTACAATGACAATCAAGAAGATTCACCATGTGGGAGGAAGTATCTGCGATCACCTCAAATTCAAAATCACCGGACCGATATACCCTATAACACATGCCATCATCTGTAAGCTGCTTCAGCATATCCTCAGCGTATGGAGTCAATTTGCTATTCAAACCAATTGCATCCTTGTGGCGATCCGAAATCATCTTCATCATCTTCACACGGATGACATTTACAAGTGCTGAAATAGGCATTTTCTTCTCAGCCTTTATCCATGCATTGAATGACTCTGCACAACTAGAAGCAACCTCACCGTATCTACATCCCGGGAAGAATGCGTTTGACCAGTGTTCAGGTTTTTGTTTATTCATCCAATTCACAACATGACCACAATTCAGATCATAAATCTTCTTGATTGCTTATCTATACCCACCTTTATACAGAAAAACAAATAAGTAATAAAGAATCAGGTCAATTCACAAAATTATGAAAAAATAAGTGCATTCTCATAAGGATAATGGTCATTCTCCGTCCAAAATCTAACGGAGAATGACATTCTCCGTTCTATGTAGGACGGAGAATGGCCATTCTCCGTTTTAAAACACACGGATAATGACTATTCTCCGTCTTACTGACGCGGAGAATGGTCATTTTCCTTGTTAAATTAAGGGAAAATGCATAGAAAATGTGCATATATCTGTCTCATTAACACACCTGGAGTTAGAGCATATACTGCTTGCCTCCAAGCTTCAAGTACATGCGGATACACTCTTTCATTTCCTTTCTCTTTCAGCGGTATGTTATTCTTCATGTGATAATAGCAATAGCTATGATAATCATTAGGAAACACTTTAGGGACTTCAGAAACTAGACCGGTGCCTTGATCCGAAAGAAAAACAATACGCCTACTACATCCAACAACATTCTTTAGATTTCTAAGGAACCATTCCCAATTGTCGCCATCTTCGCCTGAGACTATACCGTATGCAATAGGGTAGAACTGTTGGTTACCATTCTTCGCTGTAGCAGACATCAAACAACCTCTAAACCTCCCTGTAAGGAAAGTGGCATCCAAATATAGCATCGGACGACAATATTGAAAGCCTTCTACGCAAGCCCCATATGAAAGAAAAAGCCGCTCAAACCTCATTGATGAATCATCTTTCTGGAAGTCGATAACGGAACCATTATTGGTTTCCTTTACCTTGTTCACATACCAACACAAGTCACTGTAAGATCTAACATCATCTCCGTATATTTCCTGGTGCACCAGCCTAATTCCGTGGTATACCTGTCCATATGTAACAGATAAGCCGTAGTCGACCTTGAAATCATCGACAACAGATTTTGCGGACTTTTTAGGATGCATCCGAACAATGTCACTAACCAAACTTTTCACAAACTTTGCTGGAACAACCAGATTACCTTTATCCATATAGCCAGCTCCACAATTATGTTCTCCCACATACCTCCTCACCTCAAAAATTTGATTATCTTTCGAAATAGATATAGCATGGAAGCTCCACAAACAAGCATGTGTCTTGTAATTCTTGCAACAAACAGTATACCTCCGCGGCTCAGATTTCAAAATGTGGAATGGATGACGAGATTCAAAACAAACCTTTCTAACAGCATTCCTAACTTCTTCAACACCATTTAGAAAAATCTGACCAACACCAGTAATTGATCCAGGCCACATATCTGATTTCCTCTTCTTCACTGTCTCAGTTGAGCCCTCATAAAATTGTACTACTCGTTTGTCCTTTACAGTAGGAGAACATCTACTCAAAGAACTAGAAGAGGAAGACGAAGGTCTCATGTGAAAGCTTTGACAAGGAAAAGATGTTGATGAAGAACATGGAGAGTGTATTTGCTCCACATATAGATCAAAACTCACATCATGAGTACCATTAAAACCACCAACCAATGAGCGAAGCCAAAAATCACTTTCAACATACAGTTCAGTCCCATCAGAGTGCAAAAACCTGAAACGGAAGGAAAGTGGATCCAAGGAACTCCATCGATCGCACACTTTATTCTTTAAAAAATCCACGGTACTTTCATGTGTGACACGGCAGGAAACTATGTCTCCCTTGAAACAAATGTTAACTAAACAACTTGATTCCATATCTTCCCCCCTGATAACATAAAAACATAAGAGGCCACAAATAGAACAATAAAATTCTCATCTAATAATGATTATTCTCCGTCTAAAGTAACGGAGAATAAATATCCTCAGTTGGAACTAACTTATAATGATCATTCTCCGTCTAAAATAAAACGGAGAATGTCATTCTCCGTCCTAATTAAAACGGAGAATGTCATTCTCCGTCCAAACTAAGACGGACAATGTCATTCTCCGTCTAAAATAAAACGGAGAATGTCATTCTCCGTCCTAATTAAGACGGAGAATGACATTCTCCGTCCTAAAAACATACGGATAATGATCTTTATAAGAAGTAATTGTCATGCTCCTTTAAAATATAACGGAGAATGCTATTAGCATAAAATAACAAGATTAAATATCTCACTAACATTTTCTAACTTAATAATCTTCATAACAAAATCAAATTCAGCATAAATTTCGAGAGATACGAAGCTGATGGATGAATTTCTACAGATCTGAACTCTCACCTTGTTTTAAGATCTATAAAAAGAAAAGACGGAGATCTTCTATCCACAATTGACCTAATCGCCGGAAACCACGAAGATGATGTTGATGATGATGATGATCGATGATGATGAAGGATGATCGACGTTCGACTGACGAAAACCACAGTGGACTACGAACGATTCTGCGATCTCTAATAAAGATTATATCAATGGATTTCAAATTTCTCGTGAAGAAGAAGAAGAATACGAATTTCTCAATCCAAATCTGAGTTTGCGAATTCATAATTATATATAGATGTCCAAATTTATGCGAAGGGGTATTTTTGGAATTATGATAATGGCAAATTTTGTAAATACATAGCAACTAGAGAGAATCTTGAAATATTTAACGTGTAAAAACTTAATTCTGGACATTTCATAAAACTCATCCAGCGGGTGGGCATTTCATAAAAGCCCACCCCGAAATTGGGTTTCTCAGCAATTTCCAGAAGTTTAAAACTCCTAGTTTGTTCTTAGTTTACGTTGAAAATTGATTACTTTTTTTCTCAGTTTTTGCTTAATAATTTTCTGAAAATGGAAACATTATAAATATAACAGTATAATGTGCATCTTCTCAGTGCATACTATTTTTCATTAGCTTTAGGATTTTTATGTTTCCCAGGTTCACCCATGACAACAATGTTACATGTTAGCATGATGGAAGTGTAATCATTTGGATTGCAAAATCTCGATGATCGCAAGTGAGCACAATTTATATTATTGCTGACTTTTACCATCCATTCTCTGTTATGAATATTTATTAGCATAGTTATTTTGGGTAACAAAGTTATGAATATCATAATTATTATAATGCGTCTAGTCTATTACCGTCGCAGCTGAGCTGACATCTTGTGAAAAATTGATGAAGATGGAATGGCTATTCAGGAGTTTGTTCAACTTGGAGTTAAAGCTAAGACAGTAGTTTTAGTTTATGAAGCAATGCATAATGAAGCTATCCATCGGGAAATACGATAGTTAATGTCACCCTCCAGTTTTCAAGAACAGGAATATTTTTGTCATTTTCCACTTTAGAATAATTTTGGAATTATTTATTTATTTATGATATTATTTTGGGATTATTTGAGTCGGGTTCGAATTTCAACTCAATCCGACTTGTATCGGGGATCCGGGGTAGCTTTGACTCTAGTGGGACCCACTCATTAGTTAGGCATGGCCCACATGACAATATTTTAGTTAGTATGTTAGACTAATTATTCATGAATAGGTTTGGTTTGATTAGAGACTTAAAACTAGAATAATTTAGCCTCAACCTAAAACCTATTCCTAATTTAATTCAATAAGACAAGTGGGGGGTATTTTAGTCATTTGCAAATAGAACACCTATGCCACACTTGGCCGGCCAAGACTAGAGAGATAGGGATGAGCCTCTCATTTGTATTTATCTCCAAATTTTCTCTCTCTTGTTCTTTTCCAAATTAGAGAGGAGCCTCCATTTATTTCTACCTCAAATCAACCCATTTCTTCATCAATACCCTTTCTTTTCTTCTCTATTTCAATCAAGAGGAGGAGCTAGCTAGATTTGGGAAGTTTTGGATCTTGTTCGTGTCCTTTTAGAGGTCTCTTCGTGTCGGTGTCATATCGGGAGTAGTTTCCTTGGTTTTGATCACTCGGAAAGTATAATCTCTCCTCTATTTCATTCATACATGCATTTAGGACCATTTTGAATCCATAGGAATGATCCCCATGGTCGTGTCTCCATTTGTGTCCATTTGGAGGTCATTAGGATGTGTCCTTGTATAGTTTTGTGTCCTAGTGGAAAACCCCCAATTTTGGACACACCAAGTGGTTGATATATTTTGTGAATGATTTATTTCCTATTTTAATCTCAGATTTTAGATTGCAAGAGTGTAGTTCTTCAATGTATCATATTGTATCTTATATATATATTTTCATTTGTTTTATATATATATATATATATATATATATATATATATATATGGTGTGTGTGGTTCATTTTGTTTTGGTGTAGGTGTGTGTGTGGAGTAGAGAGTGTTAGAGAGGGATTAGAGAGTTTGAGTGAGTTATAGAGAGGGATATGGAGTGATAGCTAGAGTGATATATGTAGGAACGAAATTGTAAAGCAGAATACTCTAGAAGGGGGGTGAATAGAGTATACAGCGGAATATTGCTAATTAAAAACTTGTTAGTAGTTAGATCACAGATATAATAATAATCACAAGAAGTAAATGACAGAATTTAAAAGTGAGCAGAAGGCAAACGCAAACACCGAGATTTATACTGGTTTTTATCTGGTGAGGACTAGTCCAGTCGGAAGAACTCTAGCTTCCAGTTGAATCCACTATTGGAAAATCTCGCAAGTTTTCATACGAAGTCCTTGCAACTTCTACAGACACGAGCTTTGATACGAAGAACTCGTCCAACTTCAATTGTGAAGAGTTGAATCTTCTATCAAGCCTCTGATTACAATCACTCTGAAACTTCTAGACCGTACCGCACTGGCAAATCGACTAGAGGATTGTAACTTGCTTGGGATTTGAAAATAAAAGCTTTTTAAGAACTCTTTGGAAGACTGTAAGCTTTAAGAAGAGAAGATTGAAAGTGAATTGGTGTATTGAAATGATCGAAAAATTTCTCTATTTATAGCTTTTTCAAAGACAGAACTCTGACAGAATTCGGACAGAATTCGGACAGAACTCTTTGTAACAACCCGTAACTGAAGGATGACCAAGTTCAAAAACCTAACGTTCACTAACGTTCCAAATGGTCAAACTCTAGCCGAACTCGGGCCGAGTTCTCCTAAGGTTCTGCTAGTTCATTTTTGGAGAAAATAAATTTTGGCTTTTTGAACAATCCTTCAAAGGCTTTTTGTAAAAAGAATATTTTTTAAAAACATGGATAATTTATAAAAGAATATGATGGTTATGAAAAACGTTTTTGGATAGCCTATTTGCCAGTACGACTCGATGTACAATGTATTTCTAGACTCAATAAAAAGAAAAATTACATTGCTTAGCAGGAAGTACATTCTGAATGGCAAATGGCTACAGTCTTGAACATTGTTGATAACTATTGTTGAGCAGTGTCCAAAACGTCGTAGGTAAACATTTGAGTAGACTTGCATTTATATCGAGACAGAGTTTGATCAATTATTAAAATCAGGTTTGACCATGACCAATGGGCCAACAATCTTCCCCATTTTGATAATTGACAAACCTTCCCGATAAAACATCTAAGCTTGGAATCAAATCAAAATAGTAAAGAAAAATTGTTCATATCCTGTATTTCACAAACATGTTAGATCCTTATTTCTCCCCCGTTGTCACTTAGCAAAATAATTGCAAAAGAAAAAGCTCCCCCGCAATCAATGCATAAGTAACAAACAGTAAAGAAACACATAAAAAATAAATAATCATGACAGATGGTTGAAACAATAAGAGAAATAGAATAACAACACATGCATGTATTTGTCTCAGGCAATTTGTAAAGAATGAAACAATAAAAGATAGATAGTGCTACGATAAACTGAAACAAATAAAGTGCTGAATAATAAACTAAGATGCCAAAACTGAGGCATAAACAAAAACAACCATTGTTGACACAAAGTCACAGTCAACCAAATATTGATAACATTGACTAAATAATATTTGTAATAGTTCAATACGACACACGACGTCTACATTAAGCCCAAGTCAGACGACAGCTCAGTCTCAGCTTCTCAGTTATTATTGAGTCTGTATTTTACACTTTTGTTGAGTCTAGACTGATGTAAACTGTGTCATGCTGAGCTCTTGAGACTTGACCTATAGCCTACCCAATAATCCTCAAACTCCAACATCCAGAAAAATACCCACTGGCCACTTAGACCAGCTCTGTGCTCTGGAGACAGAGTTCGGGCCGAACTCTGCCTCCACACAGAGTTCGGGCCGAACTCTGTCCCCTAAAAATCAGCATCCCTAATTTTAGGGTTAGCTGGTTGCTAGTTGTCCAACGGCCAAATATTTGAAATTTCCTACCCGAATTCTGGCCGAATTCTGCCTACAAAAACACTATAAATAGGCCATGAATTTTCTCATTTCAAATCATCCAATCTTCTCTTCTCTTCTCTCTTATAGCTCAAATAAGCCATACCCTTCCCATCTACTAGCCACAAGCCTCCTAAGTCTCGAGTGCTCAGCATCTCTCAGTTAGGATTCTTGTGCAAGAGTTGAAGAAGTCGCTTGGATAATTCCAAGCAAATCGCCACTGCGATCCTCTGTAAGAAGTTGACGTGCTCTTCTGAAGTAAAGGCACGGGTTGTAAACTACTATTTCACAAATAGTGGATTTAATCCTGAGCTAGAGTTCTCAGGCCTGGACTAGTCCTCCACGAGGGAAACCAGGTTAAAATCGCTATGTTTGCGTATGCTTTCTTGCTCTTCATTTACTTTCCGTATTTTACTCTGAATATTTATAATTTGTGAAAGAGTTATTTTTAATTGGTTATTTTTTATAAACTCTATTCACCCCCCTCTAGAGTTGCCATCTGTTCTTCAATTGGTATCAGAGCTCTGTTCTCTTTACAAGGATTTACATCCTAGAGCTGATCCATGGCAACCACACAATCCTTGATTTCCAATCACGGTGAAGGACAGTCCACTCATAGGCCTCCCCTATTTGATGGAACTAACTACACGTATTGGAAAACAAAGATGAGTTTTTATCTCACGTCTCTAGACTTTGACCTGTGGACTACCGTCACTGACGGTTACAAAAAGCCCGCCAGGATAGTTGTCAACGGTGATCTCATTGAAAAATCACATGACAAATATTCTGACGAAGAGAAGAAACAGGCAAGTCTAGACGCGAGAGCTATTAATGCTTTATTCTGTGCTATAGACAGGAATGAGTTTAACAGGGTATCCACATGCACCACATCCCACGAAGTATGGAAGCTTCTAGAAGTGACGCATGAAGGAACCACCCAAGTCAAGGAATCTAAAATCAGCCGTCTCACTCAAGAATACGAAGCTTTCAAGATGAAGCAAAATGAGACGATCACTCAAATGTTCACAAGATTCCTCGACATCATCAATCCTCTATCCTCGCTTGGTAAGCAGTACTCAAACCATGAGAAGATTCGTAAGCTACTCAGAGGGCTACCAAAGATTTGGAACCCTAAGGTGACAGCCATCATAGAAGGGAATGATCTCACAACCCTGTCAATGGAGACCTTGATGGGTAAGCTCATGACTCACGAGCTTGACCTCAAGGACTTCGAAGAGCCTGCTCCGAAAACTAAGGAGATCACACTCAAAGCTCATCGACGAAGGGCTGAGCACGATGAGACCGAAGACGACAACTCGGATGATGAAGACTAAGCTCTCATGGTTCGCAACTTCAAGAAATTCCTTCGCTTCAATCGAAGAAAGAAGGAACCACAAGAAGACGATGAAGAAGAGCCAACCTGCTATGGTTGCAAGAAGACTGGACACGTTCGAAAAGACTGTCCATTCTTGAAGAAAAGCAACCGCTATGAGAAGCCATACAAAAAGACCTCATCAAAGAAATATGCTAACACAAGCATTTGGCATGAAAGTGAAGCGAGTTACTCCGAGGAAGAAAAGGACTCTCCTCAAGATACAGCAAATGTGTGCCTAATGGCAACCTCCAACAAGATATCTAACGAAACTCTAGATGACTTCTCTTTTGATGAACTTGGCGATGACTTCACTGATTTACTCGATGATCACAAAAAGGTCATCGGTAAATACAAACATGCCAAGGACAAAATCAAAAGTCTTGAAGACGAAATACAAAGAATTTCTCTATTACTTGATAACATTAGAGACACGTCACCCACTGATATCACTGATGAAGTATCCAAGCTTAAAATAAGCTTACATGATGCTGAAGCACGTATTGAGCAACAAACTCAAGAAATCACTACACTCAACACGATGCTTGCTGAAGAAAAGAGTAGACACAAGATTTCCATGACTAAGATATATGGCTTAAATATTAAGGTTGATGAACTGCAAGCTGTTTCTAAGAGATTAGAAACCAAATTGGGAAAACAGGTTGCTCAACCTCAAACCCAATCATATGGGCACAACATCACTCAAGCTAGTTAACCACGTCATCCACATGCAGCACGTAACCATGCTTTTATATACACTAACTTTTATAAAACACAAAAACCACGTGCACGTAAGAATACCCCTCATACTCATCATGCTGCACAAAGACACAACCAACATCACTCTACACATAGAAATCATCACCATACCATGCCATATAGACAAGATCATCATGTCATACCATATAGACAAGATCACCATATCATGCCATATCACCATGCTATGCCATATAGACAATATCAGCATACTATGCCACATAGACAATATCAGCATGCCATGCCACATAGACAATATCACCATGCCATGCCACATAGACAACATCACCATACCACTCACTCTATGCATAATCATCATCACCATGATCATCATGCAAACTCTACACATCATGTCCATCCACATTATGCTGCCTATAGATATTATTCTCATGTTCCTAGTGTAAATAAAAATGCTATCTGTACTTACTGTGGATCACATGGACACATTTTACCACAATGTAGAGTTAGAAGACTGGTAGACAAAAAGATATATGCATGGTTTCCGAAAACTAACTTTTCAGGACCCTCAAGAACTTGGGTACCAAAGGTCACATCTACTCTTGATGTAGGTGGACCTTCCCTCATAAACTGAAAGTAAGTGGATTCTCGATAGTGGATGCTCGCGACATATGACAGGAGACGCAAATCTTTTCGCATCACTATCGATGAAGAGAGAAGGATACGTATCCTTCGGTAACAATTTAAAAGGGCACATAATAGGTAATGGTATTATTGGTCATCCTCCCTCTCTTGTAATAAAGGATATCTGCCTAGTGACCGAGTTAAAGCATAACCTGCTCAGCATTAGTCATCTTGCTGATCATGGATATGATATTAACTTTGGACAAAATAATTGCCTTATTTATGATAGGTCAACGGGAGACATTGCTTTTGAAGGGAAAAGAGAGGATAACATTTATATTTTCTATCTATCTATAGATACTAACAATGCAGGTAGGTGTCTATATGCCCACAAAGATGAACGACTACTTTGGCACCAGCGTCTTGGTCATGCAAATATGGACGCTATATCCAGGCTATTAACCAAGAAGCTAGTAAGAGGATTGTCCGATATCACATTCAAAAAGGACACGGTATGTGCCGAATGTGAAATGAACAAGGCAACAAAATCCTCATTTCATTCCATCAACTCTGTAAGTACTACTAGACCCCTGCAACTACTCCATATGGATTTATTTGGTCCTAGTAGAATAGCTAGTCTTGGTGGTAAGCTATATGCATTTGTTATTGTTGATGATTTTTCGAGATTTACATGGGTTTTCTTTCTTTCAAACAAAAGCGATGCTATTTCGGTTTTTAAAGTTTTTGTAAAGAAAGTTCAAAACGAAAAAGGCTACATGATTACTCGAATCCGAAGTGATCATGGAGGCGAATTCGAAAATTATGATTTTGAAAAGTTTTGTGATGCAAATGGTTTTGATCATGAATTTTCTTGTCCAAGAACTCCTCAACAAAATGGTGTTGTGGAGCGGAAGAATAGGACTCTTGGCGATATGGCTAGAGTCATGTTGAATAAATTTTCACTTCCGAAATACTTTTGGGCATATGCTGTCAGTACAGCATGCCACATTTTAAATAGGGTGCTCATTCGTCCCATTACGAAGAAAATACCCTATGAGCTTTGGTTTGGGAGAACCCCCAATGTTTCTTATTTTAAAGTTTTTGGATGTAGATGTTTTATCCTTAACACCAAAGACAACTTAGGCAAATTTGATGCCAAAGCTGACGATGGTATATTTCTTGGTTATGCCGCCAAGAGTAAGGGATATAGAGTCTTTAATAAACGCTCACTAATTGTGGAAGAGTCAACAAATGTGACTTTTGATGAAGATAACAGTGCAACAAGTACTCTTGATGATGATGTTGAGCCATCAACTTCTACTCCAATGAATACTTCAACCGAAACTAATTCTCTGGAGGGCTTGCCTAAGAAATTTTCTTTCAAGCCGTCTCATCCAGAAAATTTAGTGATAGGTGAAGTTTCACGTGGAGTAAATACTAGATCATCACTAAGAGACTCTATTGCTAGCACTGCCTTTATTTCACAAGTTGAGCCGAAAAACATTTATGAAGCTTTTAATGACGAATTTTGGATTTCTGCTATGCAAGAAGAACTCAACCAATTCGAGAGGAGCCAAGTGTGGGAACTAGTTCCTAGACCAGCTAATCACTCGATAATTGGTACTAAATGGGTGTTTAGAAACAAAGTGAATGAAGATGGTTCAGTCACACGTAACAAAGCTCGTCTAGTAGCTCAAGGATACAACCAAGAGGAAGGTATCGACTACGATGAGACGTATGCTCCTGTTGCTAGACTAGAATTCATTCGGATGCTTTGTGCATTTGCAAATTATCAAAATTTCAAATTATTTCAAATGGATATGAAAAGTGCTTTCTTGAATGGGTTTATTAAGGAGGAAGTTTATGTCAAACAATCCCCTGGCTTTGAAAATTACAAATTTCCCGACCACGTGTTCAAGCTAAAGAAAGCGCTTTATGGCCTTAAACAAGCCCCTAGAGCTTGGTATGAAAGGCTAAGCAGTTTCTTGCTTGAGAAAGGTTTTTCAAAAGGGAAAATTGACACTACACTGTTTATAAAATCTTTTAAAGACACTATTCTGTTAATTCAAATTTATGTTGATGATATCATTTTTGGTTCTACTGATGAAACCCTCTGTCAAGAATTTGCCAAGTGTATGCAGACAGAATTTGAGATGAGCATGATGGGAGAGCTCAACTACTTTCTTGGTCTGCAAGTGAAACAAATGGCTAATGGAACTTTCATCTGTCAGTCGAAGTATACCAAGGACTTGCTGAAGAAGTTCGATCTTGACAACGTCAAACCAATCAGCACTCCAATGGCTACTTCAACCAAACTCGAACCAGATGAGAGCGGCAAACCCGTTGATCAACGTAAGTATCGAGGTATGATAGGCAGCTTACTTTATTTAACTGCTAGTCGTCCCGATATCATGTTTAGCGTTTGCCTGTGTGCTAGATATCAAGCAAATCCTAAGGAATCACACATGACTGCGGTTAAGCGTATCTTTCGATACCTTAAGGGTACGGTTACAGTGGGCCTATGGTATCCCAAGTCACCATCATTTGACCTCATTGGTTACTCTGATGCTGACTTTGCTGGATGCAAGGTCGACCGTAAAAGTACTAGCGGCACGTGTCATTTATTAGGAAAGGCTTTAGTCTCTTGGTTTAGCAAGAAGCAGAATTCTGTCGCACTATCCACAACAGAAGCTGAGTACATCGCAGCTGGGCGTTGTTGTGCACAAATTCTGTGGATGAAGCAAACCCTTGAAGACTACAATCTATCTTTTATGCACATTCCTATATTCTGTGACAACACTAGTGCTATCAACTTGACTAAGAACCCTATCTGTCACTCACGCACAAAACACATTGAGATTAGACACCACTTTTTGCGTGATCATCAGCAAAACGGCACAGTTAACTTAGAATTTATTGACACTGATCATCAGCTAGCAGACTTCTTTACTAAGCCATTATCCGAAGAGCGCTTCAATTTCCTTTGTCGTGAACTTGGAATTTTAGATGAAGCTGTCTTGAATTAAAACTCACCTGCGTAAATATCGATTATATCATAATTCTCTTACGATGAACTTGCTATGGGTACAAGCCGAAAGGGTCCTTCTGACAACAAGGCGTAAAAGCCTAAGCGACACGGTGCACTAGTCCACAGGACTACCGCTAGCTGGGATCCGGCCCCTGCAGCTAACCCATGGCAACTTCAAAATATTGAATTATGATATATTTCCTTGTTTATTATATGGTTCGTTTTGATTTATTACTGCTGACAACTATTTTTCAATTTTATCCTGCTATTAATCTACTTCTCTATCTAATTGATTGAATCTTTCAAGCTTTTTGTTATATCTTACTTGATTTTCAATACTTAACCATTTTTCCATCATCTAGCCTGTTTTCAGTTCTGGAACAAGGACCCAGAACTCGGGCCGAACTCTGTCCCCAACAGAGTTCGGGCCGAATTCGGTCCTCCTGTTCCAGAATCGGGGACAGCTCCAGCCGTTTGATCAAATGAGATCCTACGGTCCAGTTTTACTCCGACCAAAGAAAACCCTCCCCTTATATTCGGGTTTTCCTCTCTCTCCTTCATTCTTACCATCACCTTCACCTCTCCAAACATATTTTCACAAACCCTAACCCTAGTTTTCTCTCCAAAGTGCTCCATTTGTCATCAAAATCAAGGAGAAGGGCTATTTTCTCATTCTCTTTCACTGTTCATTGTTGATTTGAGGTATAACTCCTTCTCCCTCTCTATTTTAAGTTCTCTATTTGTTTGCAAATGGCTCCTCGCTTGCCCAATCATGGGAAGAGGACTCGAACCGAGGGTGCTTTCTCTTCGAACCCTCCTCATCCCATTGAGCAACCCGTTGAACAACAACAACCCCTTCATCCGTTGTTCAATCCACATCGTTCCCGCGACCTTAATACTTATGACGACCGATTGTTTGTATCGCTAGACGCCTCCAACGAGTGGTTTAGTGACTTTCGGACTCGTCCGGTCTTCGCGGGACATCCCATTAATTTTACTATTTTCTCACAATTTGAATCACTATTTCAGGATCTTTGCTTAAATGAGTTAATTGCTTCAAACTTTGTTATTTATCGTAGCGCCATACAAATGTTCTATTGCAACTTGACTCACGATGCCACTCACATCTATTCTCGGGTTGCCGGTATTGATATTGCTTTTGATGATTCTGAGTTGGGCGAGTATCTTGAACTTCAAGATCTTGATATTTGGGATAAGCTTGTGGAAGCTCGCCAATTCCAATTTGTTGGTGAAACTTCCCTTAAGAGCTTCAAGGAGGAACTATGTGCTCCAAACATAAGTCCTCGCAAGCTTATGGCCAAGCACCTCAACCCGTATTTCTACGAACTTCATCGAATTATTTTCAACACTATTCTGCCAAAAGCTGGCTCCACCGATGAAGTCACATATTTTGAGATCTCCACTTTGTATCATCTTCATTATCGCATTCCTTTCAATCTTCCACGTACCATGATGGACTGGATGATAAACTGTAGGAAGAAACCACGAGCCCTGGTTTATCCTTTGTATCTTCCTATGATTTTTCGTGCGTTCATTGTCCCTATTCATGACTGTCCTTTCTTGCCTGCTCCTGCATTTCTTTCCAAGGCACGACGTCTTCAGGCAGTCGTCGCCTCTCCTGACTCTTCTGAGCATTCTGATGATGAGGAGCCCGACGCCCCTCCACTTGGACAGGATGCGCCTCCTCCTCCTGCTACTCTTGACTCCATCCAGACCATGCTCAGAGATCGTTTCGCATTGGAGGACGATCGCTGGACTCAGATGGACTACCGTACTACCCTGCAGATGAGTGCCCTCAGCAACTCACTGCACTATATCCGTATTTCATGTCTCGTCACCCGTCTATGCCCATTCCCATGGAGCGGGATCCTGGTCGCGAGGGATATCGCATTGACGACCCCTGGGTCATGCGCTATCTGGATCCGGATGCTGCTATTGTGGACCCCAGACGGTCATTCACTGATCCTTCAGACTCCGCTGGGCCTTCTCGTGCTCTATGATGGAGATGGCTTCTACTATCTGCTGCTGCTGCTGATGATCCTAGTTTCTGTTTTCTGATTTCTAGTTATTTAGTTTTATTTGGATTTATGTACTTGGGTTGTACTAAAACTCTGGTAGTTTTTATGACTCTGGTTATGTGTGATGACAATTTTATGCTTATCATAGTTTATTATTCTATGCTAGTTGCTCGTTTTGATCATTCATATACAGTTTCTTCTCTATTTGGTGTGGTTGCATCATTATTATTCTTATGCAGTTTATATTGATAATGCCAAAAGGGGGAGAAAGAATGTATATTCTTGTCATACCTTTAGTATATATATATGCTTTTTAGTATATATATATGCTTTTTGGTGCTTTTGGGAGATATTATTTATCAGGCCAACAGGTTCAACGCATTATTTATGGGGGAGCTAGTGTTTCTAGCTCGGCACCGTTCATCGGTTACGGGGGAGCTATTATCTCTAGCTTGGCATTGATTATGGGGGAGCTATGTTTTTATGATCAACTGTGTCCAGGTATGAATATTGAATATACATATATTATTTTGTCAATTATCAATATGGGGGAGATTGTTGACACAAAGTCACAGTCAACCAAATATTGATAACATTGACTAAATAATATTTGTAATAATTCAATACGACACACGACGTCTACATTAAGCCCAAGTCAGACGACAGCTCAGTCTCAGCTTCTCAGTTATTATTGAGTTTGTATTTTACACTTTTGTCGAGTCTAGACTGATGTAAACTGTGTCATGCTGAGCCCTTGAGACTTGACCTATAGCCTACCCAATAATCCTCAAACTCCAACATCCAGAAAAATACCCACTGGCCACTTAGACCAGCTCTGTGCTCTGGAGACAGAGTTCGGGCCGAACTCTGCCTCCACACAGAGTTCGGGCCGAACTCTGTCCCCTAAAAATCAGCATCCCTAATTTTAGGGTTAGCTGGTTGCTAGTTGTCCAACGGCCAAATATTTGAAATTTCCTACCCGAATTCTGGCCGAATTCTGCCTACAAAAACACTATAAATAGGCCATGAATTTTCTCATTTCAAATCATCCAATCTTCTCTTCTCTCTTATAGCTCAAATAAGCCATACCCTTCCCATCTACTAGCCACAAGCCTCCTAAGTCTCGAGTGCTCAGCATCTCTCAGTTAGGATTCTTGTGCAAGAGTTGAAGAAGTCGCTTGGACAATTCCAAGCAAATCGCTACTGCGATCCTCTGTAAGAAGTTGACGTGCTCTTCTGAAGTAAAGGCACGGGTTGTAAACTACTATTTCACAAATAGTGGATTTAATCCTGAGCTAGAGTTCTCAGGCCTGGACTAGTCCTCCACGAGGGAAACCAGGTTAAAATCGCTTTGCGTATGCTTTCTTGCTCTTCATTTACTTTCCGCATTTTACTCTGAATATTTATAATTTGTGAAAGAGTTATTTTTAATTGGTTATTTTTTATAAACTCTATTCACCCCCCTCTAGAGTTGCCATCTGTTCTTCAACCATGTCCATGAATAAAAAAATACTGATAATAACTAAAAGAAAGAGTACTGATAAAATCTTAGAATGCCGAAGCATTTCCAAGTAAACATAAGACAAAAAGTAACAGTCTCAATAATCTAACTTCTCAAAACTCATCATCATTAACATCATCATCATCAGCTGTAGCTCCACCATGTCCAGATGGACCAGCTCTAGAAGTACCAGCGCCAGAAGTGTGAGGAGTGGCGCCAGCGTAAAACTCACCGACATAGTCTCGAGAAGGAGAACGAGCAGTACGATACCAATCATACGCATTCCCTTGCTGGAACAGAGAGTGTACTGCCTCGTCGTCAATGCGGTAGCCAGAAACAAAAGGGTCTCGAGGCAGAGAGCTAGCAGAATGTCCCGTCTGCGCAAACCTCAGATCGGCGAAGGAGTTGGCAATCGCATGGAACCGAGTCACATCACGGAACTCGTGTTCCCTAGAGGTCTCAACATAAAAAGACTGCAGATCTGATAAGTGCTGATGGATACCCTCAAATGTCATAGGGTAAGAATGAGGAGGAACAGGTGCTGCGGGATCAGTGGGAGTAGGTGCAGGAGGAGTAGGTGCAGTGGGTGGAGGAACAGATGCAATGCTGCGACGTGAGAGTTTGAGAAACTTGGGCTCGGGGTCGACAACACAAGTAGATAAATCAATGTCAAATCTCTGAAAAATTCGAGGAATGAGCATCGCATTAGATAGGTTGCGGTCTCTCCCGCGACATCTACCCATCATCTGAATAATAGTCTTAGGGGAAGAAAAAGGAATCCCCTTAAGAATATGATAAAGAGCAGAGAGCTCAAGTGCAGTGACATCATCTTTAAAAGTGGATTTTGGATGTAAAGTGGAATAGATGATGCGATGTAATTCATAGTTAAACAAGTTCAAGTTATTAGCCTTAAACTTTCCAGGAAGAACGCGTGCGGGCGCACAAAGTTCATTCATGAAACTAACGAATGTCGTGCCATCGGGTAAATCAAAATCAGTGATGTCATCTAGCGGGGCACCTTCGTTTGGAATACCAAGGATTTTCGCTAACGTGTCATCAGTGAATTCGATATCAATTCCTCCGACACGTGTCCTTGCTGTAAAAGTGTCTAACACGAAATTACAGTAGAATAATCTAATGATATTAGTAGCAATGGAGAATTATAAGGTGACAAAATATTATAACCCTAATGCCTCAAAATAAGGACGGTGATCCGGAAAGACAGTCCACTTAATCGGTGATCCAGTGCAAATAGTACGTATGTTAAAATCAGCGTACCACAATAACGCTTGATCGAAAGTTTTAAAATAAAACTCATCCGACGCACCATCGTCCGATTGGACCGGAGAAAAGAGGCAATCCGTATGCGGATCTGAAGATGATACCTCTTCACTGGCGTTGGTCTTCTTCCTCTTGAAGGGATTGAACTTAGGCATTCCTTCCCAAAATTTCTACAAATCCTAAGTATTAAAAAGTGGTGGAAAGAAGGGATTATACCTTCTAAGAGTCGGATATGTTGTAGAGGATAACGATCTCCGCACGAATCCAAAGTTTTGATGAAAAACTCCACAAGGATTGGAAGAACAATGAGGGAGTAGAACTAGGATTTCGGAGGGGCGGAGCTGCTGTTATGAGGATGTGGGAAAGTATGAAGAAGAATGAGGCCTCGGGTTGCTGCTGTTATATATAAACACCCAGCCGAACTCTGGCCGAATTCGGACCGAACTCGGGCCGAATTCGCCTAGGGTTGCCTGGCTATATATATATATATATATATATATATATATATATATATATATATATAAGACCACATTCTTTTTCATTAATTCGTTTCAAATGCTTAATTCAAAGTTTAGTAATTTTAAATCTCAAAATAATATAATTAATATTATTTTATAAATTAATATTCTTTACTCAGCATCTGTCTCAGATTAGCTGTAGGAGTACTTTCCCAGCTAACGGAGGTTCACTAAGGAACCCTTAAATACCGCTTCGCTTCGACCGTAGTCGTGGTGATAGACAGATTCTTTTTAGGCTTGTCTCGAAAACAGTTTATGAGTATCGAATAAATAATTAATAAAACAGAAATTAATTAATATTATTGATATCTAAAATTCCTTAATCTTGACGTAAATAGTTGAAACGATCTTCAGCTAAAGGTTTTGTGAATATGTCAGCTAATTGATGTTGTGTGTCTATGTATACAAGGTCTAAATCTCCATTTTGTTGATGATCTCTAAGAAAATGATGTCGAATCTCGATATGTTTAGTACGAGAATGACATACTGGATTCTTAGTCAAATTAATAGAACTAGTATTATCACAGAAAATGGGTATATGTGTAAAATGCAATCCATAGTCTTCTAAGGTTTGTTTCATCCACAAAATTTGTGCACAACAACGTCCTGCGACGATATACTGTCACGACCCGCACCCACTGTGAGGGTACGAGTACGTAACAGCGCCCAGCCTACGCCGCAGTGTCGGCGGTAGAACGCTGTTCTAAGTCTCTAACTAACCATCAACTCATGCAGCATATAATGTACTCATCATGATCAACTCCGAACGGAGGACAAGTATAAGATAAGGTATATCTCAATCACAGTCTAAGCACGATAAGATAACACAGAATTGTAACTAAGAATTTGAAGACAAAAGTAAATACTGAAATAATAACAATATCTGAAAATCTCAAATACATCTCAAGTCTCAAATCTCTATATACAACTCCAGATCTAAACAGGAAAACTAAAACAAGACAGACTAACTAAACTCCCGATCACTCCTGAGTGTCGGGGCCATGGTAGCTAAGCCATCTCCTCAGTAAAATGTAGGGCATGTGTCCTCAGGGCAATCATCTGTAAAATTTTCAACAGGTCCAGTCAGGACAGGAACGAGCACATCTCATCTAGAAAACCCAAGTAAATGACAGAGAACTATAAAGCAGTTATTGGCAGTTGTATTGATGAAATGGCAGTTTATATTCAGGTGATGGTAAGAAAGACAGATAAGTGCAAGGAAAGTAAATACTAAACAAGAGAAGAATCATAGCAATGAAGACTGTAAAAATGAACTAGCTGAACCAGGGTAATATGATATAAAGTCCAGACAACATGTAGACCAGTGTAACTCCAATGTAAGTCCAGTACAGGATGAATCTCATACAAGATGAATCCAGCAAGGGACGATTCCAGTCATAGTGATCAATGATTCCAGGGTGAGTCCAGCCTATACTCTAGCAGTGTGTTTTAAAATACCGAGATCGACATGTAAACGGCTATGGGTAATCCGGCACATCACACACCTGGCCGGGTGTGAGATGGCTATCATTCCAGTAGATTCCAGTAGGGGTGATTCCAGTAATGGGGTATGTCTACATGTCTTACTCTAGTATTTTTCCTCCCAGCAAGTGAATCCAGAATTCCGACACAATGATTCAAGATGAGTCCAGCCAAGTACAATGATACCAGTAAATGATTCCGGGGTGATTCCAGTAAATGATTCCAGTAATAGAAGCCGGAAATGATGATACCAGTAAATGAGGCCAGAAAATAAATGTGTGTCGTATACATGAATCCAGAAATAACAGTACGTGTTTGTAACAGAGAATCACATACAGCTAACTAGAACTGAAATACAGTAATTGACAAATAAATGAGAGAACTATCAAAGAATGTACTCGCCTGATACTCTGAAAAGAGTAGTGTAATGTCAGATGTCTGCACCAGAGTCACAGTGTCCTAAACAGAGTAATACAGGTTATAATATGTTTAAAATAAGATGAATGGAGTCTATGATGCAATCTACATGATTTCTAGGCCAATCTAGGTCAAAGTCAACTCTAAGTCAAACCTGGTCAAACCAAGTCAACATCTGGTCAAACTAGGTCTAGGGCCAGTCAACTCAAGTCTAAACAACAACCTATAGAGTCACTCTATACACTAGGCCTAAATACATCCTATAGATACAAGTATAATTACATACATTCATGTGTACATTTCATTTGCATCTATTCATACATATATTGCATATCCCTATAATACATGTGTTACCCCACTTACCTTAGCATTGCTAAGGAACTCTCAATACCTAGGCTAAAGCCATACCCCCTCTATGTATCCTTATCTATTCTCTACTGCCTATATACATAAACCTACCCTTAGACACCACTCATCTACTAGATACCCTCTCCTCCTAAACACTAAACAGTAGGTATATAGGCTCATGGCCATTTTGGCCAGTTAACTAAGTGGCTGCCCCACATAGCACCTCACCTCATTAACCTCCTACACACATGTATACCCATAAGTTAATGTATAAATGTCTATAGTCTTACTCATAATTTGCTGCCTAACCCTCTCTTCATATCTCATACACATATCTATGAACCTACAAATACACACATGGTCTTCTGATACAACCACCACCCCATCTCACTACTGCCTAGGCTACTGCTATTGCTACCTTATCTAATGCTATTGCCAAAAGCCAAGCCAACACAGGGCAAACCAAGCAACAAGCTGCTGCTATGGCTGCAAAAGCCAGGCCAACCCAAGGCTACTGCAGCTACCACTGAATGCAAATGCAAGCCAGGCCAAGCCATCAAGGCAATGCTGCTACTGCCTTGCTTGCTGCTAAAATGCATTGCAAAGCCAGGCCACTGCAGCACCTGCAAGGCCAAGCAAAGGCTAGGCAACTGCTGCCTACTACTGCAATGCAATACAAAGCAAGGCAAGCTGCTGCCTACTGCATGCTGTAATGTGAAGCCAGGCAATGCAATGCACTGCCAAGGCAAGGCATTGCCTGTTCTGAAATGCACTGCCAACCACTGCCAAGGAGGCCAAGGTAAGGCTATCCCAAGCCTGCCTACTGCTACCTTCTACTGCACATAAGTCACATGAATCCCCATACCTATACACCTATATGTGTAACTATAAGAATACCATATCTAAACATCTAAAATCAGATTTATCTAACCAACATACATCATCCAAGTTAACTATTAAATCAAGAATCAACTCAACTCCACACATCTCATATATGCCCCTATACTCGCATCTCCATATAACCCAAACTCAAGGAATCCTAAACCATCATTCAAGAAATGTAAATCAGTGTAATACACTAGATAACAGTGTACTAAACTCAAGTTGTGATAGGAAACAGTGAACAATGTGCGAACCAAGATCAGGAATATAATTCCCAGGTCCTGACAGTGTCATCAATAGCAGCTGACACTAGAGTATACATGTAATTAATTATCAAAAGTTCAGTACAAACTTGAAATTATTCCCACAGTGATCAGTGATACCTATGACAGGAAACAATGTGGCAAGAAAAATGTGTGTGTGTGTGTGGAACAGGTGTCATAGTATCAAAAGTCAGTTGTGTGTGTGTGTGTGACACAGGCATGTGTATGATATGGGAACACAGTGAAGTGAGGGGATGAGGGATACTGTCAAAAGAAAGAAAGTGTGAGTGAGTGAAACAGTGTCAAAACAGTGTATGTGTGACAGTGTCAAAGAGGGTGATGATACCATATGATCAGGGAGCAATGTGGCAGGAAAAACAATGTGTGAGGTATTAGTTCTCAGGTTCCCATTCCAGTTTGTGTGTAGAACCTAGGTGACAGAGAAACATGTGTGCAGGAATCATTCAAGAGTGTCTCAGGAATGGAATAAATGACAGAAAATATATTCTCAGTTATTCACATTGAATCTCAGTTTAGAAGAACACAACATAGCAATCAATGTAGAGGTAAATTCAGTGAAGTGCTAAACTAAAACTCAGGTTTTTGATCAATGCAAATCTCAGGAAGCAGTGCATGTGTGGCATGTAGAGTGAGTGAGTGTAATTATCAGAGAATTGAACTATGAGAGTGAAATGTGAGGACTTGAGTGAAGTTCAGTACAGTCCATGTCAGTTTCAGTTCACAGTTACACATCAAAATCAAAAGAAGTTCCATTCCTCAACACCTAGCATCTAAGTAACTAATAAACATTATCTATGAATCTAACCATGACAATAATCATTGCAAAAGATCAGTTAAAATCAGGAAATTTCAGGATTGAAGTAGGTATCAGTGATTTCAGGATTTTAGGAGAATGAACCAATTCGAATTCAAAGAAAACATGTTAATACACAAGTTCATGGTTGGTACACATCAGACACATGTGCACGTGTCCCCACAAGCCTACACGTGTCCACGAAGTGGACACAATCGTGTCAAAACTAAAGAAATAACTGTGTCAGGAAAAACAGTGTAACATGGCCTCGTGCAGCCGTGTCGAGCCATCGTGCTCTCGACACAAGGCGACACGTGCCTCGTGCTCGTGCACGTGGGTTCGCCCAACATAGGGGAACGTGTCCCACAGCCTGCAACGAATCCATACAGTGTCGTGTACAAGAAAACAGTGCGTATCAGACGCGGCTGTCGTGTGTGAGCAGTCCAATACAAAACCCGTGCGAACGCGATTTCTTCGCGAATACTCCACGAAGTCACCCCAAATTTTGGGAGAGTGGTGACAGAGGTTGCCCCCTCGTGTCCACCAAAAATCGTGTCACGAGGGGCCGTGTCGTGTCCTGTGTCGACCCCGAGCAGCAGGGCACTGCACGGTGTCCTCGTGCACGTGTTCGTGTCCAGTTTTGGACACGAAAACCAACTCAAATCGTGTTCAGACAAGTACAAACATAATCTACATATCAAGAGCTATCCAAATATATAATTTGTTTTGAAAAACATTAACATTCAATCCATTGAGGCATTCTATCGAACACCTACACAACACTACGACACGTGTCCGATACGGACACCAAACGGACATGAAAATCACCCAAATTTTAGGGACACCTAGGAGACTCCTAGATCTAGCCCTACATGCAAAGAAAACTGAAGTTTGAATCAATTTGGAGAGTTTTACCTATAGGTGCAAAAAGCATGAAAAAGCTCCAAATGGGGGATTCTTCCTCTTGGTGCCAAGTGCTCCAAATTGTCCCAAAGCTGGGATAAAACTCAGAAATCAGAAAATAGGAGAGTGTTAGGTCCTAATGCAAGAAACTAGGATCAAAAAGGAATTAAAATGGATTTATGGGGATTTTTCCAAGAGGGACAATACCTTTCCTTCTCCAATGTTGAAATAAATGAAAGAAGGAGGCAAGCCCTAGAGAACAAGTGTTTATATAGGGTGGGGATCCCTATGGCTGGTCATTTAGGGTTTGGTTAGGGTTAGGGCTTCTAGTTATGGGCCATGGGCCAAGTCATGATCAAAATAAATCACTTAGCCATAAGTCATTTCATGAAACCATGAACCATGACTTAAATCCACTAAACCAAGTCCCCTCATTCTAAAATTAGTTTCTAATGACTAAAAATAGGTTAACCTAAGTTAGACTAGGGTCACCATGACTAGGGTTAGCTTCTAGGCTAGCTCACTAGGTTTCAACAAGTCAAGTCAACCTAGAAATTCACCAATTCAACAAATCACCAAATAAATCAAATAAATCAAAATGACCAAAATACCCCTAGGCTAAAAATGATAATTAAATCATGCTAATGACATGGTTAGGCTCTAGGTCATGCAGTCTCTCAGGTTTCACTAGCAGCACATCAAAATCATAAGTCATGACTTAAACCAGTTTTTTTTAAATAGTTTAAAAATAATTGAAAATCACCAAAAATCACCATGTGAAATAAATATCAATAAATAATAATTATAATTACAAAATTTCAAAAATACCCTCATCTGGAAAACTGGGTGTTACATATACTCAGCCTCTGTTGTTGATAATGCAACAAAATTTTTCTTTTTACTAAATTAAGAGACTAGAGCTTTTCCTAGGAAATGACATATGCCGCTGGTGCTTTTTCTATCTACTTTGCATCCGGCAAAATCAGCATCGGAATAACCGGTTAGGTCAAACGACGTAGTTTTGGGACACCATAAGCCGACAGAAGAAGTGCTTTTAAGGTATCGAAAGATACGCTTAACTGCACACATATGTGATTCCTTAGGATTGGCTTGAAAACGAGCACATAAGTAAACACTAAACATAATGTCTGGTCGACTGGCAGTTAAATAGAGTAAGCTACCTATCATACCTCGATACTTACGTATGTCGACAGGTTTGCCTTGTTCATCAATATCAAGCTTGGTTGAAGTCACCATTGGAGTGCTAAGTGGCTTTGCTGCTTCCATGTCGAACTTCTTTAGTAGATCTTTTGTGTACTTAGCTTAATTTATGAACGTCCTATTGTTGGTTTGTTTGATTTGCAGTCCGAGAAAGAACTTTAGCTCTCCCATCATGCTCATCTCAAACTCATTCTGCATACACTTTGAGAATTCTTGACAAAGAGATTCATCAGTAGATCCAAAGATAATATCATCTATATAGACTTGAATCAAAAGAATATTATTATTCAAAGACTTTATAAACAAAGTAGTGTCAACCTTTCCCTTTGAAAAACCGTTATTAAGTAGAAAAGAGCTTAGACGATCGTACCAATAACGATGGGCTTGTTTCAAACCATATAAAGCTTTCTTCAACTTGAAAACATATTCAGGAAATTTGAAATCAGTAAAACCGGGTGGTTGAGCTACATAAACCTCTTCTTTTCTAAAATCATTTAAAAATGCACTTTTGACATCCATTTGAAATAATTTAAAATTATAAAAATATGCAAATGCACATAACATGCGAATGGATTCTAATCTCGCAACTGGGGCATAAGTCTCATCGTAGTCGATACCTTCTTCTTGATTGTATCCTTGAGCTAGGAGTCGAGCCTTATTACGAGTCACTAAACCATTATCGTTCAGTTTATTTCGGAATACCCATCGGGTGCCAATGACCGGATGATCAATAGGCTTGGGAACAAGTTCCCAAACTTGATTCCGTTCAAATTGGTTTAATTTCTCTTGCATAGCATCTATCCAAAAATTATCACTACATGCTTCATCAATACTTTTGGGTTCAAACTGTGAGACAAAAGCAATACAAGAAGCTATATCTTTATTAGAGGAGCGAGTACTTGCACCCTTGGTAATCTCACCAATTACCAAGTCCTTTGGATGATCAGCCGTGAACTTCAATCTTTTTGGCAGACTTCGAAGTAGCTGGTTCTTGGATCTTCTCTAGGAGGATCAGTTGGTGCTTTGCTGGGTACATTGAGATCTTCGTCATTGTCATCGATTGTCGTTTGATTTAGTTCATCAAAGGTTACATTAATCGACTCTTCGATGATCATGGTTCTTTTGTTGAAGACTATGTATCCTTTAATTTTGCCTGTATAACATAAAAATATACCTTCATCGGCCTTTTTGTCAAACTTTCCCAAATTATCTTTTGTATTAAGAATAAAACATTTACAACCAAATATTCTAAAATATGAAACTGATGGAATTCTATCAAACCATAGCTCAAATGGAGTCTTCTTCGATATGGGTCGAATTAGAACTCTATTGAGAACAAAACAAGCTGTATTGACAGCTTCAACCCAGAAATACTTGGGTAGACTAAACTGGTTTAATATTACTCTCGCCATTTCGGATAGAGCTCTGTTCTTACATTCTACAACTCTATTTTGTTGTGGAGTCCTAGGGCAGGAGAATTCTGCACAAAACTGTGTGTGTCACAAAATTGCTCAAACTCAGCATTCTTGAATTCGCCTCCATGATCGCTTCTAATACGAGTGATCATGTAACCTTTTTCATTCTGCACTTTCTTGCAAAAGGCGGCAAATTTCGATAATACATCATTTTTGCGTGTCAGAAAATATACCCACGTGTATCTAGAATAATCATCTATAATTACAAAAGCATATAGCTTACCTCCGAGGCTAACAACTCTATTAGGACCAAATAAGTCCATATGTAGCAATTGTAGAAGTCTAGTAGTACATACATCGTTTACTGACTTGAAAGTGGATCGAGTAGCTTTGTTCTTTTCACATTGACTACATACCGAATCCTTCTTGAATGTAATGTTCGGTAAACCGCGTACTAACTTCTTCGTGGATAATCAGAAAATAGTATCCATATTTGCATGACCAAGTTTCATATGCCATAGATGACTCTCATCGCTTTTAGCTATTAAATATCTACCTGAAATGTTATTATCTTCCAACAAATAGAAAACATATATATTGTCTTCTCTAATACCTTCAAATATAGTACTACCAGTTGAACTATCAATAATAGTACATTTGTCTTTTACGAAGTTAATACCATAACCGTGATCAGCTAAATGGCTTATGCTGAGCAGATTATGTTTTAACTCAGTAACAAGACAAACATCTTTAATCACTGGATAGGGAGCTTTACCAATACCAATTATATACCCTTTTAAATTATTACCGAAGGAGACGTATCCTTCTTTATTCCTCTTCGACAGTGTTGCGAATAATGAAGCATCGTCGGTCATGTGCCGTGAGCAACCGCTGTCGAGGATCCATTTGCTCCTAGCATGTGAAGGGTGTCCCACCTACAAAATAATTTACAGATGAAACTATTGGTACCCATTTCTTGTAGGGTCCTGACTGGTTAGTTTTCGGTATCCATGCATAAATATTTAGATCTACTAGATTTTTGATTCTACATGCAGAAGATATATGACCAATGAGGCCACAATAATGACATTTAGCATGTTGAGTGTTGAAAGCTGAGTGGTGTACATGGTTGGTAGGTTTAGGTTTTCTAGTATAGAAGAAAGCATACCTATTATCCTGGTTGGGCATAACCTTTTTAGGCAAAGGTTTGATAGAGTTAGGTCTGATAGTGTTAGGTTTGGAAATGTTCCGATTTTTCGGTAAGTGACATGTGTTAGGGTAGGAAGCAGCAGTCTCAGGCTATTTTTCTAACCTAATTTCCAATCTTTTGGAAGTGTCATATAACTTAGTACAGTCAGAAGTGAGTGCTTCCATTCTGACTTGTGTACTTTGAAGACTTTTTTTCTCTTTAGAAAGTTCTTCTTTTAGTTGGTCAATAACCTTGTTTTTTTCTTCGGATGACTTGGTAGTCTCGTGTAATAAGAGCTTAATAGAAGAAAGCTCACCAGACTCACTAACATTATCCTTAACCTTAGCTAGTAGGTCGGTAAGTCTTCCTATTTCACCTTTGTACTCTTTGAGTACCTTCTTAGAGTTCTGATATTTTCTACGCAGTTTCCTGTAATCACTTAACAGTTCACTGAAGGCTTCTCCTAATTGTTCAAAGGTGAAGTCATCATATGTATCAACTATAGGTTCAGAGAGTACCCGATCGGATGCCATAAAGCATACATTTGTAGCATCTTTTGATTGTTCATCTTCTGAGTCGTTGGCTTCACTTTCATGCCATATGCTGGTGTTGGTATACTTCCGATATGTTGATCTCTTCAGGTTCCCTTTCTCGTATCTGTTGCTCTTCTTGCTTGTTGATGAGTTTGTAGGACAGTCCTTTTTTATTTGTCCTTTCTTCTTGCAGCCATAGCAGACAACGTTATCTTGATACCAGCTGTTGTCGCCATTGTTCTCTTTTGTCTTCTTTTCATATCTCAAGAATCTTTTGAATTTTCTTGCAAGGAGTGCTTGATCTTCAGCATCCGATTCACTGTTGTCTGAATCATCTTCAGCAGATCTTCTGTGCTGAGCCTTGAAAGCGATCGTCTTCTCCTTTGGTGCAGGCTCTTCAATGTCTTGTAACTCTAGTTCATGAGTGAGTAGCTTACCCATGAGTACTTTAAGTGTCATAGTAGTGAGGTCGTTTCCTTCAATTATTGCAGTAGCCTTCGGAATCCAGTTCTTTGTAAGTGCTCACAGGAGTTTGCGAATCTTTTCATGGTAACGGTAATCTTTGTCTAGAGAGGACAAAGGATTTACAATATCCAAGAATCTTTCGAACATCTGAGTAACTGTTTCGTTGGGCTTCATCTTGAACGCCTCATACTCTTGAGTAAGTCTGCTGACCTTTGATTCTTTGACTTGAGTTGTGCCCTCATGTGTGACTTCAAGAAGTTTCCATACTTCATTTACAGTTGTGCAGATAGATACCCTGTTAAATTCAGTTCTGTCTAAAGCACAAAATAAAGCGTTAATAGCACGTGCGTCAAGACTGGTCTTTTTCTTTTCTTCCTCTGTATATTTGTCATGGGGTTTTTCAGTTAAAACTCCATCAACATTTATAAGAGGTGGCTTTTTATAGCCATCAATAACCACAGACCATAAATCAAAATCAAGAGATTTCAAAAAGAAACTCATACGTGTTTTCCAATAGGTGTAGTTTGTGCCGTCAAACAGTGGAGGTCTGTTTGTGGCTTGGCCTTCACTTGTGAATTTCACAGTTGCCATGTATAAAGTTGTGATCTATATAAAATTGAATATAACTGTTGTTTTACCTTGCTTTACCTGTATAACCCGCTCTGATACCAATTGTAGGAACGAAATCGTAAAGTAGAATATTCTAGGGGGGTGAATAGAGTAGGCAGTGGAATATTGCTAATTAAAAACTTGTTAGCAGTTAGATCACAGATATAATAATAATCACAAGGAGTAAATGACAGAATTTAAAAATGATCAGAAGGCAAACGCAAACACCGAGATTTATACTGGTTTTCTTCTGGTGAGGACTAGTCCAGTCGGAAGAACTCTAGCTTCGAGTTGAATCCACTATTGGAAAATTCCGCAAGTTTTCATATGAAGTCCTTGCACTTCTACAGACGAGCTTTGATACGAAGAACTCGTCCAACTTCAATTGTGAAGAGTTGAATCTTCTATCAAGCCTCTGATTACAATCACTCTGAAAATTCTAGACCGTACCGCAGTGGCAAATCGACTAGAGGATTGTAACTGGCTTGGGATTTGAAAATGAAAGCTTTTTAAGAACTCTTTGGAAGACTGTATGCTTTAAGAAGAGAAGATTGAAAGTGAATTGGTGTATTGAAATGATCGAAATGCTTCTCTATTTATAGCTTTTCCAAAGACAGAACTCTGACAGAATTCGGACAGAATTCGGACAGAACTCTTTGTAACAACCCGTAACTGAAGAATGACCAAGTTTAAAAACCCAACATTCACTAACGTTCCAAATGGTCGAACTCTGGCCGAACTCGGGCCGAGTTCTCCTGAGGTTCTGCAAGTTCATTTTTGGAGAAAATAAATTTTGGCTTTTTGAACAATCCTTCAAAGGCTTTTTGTAAAAAGAATATTTTTCAAAAACATGGATCATTTGTAAAAGAATATGATGATTTTGAAAAATATTTTCGAATAGCCTATTTGCCAGTACGACTTGGTGTACAATGTATTCCTAGACTCAATAAAAAAAATTACATTGCTTAGCAGAAAGTACATTCTGAATGGCAAACGACTACATTCTTGAACATTGTTGATAACCATTGTTGAGCAGTGTCCAAAATGTCGTAGGTAAATATCTAAGTAGACTTGCATTTATATCGAGACAGAGTTTGATCAATTATTAAAATCATGTTTGACCATGACCAATGGGACAACAATATAGAGAGTAGCTATTAGAGAGTGAAGGAAGTAAAGGATGGGGGAGAGTGAGCTGCTACCCTTGGCAACGGCAGGTAGGAGCAGCTGCTCGAGAGAGCTGCTGTCCCTAAGACAGCAGCATATGGAAACTGCAGCAGTAGCAGTCCATAGCAACAGCTGTAGTAACATCTAAGGGGAGCAGCCCCTATTTCCATACATAATTCAGCCATCTATTAATCCCCTGTTATCCCATTCATTCATTCATCTATCTATCCACCCATTCAGTCATCAATAAATCCCCCATTCACCAATTCAGTTTCTCTCTATTCATATATGCATCCATTCATTAATCCTTTCATTCATGGAAGTACCTACATTCACCCATTCATTCATATATTCAGCCATACATTCATTTATTTATCCATCTATGCATCCATCCATCCACCCATATTCCCTACTCAAATCAGCCCCATAGCAGCCACCTAATCATCCTTTCTTCCATTCATTCAGTCACTCATTCACTCCAAATTCATATACCCATTCAGTCATCAATAAATCCCTATTCACCAATCATCCATTAAATCATCCATTCAAACCACCATTCATTATTCTTCCATTTCAGTCCCTTAAACCCTTATGTGTTTGTGTGTGTGTGTGTGTGTGTGTGTGTGTGTGTGTGTGTGTGTGTGTGTGTGTGTGTGTGTGTGTGTGTGTGTGTGTGTGAGTCTATGAGAGGTTTATCATGTTAGCAAGGTAAGGTAAATTAGTGTTGTGTTAGAGAGTGGGTTTTAGGTTAGATATGGTATTGAGTTAAGAGTAGATGAGGTTAAGGTATGGCTATAGATATTAGAGCTAGAGTTGAGTGGTATCATAGGATACCAATATGGTATCTTAGGGTAAATGGGATTTATCCTATTTATAAGATAAGCTAATTGCCTATAGCTAAGGTATGTGATTTAGGGTTTATGATATAAGTGAAATTGGGTTCCCTTGGTTGGTAGTGGTCAGAAATAGTGCTCTTAGACTAGTTTTGACCTCGGTTGACCATTTTGACCAAAAGTCAACAAAAGTCAACCGAAAGTCAAACTTAGCCTAAAAGTGACTAGAACTGACCCAAAACCAAACCAGAGTTGACTGAAAGTCAACAATTGGTCAATATTAGCCTAGTTTGACCTAGGGTTGACCTAGAGTTGACTAGGGTTGACCAGTTGACCAAAAGTTAATTGTAAGTCAACCTTTGACCCAGTTTAACCTAGTTTGACTTGGATTGACTTTCTGTGACCTAGTATGACCTAGTATGATCTAGTATGACCTAGTATGACCCAGTTTGACCTAGTTTGACCTAGTTTGACTTCGACTTGCATATCATGACTTAAATTAGTTTTCCTTTCATTATTAAACCCTGTTTGACTTATAATATCTCATCTTTAGGTCTGCGATTACTCTGATCATCTGTTCATCTTATCAGCTCAGGACCACAGGCGAGTACATTCATTTATAGTTTTTATTATCTTGATATCTGCTATATTCGATTCAGTTGTAGTGTCTTACTCGATTTCCAGACACGATAGTTCATGGACTAGTATATGTTGGATCATGACATGAGATGTTGTTCCTAGATTTTTTTGGTATATTAGTACATTTCCTGTCTTGTTTCCTGTACTTGTATAGACACCGATTCCTAAGAGGACTTGCTACCCTCTTATGGAATCTCGTGTCATGATGTGTCATGTCCAGATCCATTATACTATTTGGGGATGGAGAATTATTAGGGGCTATGTGATCAAAGCTACCATGTCACTATATTCTTTTGCTTGCGCCACTCTCATCTCACGTAGGGTGTAGCGAGATCCTTTTCCTTGTGCTTGTTATCCAGGTTGGCCGGCATGGCCCTTTTTAGAGATTTTATTGTGATTGTCGGGCCAAGTGGATAGCCTGTCCTGTAACTTTTCCAAAGCCGATCATATAACGCTCTAATAATTCAAGGCACATTTTATATTTATTTTATCATATCTTATATCCTGCTCAGTTCTACATTCAGTACTTTTCTCACCATGCTATGATATTTATTTACTCACATGTTCTACATGCCCTTATGCTATACATTGATTGGAGGCTAAGTTCTGTTCGGAAGAAGGTTACAATCCCGGTCCTTGTTTGGTTTAAGGGTTGTAACTCAGCTTCCGAATAGTTTCCAAGTCATCCTATTTCTTTGTCTTGTATTTCATTATATTGTCTCTTATAGAATTTGTCAATTCATATGAAACTGTTGTTAGTATTTGTACTTGCTCATTTTCCTGACAGGAAACCATTGATATATTACAGATGATTTTGAGGTAGACTGCTCGACCTACTATGGGGTCGAGATAGATGGAGTAGTCCAGGACTGTGGCCTGATAGTTGAGCCACTAGACTTTGCACACCCAGAGTAGTATAGCTTTGTTAGGTTTGCCTGGACTGTGATCCAGCTAGTGTTATCAGACTGTAGTATTCTATATTATATTTTGTGACTCTGTGATATTGTGTATATCTTTGGGCTTGTGTTGGATCTTGAACTTATTTCCTATTTTTACATCTATTATATTTCTTTTTCGTGCTATCTACCTTGTGATTGAGTTATGCCATATTGTATTCCTCCGTGCGGAGATGACAGGTACCTTTATACTGTTTAGTCGTAGTATTTACGGACGTCATATACATCATTCTACCACCGATTCTACGACGTAGGTTGGACGTACCCACGTGGTCGTGCCTCTAATCAGGGTGCGGGTCGTGACACATTTTTGTGGTGGCCCATGCAGGTCATTTTTGCAGTTAGTACGATCTCGTAATGGTGTTCGACTTAGAGTACTAATTACAAGCCTGCGATTAGGACATAGAATCTCTGATATGATAGGAGTTACTCAATCACATTTTAGGAAATATCTGATCTTTTGATTACCATGACAACTCTTTTGTATTGAATTTAATTGTCCTTCTTTGATATTCTCTATCATGTGCCATATTGATTCCTTGTTTCAATCTATCCTCAGGATGAAGATTACTCGCTCTCAGGCAGCAGGATCTAGTGCTGTTCCAGAGAGGCCCGATCCGGTAGAACTTCCACCTCCGGTTGACGGAGCAACAGTTGAGGGAGTTTCCACCATACTTCCTGCCCTTCAGGCGGGAGTAGCAGCGACGGTTCCAGGAGGTCTTCCACCTCCAGCTGCGGGACCATCCTTAGTCATTCCTGAGACTCTTCCACCGCCGCCTTCGCTATCGACTGATGCACAGCAGATGATGGCCCTTCTACAGCAGATGTTACAGATCCAGAGGGCCCAGGCCGAGTGTCACGACCCGGTCCCCAAATACTTGGGTCGAATCGGATCATGCCCAGCCTGCACCGTTGATGAGACGGCGACAGTAAGCTGTAATCCATATGCAGGTGATCAACAATATTTGAAACTAAGTTTGCCACAACATTTATTTAAACGAAAATTTAAAACTTGTTCTGTTACAAGGATTCATAAACTTGGAATAACATAGAAACAACTAAACTCTCAAACTAAAGTAGCATCTATGGAGACGCCACAGCATCCTCCTCAGGTGGAAGTACCGCCGGGTATAAATCAGGATCATAGTAGCTATTGATCAGCATCTCCAGGTCATCAGTAGTACCTACCGGGATCCAGTCAGGAAAGGAGCAAAGTACAATTTATGCTAATCTTGACAATTAATTTAACAATAAAATTATGCACTTTTAAACAGTTTGAAGATGAACAGTTTTGAAATAATACAGTACAGTGATATGAATAGGTAATAAATATGACCGGATTGGGTTACAGTAGTATCCTAGTGATACGGTATGGCTTGTCCCCGTGTGAAGAGGGGAAAGCTAATACAGTCAGTTATCCTAATTTTGGATTTGGTCATGTCCACTACTCTACTCCCCCAGTCCCCAACAGTACAGTCAATACTCCCGAAAGAGTTCGTGTTTGAACAGTGGTTTAAAATTGCAGTGAAGTGATTATTAAATAATTGTAATCAACATAAATGTACTTGCCTTAAACTTCTCAAGTTGGACGAGATTGGTACTTCGGGATTTGAACAGTCACACTCTTCCTTGAAATCCTACATTCCGGAATTTTGTCTCAGAAACCATAACTCTAAAATTATCTAGTTACAATCTCTAGATTTTGTCTCCTAGTAAATTTTAGTCTTGTATTAACCAACACAATCAAAAACACATTTTTCTAGTGCGTTACAATTAAGGAAATCTAAATTTATATTTTATTTCGAAAAACTTGTTTTTATCAATTTATTGGGAAAAATTAGTATTTCATAATTATATATATAAATATTTATCTTTTCTTTAAATGAGAAAATCATGAATTTCTAACTAATAATTAATATTAATATTTAATTAATCCTACGCGTTCACAATCCCAGAAAATTCACAGCTGATTCCTACTTATTACAAATTTACAAAAATAGATAAATGGGCTTATGCCCTTACATTTCCATGAATTAAAATAAGAGAAAGAAAATGTTAGTCTTGTAATTTACCTACAAAATTACATAATAATAATAACTAATAATTCCAATTTAAAAATAAAATAGTATGAGTCTCAGAACTGGTCCAATCTTCACTTACAGCTACTCTGCCTCAACGTCCGGACAGACCGGTGCGTTTGCATTTCACTGGGGCCCATTGACCAATACGGTCGTCGTCCAAATAAATCCAAAAATAATATTCTTTTCCGAAATTCATTTTAAAATTATATAATCAAATTTTATAGAAATTTCGGCAGCATTCCCTCTATTTTCGGGATAACCCAAAACTGGGAAACGTGCCGATTTTTCCTGCAAAATAATCCCAAACCAGGGAAACTCAAATTCCAACCAGAATAATAATAACCAGAACTAAAAAAAAAATATCGAACCCGAAACATCCACAGTAATTCTTCTGAGATTCGAAAAACCAACTGAACTCAGAGAACCAACAGAAACTTAACCAAAGAATCCCTCCAAAACTCACAGAACATTTCCGAACCAGATTCGGAAAATTCGAAAGATCATCACAGAACCCAAAAATCACAGAACAACGATCCGAATTTTCCGAATCCAGAAACGTAACAGAAAACCAAATTTCCCGAAGGATAACCGAAAATTCGAATTCCCGAAGGAATCGGGGGACCAGTTTTTCATCACAGACTAATAGAGAACTATGGGACTATTCAGAAGTTACTGAAATCGAAGGAATCCGAAGTGATGCCTCGGACTCGGAACACGCGGAACCGCAGAACAGAACCGAAATCACGTCAGAAATTCACAGGGAACGGCTCCTCGGGACAGCGCCACGCGCACAGAAGCACTGGACAGCAAATCGAGGACAGGGGGTCAACCTCGGAGAGCCGGGGAAGTGCGCCGGCGGAAGGCCGGGCTAGGGGCGCACGAAGGGGGTCGCCGGCGCTGGAGGCGCGGGTCCAGCGTCGGGGAAAGCCGCGCGGGGTGGCTCGGGAACTCGAGAGGCGGGCGGCTGCCGCGGGGTTGGTCGCCGGACAGAGCACAGCCCTGGAAACGTTGGATTGGCTCCAGAGATCGCCGGAAATGCTCGGGTTCGCCGAAAATTCGGGCTAGGGCACGGTTAGGGATTTGGAAAGGGAAAGTGGTGATGTGAATGATGGAAAGAGGGGGTTTATATAGGATGGAGAGTAACCATAGGGAGGAAACCAACGGCCATGGCCGTTTCGGAAGGGGAACGGAGGAGACTCGGGAAGTTTCGGGAAGGAAAAAGAAAAGCCATGGTCGTTTGGAAGATGGAAGGAAAAGTCTGCTAAAGAAACATCATTCCTCCACTAAAAAGTACTAAACTGATGTTGGTTTAGTTAAAAAATGACAGTGGCCTAAGAACAAAATATTAACAAAGAAAACATAACTCATTTTAAATGAGTATAAGCCCAATGGACCAATTGTTCATGGGTTTGGGTTTTGGGCCAAACAATTTGGGCTTCTAACAAACAGCTAAAAAAATGATAACTAATATAATATTTTGAAAAATGATAATTTAACATTTTACACTTAGAAAAATATTTTATTGGTTCCAATTGGGTTCAGGTCTGGCTGACAAAAAAAATCCAAAATTTTATATTCTTTAAAATAATAATTTTAACCTAATATTAATTAATTAGAAAATTACATGTTTTGATAAAATTTCCAATTTTAATAATTTTTTAAAAATGCAATTTCCTAAATTAACAACTAATAATTAATTATCTAAATAAATTATATAAATAATTATCTTAATATTACGGGTTTCACAACCTTCCCTCCTTAAGAAATTTCGTCCTCGAAATTAAAGGATAGGGTTAGGAATTACCTCAGGTCTCAAACAAATATGGGTACTTCTCCCGCATCTCATCCTCTCGTTCCCAGGTAGACTCGCCTGGGGAATCATGCCTCCACATTACTCGAACTATCGGAGTCACCGAGGTCCTGGTCTTCTTCTCGCCTCTATCCAAAATCGCTACAGGCTTCTCTGGCATAGTGAGGCTCGGTCTAATCTCCAGCTCTGAGTGGTCTAAGATGTGATTCTCATCAGGGACGTAGCCTCTGAGCTGCGAGACGTGGAAAACGTTGTGCACGCCCTCAAGATTAGCTGGTAGAGCTAACCTATACGCCACTTCTCCAATCCGGCTCAGAACTTCAAATGGTCCAATGTACCTGGGACTCAGCTTCCCAGCTCTGCCAAATCTGATTGCACCTTTGGTTGGAGAAATCTTCACAAAGACTTTATCTCCTTCTTCAAACTCCAGTGGTCGACGACTGCTGTCTGCCAAATGCTTCTGTCTGTCCTGGGCAATTCTGAGCTTGTCTCTGATTATCTTCACTTTCTCTGCTGCGTCGGTCACCATCTCTGGGCCCAGCAGTACTCTTTCTCCTACGTCGTCCCATGCCAATGGTGTACGGCAACGACGTCCATATAGAGCCTCAAATGGGGTCATACCAATGCTGGCTTGGTAGCTGTTATTATAAGAAAACTCTACCAAATGCAAATGGTCTTCCCACGATCCTCCGAACTCCAAGACACACGATCTCAGCATATCCTCCAGTGTCTGAATTGTCCTCTCTGATTGACCATCTGTCTGGGGGTGATAGGCAGTGCTGAACTTCAATTGTGTCCCCAGGCTGTCATGCAAACTTTTTCAAAAGTGAGAGGTAAAACGAGTGTCTTGGTCAGATACAATGCTTACCGGTACTCCATGAATCCGGTAGATGTGTCGCATGTATAATGCCGCCAACTTCTCGGTGGATAAACCAATTTTGAAGGGAATAAAGTGAGCTGACTTGGTTAGTCGGTCCACTATAACCCAGATGGCATCCTTCCCTCCTTGGGAATGAGGCAAACCTGACACGAAGTCCATTGTGATGTGCTCCCACTTCCACTCCAGAATATCCAGCGGTTGTAGAAGTTCTGCGGGTCTCTGTCTACTGGCCTTCACTTGTTAGCAAATCAAGCATCTGGCCACAAATCTGGACACATCTTTCTTTATTCCATACCACCAACAATAGTGCGCATATCTCGATACATCTTATTAGCTCCAGGATGTATAGAATACTGCGACTGGTGCGCTTCCTTCATCAGCTCGTTCTTCAGTTCGCCAGATGGTACACAAAGCCTCGTACCATTCTTCAAAGCTCCATCGCTGGCGATTGAGAAACCCTCAAGTGTTTCCGCCAATACTTGATCTCTCAGTTTACAAAGTGCCTCGTCTTGAAACTGAGTCTCCTTAATCTTGTCCATCAGATACGAACTCACTTGCAATTTCATCAGTACTGAATCAGCATCCAGCTCCATCCTTCTATCTCCAGGCAATATGATCTCTAATCCAAGCTTCTCGATGTCCTCTAGCAGGTGCCGCTCCTTGGTCAAGAACATCGCCACTGGGTATCGACTAAGTGCATCAGCGACGACATTAGCCTTACCTGGGTGGTATTGTAGGTCGATGTCAAAGTCCTTCATTAGCTCCAGCCATCTTCTTTGCCTCATGTTCAACTCTTTCTGAGTGAAAACATACTTCAGACTTTTGTGGTCTGTGTATATCTCCACTCTCTCTCCATACAGATAGTGCTTCCATAGCTTCAACGCAAAGATAACTGCCGCCAGCTCCAGGTCATGTGTGGGGTAATTCTTCTCATGAGTCCGCAATTGCCTAGATGCATAAGCAATCACTTTTCCATTCTGTTGAAGAACACATCCCAGTCCTTTTTCAGAGGCATCACTGTAGATTGTGAAACCACCGGATCCTGCGGGTAGCGCAAGGATTGGTGCAGTGGTAAGCCTCTTCTTCAGCTCCTCGAATACAGCCTGGCAATCTTCCGTCCAGATGAACTCTTTATTTTTCCGAGTCAACTTCGTCATCGGCTCGACAATTCTAGCAAAGTCCTTCACGAACTTCCGGTAGTATCCCGCCAAACCCAAGAAACTCCTGATTTCAGCAACTGAGCTTAGGGTAGACCACTTCTCCATAGCAGCTATCTTCTTAGGATCCACCGAAATTCCTTCTCCTGTGACAACATGGCCAAGAAAATCCACTTTGTCTAGAAAGAATTCACATTTGGATAGCTTACCATATAACTTCTCTTTCGTCAAAGTTCCCAGAACTTTCCTGAGATGCTCCTCATGCTCCTCTTCAGTCTTCGAATATATCAAAATGTCATCAATGAAGACAATAACAAATTGATCTAAGTATTCATGGAAAACCTTGTTCATAAGGTTCATGAACACCGCAGGAGCATTTGTCAGTCCAAACGGCATGACCAAGAATTCAAACTGCCCATACTTGGTGTTGAATACCGTTTTAGGAATATCTTCCTTCCTGACCTTGATCTGATGATAGCCAGATCTGAGGTCTATCTTGGAAAACACCTTGGCTCCGCTCAATTGATCAAATAAATCATCGATCCGGGGCAGCGGGTACTTGTTCTTGATGGTGATATTGTTCAGCGCCCGGTAGTCGATGCACATCCTCACAGTTCTATCCTTCTTGGGCACAAACAAGACAGGTGCTCTCCAGGGTGAAGCTCCGTCTCGAATGAATTCCAGAGCCTTCAGTTCATTGATCTGATCCTTCATCTCCTTGGCCTCCTTCTGGTTGACTTTGTAGCATCCCTTAGAAATAGGGGAAGAGCCGGGGACTAGGTCAATAGTGAACTCTATGTCTCGGTCTGGGGGTAACCCGGGAAGACTATCAGGGAAAACATCCAAAAATTCTGCTTTGATAGGGTGCAGAGGTCCGGACTCTTCAGTGATAGAGGTATAGGTAACACATTCTATCTCCTCCGGAGTTCGAGATATTTCAAACTCCGGTGCTCCAGGTGGGCTGAAGACTACACATCCTCGATGACAGTCTATCAGCGCATGCTGCTTACTCAACCAGTCCATCCCTAGGACTACATCATAGTTAGGTAAGGGCATGACAAGTAAAGGGGCTATAAAGTTATGGCCAGCTATGGTGATAGGGTATTCACAGATCTCAGTAATAGGTAGGGGTCCTCCTCCAGTCATAACCCTACAGATCTTCTTGCTAAAGCCAGTAACTATATGGTGTGCAGATATGAATTTGGTAGCTATGAAACTATGTGATGCTTCCGAATCAAATAAAGCTAAGGCAGGGTAGGAATGCACATAGATAGAACCTGATATGACATCCGCTACAGGTTCCTGAGCTGGCTCTGTTTCCTCTGCTGTCAGGGCAAAAGCTCGCTCCGTCTTCTGTTGATGTTGCCCAAACTGTTGTTGCTGAGTGGGCAGAGGTCCTTTCTGCGGAGTTGCTCCAGTCCGGTTAGTCGACAATGGGCAGTCCCTCACTTGATGGGTGGAAGACCCACAGACTAGGCAGTGCCCTAGCCTCTTCCTGCAGATGTTTGCCAGATGTCCCGGCCTCTTACAAAAGTCGCAGACGGGGATCTGCCTCTGAGGGGCCTTGTCATTGTTCCTTGCCTGCTGGTAGGGAGGACGGTTGTTGTTGTTGCTGTTGTTATTGTTGTTGTTGGGCTTCTTCTGATTACCCTGGAAGTTGTTAGTTCCAGGATAATCTCTCTTCGAGCGGGCAGGTTGGCTCTTCTCTATGTCTTGAGCTCGCTCCAGGATCTTTTTATAAGTCTTAGCACCGCCCGAGATCACATGGGTGCGTATTTCTTCTCTTAGTCCATATCTGAACCTTTCAGCACGATCATCAGGGTCAGCCACCAGGTTCTTGGCAAATTGGCTGAGCTGGCCGAATTCAGTAGCATACTCTCCCACAGTCATGTTGCCCTGCTTCAGGTTCTGGAATTGTCGCTCCATCTCCCGTAACTCTGAAGTTGAGAAGAACTTCCTCTGGAATAACCTCTTAAAGGTGTCCCAGTCAATCTGTCTATCCTGGAGTCGGGGTTCATTCCGATACCAGGTGCTTGCTACATTTTGCAGTTGGAGTCCCACTGCTACGGCCTTGAGATCCTCTGGAAGTCGAGCGACACTCAAGTGACGCTCCATACTGTCGAGCCATTCGTCAGCATAGACAATTCCCTCGGTTCCCTTGAAGGGTCGAGGGTTCTGCTTCTTAAAGCTCTCAATATCGCCCACCTTGGCAGGCCTTGGTTCCTGTTGAGCTGCTTCTCCTCTTTCCAGTACAGCCATTGCCACGCTATGGGCATTCTCAATGCCTTCTCTCATAATGGCCGTCTGCTCGCGATGAGCTTCAGCTTGAGTTCTCTGGGCTTCTAGCACTCCTCTTAACAGACCTATGAGGTCAGTGGGGTCCGCAGGCACCGGTGGGGCAGTTGGAGTGGGCGAAACCACAGGGGGCTGCATCTCTATCCGAGAAGATAATGGATCCGTCGTTGTATTATGGGGACGGTCGGCCAGCTGCCGAGGTGTAGTATCCGAACTTGATTGGGGAGGTGGGGTATGATAGGGTGAAGATACCCCATCGCCAGCAGGATTGGTATTGTCAGTGGCCATTCTCTGGAAGGTTTAGGATATAAACATAAGCAAGGTAGCCTATTTATAATCAAACAAAAATATTTATAATATATTTCGGTCCTATGTTGTGACAAATTAATATTCTAGTGTTCTATATGTCTCTAACTAGGTTTTCCTAAGTTATTGATTCGACCTGCATGGACCACCACTAAAAACATGTCACGACTCGGTCCCCAAATACTTGGGTCGAATCGGATCATGCCCAGCCTGCACCATTGATGAGACGGTGGCAGTAAGCTGTAATCCATATGCAGGTAATCAACAACATTTGAAACTAAGTTTGCCACAACATTTATTTAAAGGAAAATTTGAAACTTGTTCTGTTACAAGGATTCATAAACTTGGAATAACATAGAAACAACTAAACTCTCAAACTAAAGTAGCATCTATGGAGACGCCACAGCATCCTTCTCAGGTGGAAGTACCGCCGGGTACAAATCAGGATCATAGTAGCTATTGATCAGCATCTCCAGGTCATCAGTAGTACCTACGGGGATCCAGTCAGGAAAGGAGCAAAGTACAATTTATGCTAATCTTGACAATTAATTTAACAATAAAATCATGCACTTTTAAATAGTTTGAAGATGAACAGTTTTGAAATAATACAGTACAGTGATATGAATAGGTAATGAATATGACCGGATTGGGTTACAGTAGTATCCTAGCGATACGGTATGGCTTGTCCCCGTGTGAAGAGGGGAAAGCTAATACAGTCAGTTATCCTAATTTTGGATTTGGTCATATCCACTACTCTACTCCCCCAGTCCCCAACAGTATAGTCAATACTCCTGAAAGAGTTCGTGTTTGAACAGTGGTTTAAAATTGCAGTGAAGTGATTATTAAATAATTATAATCAACATAAATGTACTTGCCTTAAACTTCTCAAGTTGGACGAGATTGGTACTTCGGGATTTGAACAGTCACACTCTTCCTTGAAATCCTATATTCCGAAATTTTGTCGCAGAAATCCTACATTCCGGAACATGCACAGCAGCATCAGGATGACGCATCTTACCGCTAGACAAAGGTGTTACGGCAGAGCATGGAGAACTCCTACCAGCTCACGATGGCAGCAGTTGAGAGGGTTGTACCGGGTACAGTTCAGGGTGCCCCAGTTCAGCAGCAGGGTCAGGGGAGGCCTGGCATATGCCTAGATTTCAAAAAGATGAAGCCGAGGGAGTTCAAGGGTGCCGAGGGTATCCTGTATGCAGATGACTGGTTGGAGGATGTCCAGCGGAGCCTGAAGTTAGCAGAGGTCCCGAAAGGGCTTTGGGTGACGTCTGCAGCGCGTCAGTTTTTCGATATCTCCTTGACTTGGTTTTGTACGGATCCTCGTGCATCGGTAAGGGGTTTGACTTGGGAGAACTTCAGACAGCTCTTTAAGGAAAAGTTCTACTCCGATGTGGCTTTGACAGCTCTCGCGGACCAGTTCATCGGATTGGTACAGGAGAACTCGTCGGTGGACGAGTATGCAGCAGAGTTCTTTCATCTCAGTCATTTTGCACCTGATCTGATCCAGAATGAGGGATATAAGGCCCACAAGTTCCGGAGGGGTCTTATTCTTGCGGTTTGCACTCGTACCTCCGGGCGACGCGATACGACCTTCGAACAGATACTGATGGAGGTACAGATAGCAGAGGAGGACTTCGACCTCAAGCTGAAGAGGGGCAGCAATTTTTTTGGAGAGAGCTCTAGTGCGGGGCCGGCGAAGAGCCCTCATTTCTAGCCGAGGCAGATTCAGCAGCAGCCTCAGTTACAGCTTCAACAGGCACCAACACGTGCCCAACAGCAGCAGGGTCAGGGACAGAGGCAGTCCATGCAGTACGCTTTCTGCGGGAAGCCGGGGCATAGTCGAGAGGCCTGTAGGAAGAGGTTGGGCGTATGTCTATACTATGGGGCGCCCGATCACCAGCTGAAGGATTGTCGTTTTTGTGGAGTCCGTGGAGGCCAGGACAGAGTGCAGCAGGTGTAAAACCCCTAAATTTCTACTAATTTTTTTATTAAATTTGGTACTGATTTAAAAATTTTGTATTGTACGTCGCGTAGTCGTATTGTACGTCGCGCATGAAATTTTATTTTTTGAAATTACTCGACGAGTGCGAATATGTGCGAGCGTACATATTTTAGAAAAAACATTTTATTCTATTTTTTTATAGTTTCAAATAATAGATATGATAATTAGTTTTGCTATCATTTCTAAGCTTTTTATTTTTACGTTATTTCTAAAAGTTATTAATAATAAATAATATTTCTATATACTAGAAAAGCATAATTATGTAAAGAATATTTGTGCATACATATATTTCGTAATTATTTAATAGTTATTTATAAATAAATAATGTAATTTTCAAAATTATTATTATAGTATTTTTGGTAAACATATTTTGAAATTATTGTGGCAATTTAAATCTTAATTTGATTTTTGGATTTATTTAAATAGATTAAAATAATATCTATAATTGAAATTTGATTTATTTGATTTGATTTTAAACTACAAGAATTTAATTAGATTTAACTGGATTTGTATTAGGATTTTATTGATTTTTAATTAAGTTGCAAATGATCTATTTTGGGTTTAAACTATTCATAATCATTATCCAACTGGAAATTCCTACATCCTATAAATAGGCAGGTACTCATCCATGAATTGCTACCATTCATAAATTCCTCCACAAATATTTTACCACCCACATCATTGCGTGCATTGTGTCCGTGTCTCCATCCTCTTACTATTTTTTTCCTCCATTACAATTACATTATCACTTTCTTCGTGTCCACACACGGACACCTGTCATTATCCTTTCTCCGACACCAAGTCCTAAACCTAAGACCCAATTCCTAGTAAACCCTAATCCTATTTTGTCTGCCGACACCGCCATCGCCTACTCCAACCACCACTATTAAGCACCCCGCAGTCATCACCACCGGTGTCACCATCTTCCTCACCATGCCTGCAGACCGCCAACGCCACCACAGTGGCGCGGCCACCCGTCGCAGACTACCCTGACACCATCCTGTCCACCCAACCATCACCGCCTTGGCCTCCACCCTTGGAACACCCGTCGCCACCACGGCGATGTCCCCATCACCACCAGCCATCCGACTCTTGTCCTCCCCAAATCCAACCCGACAATCATCACCACCAAACTTTACCACAGCCCGGCCAAACCTCGGCCACCATGACTAACACCACCATCACCACCGTCAATCACCAAACCCCAAAAATAAATAAATAAATAAAACACACGCACACAGACCCTCACCTCGCCGTAGCCGAAGCCTCGACCACCAGCCGGATCCCGCAAGCCCGACCAGCCCGCCTCCATCTCCGTCAGCCCTCGGCTCCGCAGATCCACCCCCGTGCCCTGCCGTCGGCGTACGGAGTCCCTGGTCGCACAGCCACCGTGCGAGCCATCCTGAACCATCGTCTTCCTCCGCACGCACACGCATCCCGCGACCATTCCGACCCAATCTCGTCGCGAGCCCGCCGGTCATCCGCAGTCGCCGCCCAACCGAAACCCACCTCCAGTACCCTCCGAGAGCGCTGCCCGCCGCGCTTGACTCCGTGCGAGCGAGCTCTACCGCAGTATCCGTACCACCAGGTCAGCCGAGCCGTGCCACTCCACTACTCCGACGCAGTGCCCTACCATCCGTCGTCGCGCGTGCGTCGACCTCCGCAGCCGCCGAGCCGCGCGCCGCCCCACTGGTGTGTTGCTCCGTCCACCACCCTCATCTCCACTTCCCGAGCTTCCCCCGTCGGCGCCACTCCTCGCCGCCCCGGCCTTCCACTCCACCGCTCGCTCTCCCTCTCGCTTTTTTCTCTCAGCTCTTCCTCTTTTGTTTTTTCTCTTTCTTACTTTTTCGTCTTCTTTAAGAAGACTGTTGTGGTCATTTTTATTTGATTTTATTTTTTCTGTTAATTACAAATATTATCATTATTATTATCAAAATCATTATTATTATTATTATTATTATACCATTATTACTGTTATTCCAATATTAGTATTATTATTATTATATTTAGTATTTTATAGTGAATATCTGTAATTTAAATATTTAGATATTGTAGGTCCTAAAAAATCAAGTTGCACACATCAACAAAGTCAGAAAATCAAGAAATACATCTTTTAGATGAAGTGCGCAGACATCAGATTGCACAAACTTCAGATTGCGTACGATAGATTGCGCACACTTCCAAGTGCGCAGGCTGACGTGGCAAATCACCATCATTACCTGACACAAATCAAATCTTCTGACAGCTGACAGCGCAGAGAACGAGGCGACCGTTCGTTTAATCATGCAGCACGGTGCTCGAGGACAGCTGGCAGCGCCATGTTGGCGCAATCCATGTTTGCGCAATCCATGTTGGCGCAATCCATTCCTGCGCAGTCCAAGTCTGCGCAATTCAAAAACCAGCACAATTCAATGTGCGCGTTCTATCAGTATAGATGATAAAATACACGTGGCATTCATGCCATCAATTACTCATTTTGTGGCAACTGTCTATGCATGATCATGCGCATTTCAATCAAATGATGCCATGTGTCCAAGACAGTTAGCCCATGATCCAGCAACTGCCTGCGCAGTCCATTGCTGCGGAAACCAATTGCTGCGCAAATCATCCTGCGCAGTCCAGAGTAACTGAAAGTTAGTTATTTCTCAGAACTCTATAAATAGAGTTTCAAGTCTCCATTCAAGGGGATCAAGGATCAATAATCAATAATCAGAGATCAGATTATAGAGAGATCAGACTTCAAAGTTCAGAGAGTTCAGGAGTTCTTGCCCAAGTGCTGCTGCATTCTTCCGAGGCTTTTTGCCTTCAACTTTCGAGGCTTTTTGCCTTCAATTCCAGAGTTGTCTTCAACTTCAGAGGCTTCGTCTTCAAAGTTCACATCGTCCAAGGGATAAAGCAATCGTCATCTAGATTGGATTCCTAAAGTTGTATCATTCCCAGAATTCAAATTGTAATCTTTACAAAGTTTGTATCAATAAAATTCTTCAACTTTTGTTTTTACAAACAAAATGGCGACTCTGCTGGGGACGAATTTCTCCTCCGATGAGGAAGTGACAACTCAATGTGACGTAGCGTCTATCGGAAAGACGCAGAAGATACTGGTTGTGAAGATCAACCAGACAGCCTACGAGGCTATGATCAACTCCAAGACCACTCCTCGCACTGCAACCACGTCTGCCACAAGCAAAGTGCGCCCAGTGTGGGTCCCAAAGACTGCTGCGCAGTCTATTGATGCTGCCAGCAAGACTTCTGTGCAGTCTGTTAGCAAGACTGCTGCCCAGTCCAAAACTTCTGTCATCAAGCCTGCTGCACAATCTGTCTCTGCTACTGCTGCGTAATCTGCTATTGCCAGTACACAAAAGACTTCATATGCTGCCATGGCTAAGTATAAAACTCCTACGCCCCTGGCGCAATTGGCTGCCAATCTTCTTGCGCAAACCAACACTCCAGCAACCAGAGTGCAACCTAAGCATTCTGTGGCAAAAACTCTTGATGCACAAACCACAGTCTCTGTGGCCAGAACCAGTGTACCATCAACTCATGCGCAAAGCATGCCTGCACAATCCAAGAGTGACAGCCTTTTGGCTAAACTCTCTTTTTCTCATAACAAGGGAAAAGGCTCTGCTCCTCTTCCCAAACACACTGTTGCTCCTGTGCAATCTACCGGGGGTAGTCCTTTGGCTGTTCCTCTTCCTCTTCAAAACAAAAGAAAAGGCCCGTTGGTCTTTTCTCAAACTTCCTCGTCCCATGACTTGGAAGACAATAGAGGGAAACCTCTTTAGCTAACCCTTCTCTTCAAAACAAAGGAAAAGGCCCTTTGGTCTTTTCTCAATCTTCTTCAGTCTTTACCTAAGAAGATCAATCTGAACGTGCCTCGGCACCAATTAGTACTAGAACTCTTTCAAACAAGGATTCTTCTTTCCTTTATAACAAGAGGACTTGTACTGACCAAAGAGGTATTCTGCCTACCCCGGTAGCAGAATTCCAAGATCTCCCAACTCTCAAGATTTCCCGTTCCAGGCAGGGAAAACTACTGGTGTCTCAGACAGAAACCCCTGGGGGTGAATTTGCTGATCTTAGAACTTATCTCAACAGACCCACTTCAGTAAAACGCAAACAGCCAATACCGAAGATCAAACATCATCAAAAACTAATCTCCAGGGTTAAAAATCCCGACACTTATGCCAATGAAGTGAGCACTTCCCTGTATACTCAAGGGACTAAATATTTGAAGAATCGGAATCATGTTTCGAACATTATCAAAGAACAGATCCCTCAGAGTTTTTCTCGTCCTGTTGTTGTTCCCGATCTTCGAGAACATCTAAGACAAAAACGAGACAATGTTTCGACATCTTCAGTTCAACCATCTGATCATCATTGCAACCACAAAGTCATCATCCAATGTTGTTGTCAAACAACAAAATGATCTGTCTTCGAATGTCTGACTTTTGCTAAATCTGAACCTATGTCAGAGGAAGACGAAGTCTTGTATGCTTCTGTTAACATAACTTCCCGAGATACTGGGGGTAGAAGGTGCTCTAAGCATGGCAAACCTCGTAAATCAAGCCAACGGTATTTAGAATTACTCCAAGAATCTTCTGAAGGAGTGTTTCGACATACCCGTTCTCGAAGCCGAGATACAATCGGTCAAAGAAATCTTCCTCAAGATCCTTCGGTTTATCTTTCTACTTCTTATTCAGGAGACGACTCTTTCTCCGACCATGATGCATACAACGAAAGCTCCGAACAGACAGTATCTTCCACTGTACCAAGAGAAGTGACAGCTTATGTTGTCACTGATGATCCAGATGTTTCAACTTCTACAAATCAAGAACAACGAATCGCTGCACTTGAAGACAAGCTAAAAACCATGGCTGAAATGGTTGCTAGTATGCATTCTATCATTGTGGCACAACATGCTACACCACCTACTGTACCTATTGCTAATCCAGAGATTATAGCATCTTCAGTACCTGCCAATACTGGGCTGGGGGTAGTGTCTCCTCAAATGCCTCCTGTACAAGTACAAATTTAAACTACACCTAGTCAGTCATGAGCTGGGGGTAGTGCTTACAATGCTGTTCCTCCTACCACTTTAACTCAACCTGCTCCTTCTTTGTCGTCCGAAGATGCCAATGAAGCTATCAAACTCTTGCGAACCCAGTTCGAAGCCTTTAAAGAGAAAGACAACTTGCAAAGATTGGGGATCAAGCAACCTTATCCAGTTGAGTGGAAAGAGGTCCCGTTCCCACCAAAGTATAAGATCCCAATGATCTCTTTGTTCGATGGCAGTACTTCTCCTAGTCAGTTCATCAATCATTTTGAGGTAATGACCGTTCAACTCCAGCCAAATGACGCTCTTCTTACCAGAGTGTTCGTCGGTTGTTTAGCCGATGTAGCATATGACTGGTACAGAAGTTTGCCCGATAGTTGTATCACTTCCTTCTCAGGTCTCAAACAAATCTTCCTAGAATGGTTCTATGAAGGATTCAACGACATGACTATGTCAGCTCTCAACAAAATCAAACAGAAATACAATGAAACTGCTGAGAGTTTCATCGAACGGTTCCGCCGTGAAGCTTTGAAAATGCCTCCCGGAACTCCAGCTGCTGTCACTATTGATACTTTTAAGGCAAATCTTTTGCCTATTATCAGTATGTGGACGGGATCTACCCAATTCCAAGATTGGCCTTCATTCATCATCAACGCCAGAGCTGCGGAAGTAAGTGCCGAGAAGTTCAAACAATTAGGGGTACAAATGTCTAACCCTGATCGGGATGAACATCAGACGTCAGGTGGTGGCAACCGCCAGAACAACCGCAAAGCAAAAGAGACTTTGAACATCAATCTGAACAAGAATAAAGAGTCTCTAGCTGTCAATATGGCTCCACCTACATCCACTCCGACTCCTTCTGTACCTCCACCGAGGGAACCTCGTCCGAAAGTAGAATATTCCTTCGATGAGAATGATACTGCAAGCATCTTTGAATGTTTACTCAAAAGCAACAAGATTCAGCTCCCAGATCCAAAGAAACCTGATAAAGTCGGTAAGACAGATCATCCTAAATATTGTGTTTACCACAGGTTCATTGGACATCCTACTCGAGCATGCTATGTGCTTAAGGGCAAAATTCAAGAGCTCGTCAATGCTGGTGTCGTCACTCTGCAGCAAAATGAGAAGACTGTTACTGCAAACATGGTTTCGGTCTAATTTGGTGACTTTCCTCCGCAGATGGTACAGTACGGTGTCATTCCTATTCCCAAAGCTATTCTTGAAATTGAGAATCTTCCGCCTCCACCAAATGAAGGTCTTGTCCCCTTGTCTCTTGACAACGGCAAAGTTATCTGGGTCCATCCAGATCTTGTTTCTGAATTCAAAGTTTCTTCTTCTTCTAAGAAGAAAGACCGCTCCAAAAGCAAGATAAAGACCTGCAACATGGTGTCTTTTGAACCCATTGTTGACGAAGAAATTCTGCTAGGCACTAGATCAGGGAAAGCTTACTTGAAAGAGTATCCTGATACTCAAGAAGATCCTACCTCTTCTTCTGAACCTGCTCCAGCACAACCTACTTCCATGGAAGAAGTCTCTTCCACATCCTCACCAGTTGTAGTGCCTATTCCTCCTAAGCCGGTGGTTGCCGATAAAGGCAAACAACAAGTCCGTTTTGACAAGCCCCTGAAGAAATCATCTCCTACAGGACTTGAAAAGCCATACAACTTTGATATATTGGCTCAACTAGCCAATACACCGGCTAGGCTATCAATCTTCGAGCTCTTGCGCCTTTCTAAAGAGACTCGAAAAACTCTAAGTGAAGCCTTGATGCAAGCTGAAACTTGCCTAACTCTCCTCAAGAAACCGGAAGCAGAGCCAGTTTCTTGCCGCCATTATCATAGCGTATTAGAGTTGATTCCAAATATCACTTTCACTCAGGATGATATGCTGCTGGAGGATAATAGACATGATCGTCCTCTTTATTATACAGGGTATGTCGATTCGATGAAAGTCGATCGTATCCTGATAGATCCCGGATCTGCACTCAGTATCATGCCAAAGACAATGCTAGACGCATTAAAGATACCAGTGCATAGACTTTCAAGCACAATCACCACTATCTTGGGATTCAACCAAGGAAGGAGTGAACCATTGGGTAAGATTCGCCTAAAACTTCAAATAGGCAATCTTCGCACAAAGGTGACCTTCTATATTATCGACAATCATGGTTGTTCTTACAACGCTTTTCTGGGAAGACCTTTCCTCCATGAACATAATATTGTTCCATCAACTCTTCATCAATGCTTCAAATATGTTGATGACAAAGGACAAGTCCACAAAGAAGTTGCAGACCTTTACCCTTTCAAAGGTGTCGAAGCATATTGCAACGACGCTCGTATGTACAAGAAAGAATTTATGAAGGTGGTATTGGCAATGGATACTGAAGAAGATCAAGAAACAGTGCCCAATAACACTCTCATTATACCTGTTAAAGGGCGTGTTTCTCGCCCTCAGTCTTCTAAACCACTGGCTATTCATTTGCCAGTTCAGCGGCAGTCTACTGATGGCGATCAGGATAAAAGGGAGCTCACCTCTTCTGAGCCACTTGTTATTGACTTACGTCATAACAAGGACAAAAAGCAGCTCACTTCTTCTGAGCCACTTGTTGTTGATTTAACTCACAACAAGGAAAAAAGGGAGCTCACCTCTTCTGAGCCACTTGTTATTGACCTTCGTCGTAATAAGCCTCCTTCACGTTCTTCTTCTCCCCCTCCTGTAATCAATCTGACCAAGCCTGCTAAGGCTAAAGGTCCTGCTGTAAATACAGATGTACATATCAATGAAAAAGCATCTACTTTCCAGTATACTAATGTTATTTATCATACTAAATGCTATTTGGATATGTTAGATAGCTTCAAATCATTTACGATGGGAGTTGTGCAATCTCTTCAAACAGAAGTTTCATGTGAACACCCAAAAGATTCATATCGTATTGTTCCTGCTCGCAAGAAAGATGAACGTCCAATACTTTTTAGTAAAAGACCGAAACAAAAATTCAGCTATACGGATGATAGCAAAGTTAACGACACGGGACATCTTCAATTCCGTCGTTACAGTCAACAATCAAAAGACATCATCCGAAAGATGGGTTACGACTTCAAAAGTGGCCTCAATTATGGTATGGGCAGAAGGACTCCTCTCCGTACCGCTGTTCCATAAGAAAAGTCAGAAATGTATTACAGCAGGACTAAAAGAGGTCTTGGATATGCTTCTCCTCCGATGTTATCCCCAGTAGGTTCTGAATCTGATAGTGAGGAACGTTCTAACTCTTCTGATTCCAGGTCATGGGATTCTGACACCAGCGTTGGTGAAGTCCATCGTGTAATTGTATCTTCTAATATGGTATATGTTGAACTTCCGGAAGGATATGATGAGGACGTTGAAAAAAACTCTGAAACAGATCCTTGGGCTCAACAGATGAATAATCAGTAGGTACTCTGATTTGAACAAAGAGAACCTCCTACTGAAGATCAACTAGTTCAAGTTGATGTAGGAGAAAGTGAGTTGCCTCGTCCAATCTTTATTAGCAAGAATCTTCCGGAAGCAGATAAGCAAGAGTTGATTCTTCTCATTAAAGAATACATTGATGTCTTTGCTTGGAGTTACGAAAATATGCCAGGTTTAGATCCCAAAATTGCTACTCACAAACTGAACATTCTGCCTAATGCTAAACCAGTGAAACAGCAACAACGACGATTCAAGCCTGAAATGATGAACACAATTGATGATGAAGTCAAGAATCTTATCTCTTGTGGCTTTATTCGAGAAGAACAACATCCTGATTGGGTAGCCAACGTTGTTCCAGTCCTGAAGAAAACCGGCAAAGTTCGAGTCTGCATCGACTTTCGGGATCTTAATGAAGCATGTCCGAAAGATGAATTTCCTTTCCCTATCACGGACGTCATGATTGACAATACCTGTGGGTTCGAGCGAATATCTTTTATGGATGGGTTCTCTGGATACAATCAGATCAAGATGAATCCCGAAGATGAAAAACACACATCTTTTCACACTCCTCGGGGAGTCTATTGCTACACAGTGATGCCATTTGGTCTCAAGAACGCGGGTGCAACTTACCAATGGGCCATGAGTACCATTTTTCGAGAACATCTTCACAAAATAGTCGAATGTTATGTTGATGATATCGCTGTTAAAAGTCGTCTGAAAGAAGATCATATTCAAGATTTGAGAACAATCTTCAATCTCATGCGTCAATATCAGCTCAAGATGAATCCTACCAAGTCATTCTTGGGTGTCTCTAGTGGTAAGTTTCTCGGCTTCGTCATTACTTCTAAGGGTATACACGTAGATCCCGAGAAGATCAAAGCCATTCAAGAGATGCGTCCTCCATGCAGCCTAAAAGAGCTACGAGGATTCCAAGGTCGACTTGCATACATCAGGAGATTCATTTCGAACTTGTCTGGACGCTGCAGACCATTCACTCAACTAATGAAGAAGGGTGTATCCTTTATTTTGACTGAAGAATGTCAACAAGCATTCGACGACATCAAACGATATCTCATGAATCCACCAGTCTTGGTGCCACCAATCTCAGGTATTCCATTCTTAATGTATGTTCGTGCTATGGATCATTCATTGGGTGCTTTACTCGCTCAAAAGAATAAAGAAGTTCATGAACAAGCCATCTACTATCTCAGTCGTACTATGATTGGTGCTGAACACCGTTATAGTCCGGTCGAAAAAGAATGTCTAGCCCTTATGTTTGCCGTTCAAAAGACAAGATATTACATCATTGGTCAAACCATTCATGTCATATCCCGAGTCAATCCTCTTCGGGTACTGATGAAGAAGCCTAGCACACTCAACTCTCGGCTTGCTACATGGGCCATTCTTCTAGCCCAATATGATATGGTGTATGTTCCTCAAAAATCTGTCAAAGGTCAAGCACTGGCGGATTTCTTGGCGGCTCATCCTGTACCAGAAACATCCAAGCTTTATGATGAAATTCCAGACGAGACATTGGAAGTCAATATGATCTCTGAAGAATTTCCAACCTGGCGTCTATTCTTTGACGGAGCATCCAGAATCGGACCCAATGGTGCTATTGTAGCAGGAGTTGGAGTTGTTCTCATTTCTCCAGACGGATCAACTATCCAAAGAGCTTACTCTCTAGATGAATCCTGTTCCAATAATGTAGTAGAGTACAATGCTCTACTTATCGGTCTTCAATTAGCCAAACAATTGGACATTGAATATCTCAAAGTTTACGACGACTCTAAACTGGTTGTCAACCAGGTTAGAGGAACTTATGAAGTCCGTCATCAAGATTTGGTACCTTACTTTGAAGCGGCAATCAACAAGGCTATATCATTCAAAGCTTTTTTTATTGAATATGTACGCCGAGCTTGCAATACTGAAGCAGATGCCTTAGCCAATCTTGCAGCAGTCTTAGCCGTTTCCATCAGAAGACAACAAGTGGTGGTTATCTCTAATCGAGAATTGTTTTGTGTCGAAAACAATCGTAACATCGAGTTCAGTAATTTTGCTGAAATTAATGTTGTCAATGAAGATTGGAGAACTCCTTTTATCGACTTCGTGGTTCACGATATACTCCCCGAAGATCCTAAGGAGGCTACAAGTATTCGACGATGATCTCTACGGTTCTACTACAATCAAACCACTAAGACTCTCTATCGGCGGACTTATGACGGTCTCCTTCTACGTTGTTTAGCTGGTGAGGAAGCAAAACAGGTATTACGTAAAGCTCACGATGGTGTCTGCGGAGCACATCAACCCAGTCCTAAATTATAGGATCGTATTCGAAGAATGGGTTACTACTGGCCCTCTATGGTATCAGATGCTATTGAATATGCAAGGAAATGTCAAGCCTGTCAAATCCATACAGACTTCATTCATCAGCCTTCGGAATTTCTATATCCGACAGCCGCTTCTTGGCCTTTCGAAGCTTGGGGCATGAATGTCATAGGTCCTATTAATCCCCCTTCTTCTAGAGGACATCGGTTCATTCTAGCAATAACAGACTACTTCTCTAAGTGGGCTGAAGCTATACCCTTGGCTGAAGTCAAGACCAGTAGTGTCATCAACTTCGTCAAACACCATGTCATTTATCGATTTGGTGTCCCTCGACGAATTATTCATGACAACGGACCGCAATTCATCAGCCAGAAATTCACCAGATTCTATGATGATCACCGGATTGATAACATCGCCTCGACTGCCTACAATCCTGCTGCTAATGGTTTAGCTGAAGCCTTCAATAAAACTATTATCAAGCTTCTCAAAAAGTTTGTATCCACTAACAAACGGAATTGGAGTGAAAAGCTTGGCGAATGTCTTTGGGCCTACCGAACTACGGTCCGCAACCCCACAGGTTTTACGCCTTTTTCCTTGGTATATGGCTGTGAAGCTGTTCTTCCTCTAGAACTCCAAAATCCTTCTTTAAGGATTGCCATTGCTAACGAGCTCACTATAGAGAATAATGATCTTCTTCGACTTCAAGAATTAGAGGCACTTGACGAGAAACGGTTAATGGCTCAACAACATATTGAGTTATACCAAGCTCGCATTTCTAAAACTTTCAACCGTAAAGTTAAGGTCAGAACCTTTCAGCAAGGAGAACTTGTTCTAACAGTCAGACGTCCTATGACTATGACTTATATAAGTAAAGGCAAATTCAATACAAAGTGGGAAGGTCCCTACGTTGTAAGCAAAGTCTTCTCAAATGGAGCTTATCAACTCTCAGAACTGGATGGACGAATTGCAATGATGCCTATCAATGGAAAATTTCTTAAAAAGTACTATGTGTAAATGTAAATACTTTTAAATCATCAGACAAGTTCAAGTTCATAAATAAAATTTTATTGCATCATGAATGACAGTACATGATATTAAAGAAGGTCACTATCATCCTTCTCTACATTTGGACGCGGACCACTGCCGTCCTTTTCAAAGACACGGTCAGCAAAAGAACCGAGAACCTCCTTGCTAGAACCCACTAGGAATTTGCAAGCGGCCATCCTCATGGCTTCCTCCTCTTCGGTCTTTCCTGGTTCAAGCAGAAAGTCCTGGATGTCGCGCGGTGGCTTGGGTGCAGACGAACCTTCGTCTACTTTTGCCTCCTTTGATTGAACTGGATCAACATGACGTTCTTCAACGCCTTCTTCAACCTTCGGGGCGAGTTCAGTCTTCCTGAGTGCATCTCTAGACGACATTTTTATGTTGGAAAAGAAGAAGTGCTCCTTTCTGCTAAAATTTTGTTCTATTTATAGGCAAATAATGAAGCAACATATCCACACGACGGTTCGTCCGTTCATTATCTTTCGACGGTTCGTCCGTTCATTATTATTCGACGGTTCACCCGTTCATTCATTCATTATAACTCGACGGTTCGTCCGTTCATTATCACCTGATGGTTCGTCTGTTCGTTATTCCGACGGTTCATCCGTTCATCATCTTTCGACGGTTCGTCCGTTCATTATTATCCGACGGTTCGTCTGTTCATTATCATCTTACGGTTCGTCCGTTCCTTCATCATACAATTCACTTGACGGTTCATCCGTTCATTATGACCCGACGGTTCGTCCGTTCATTATTATCCGACGGTTCATCCGTTCATTATCATCCGACGGTTTACCCGTTCATTCATCACCACTTGACGGTTCATCCGTTCGTTATTATCCATTTTGACGTTTTATCCGTTCATTTCATCGTTTAACGGTTTTCTCGTTCATCTCACATCCACATCAGCAACTTATCGTTTCAATTAAGTTGTCAATTAAGATAATGATATTCGATATATTCTGCCATGTCCATATTACCTCTAAGCAGATATAATGAATATAATTATTTTCTACAAAATCATCAAGAGATATGTCATGTCTTGCACCTCTGAATATATTTTCTATCTCTATTATTTATATCTGAACAAGATATGCAACAAATAGTGGAGCCACAGCAAAAATGTCTTTTATTAACTGAAATATAAGATATTACAAAAAAACACATATACTTCAAAAAGACATAAATATACAAAAAGTTCCACTAAGATGGAGGTATTATCAGATTGTCAATCTGCTGCTTGAGAGTCTGCAGCCGTTCTTCACGAGTGGACATCACCCGCCTTCTGGCCTCCTCCATCCCAGTTTCCTCATTAAAAGCAGGCATGGTCACCATTCTGCGGGTAACCTCAGCATTATGAGCTTCTACATATTCATCCCTCTCCTGAATCAGGACATTAAATTGTTGAGTTGCAAGTTGATGATCAGCAACTTCATCTTCTAACTCTTTCTGAAGACGCGCAATCTTTGCTCTTAGCTCAGCAACTCTCTGTTCTTTTCTATTAGCCATCAAGGTTATTGATTCCATCTTGGAGTTATACTCAGCAGATTTTGCAGAGAAGGCTTCCAAAAGGTTCTGGAGATTGACCCTTTCAATATCAGCTGCTTGAGCCAGTTGCTCGAATTCTGCCTGTACTAGAGATTCTACGTCTCCTTGGTTGAGCTCTTTATAGCTTTTGATAGAAATCTCTAATTCATTCAAAATATATTCCAGGAGAGTAGCTTGAGCTTCGTTACCTTGTTCTCTGATGGCTCTTATTAAGAGAGAGGTTGGACCCCTAACCATGAAAAAGTCAGTACCTTCTTTCTCCATCATTCTTTTTACTAGAGGTCCCAAAGATTCAAAGAAGCATCTAGTAAAAGATTGGATCACAATATTATTAGTGGCTATAGCACCAGGAGTTGCAGCCACTCCTGTTGATGATGAGGCCGTGGGACGTTCAATCTCTTGTGTCTGAATAACATGTTCTTTGAACAAGGGAGCTAAAGTAGAGCTAGTGGCCCCTCTTGGTTGTTCTTCTGCAAAAAGAAAAGATTGTCATTTTTGCCTATTGTTTGCTATTGTCCAAAAAGATTAATGATGTAAATTATCTTACCATGGTTGAACCCAACAATGAGTCTATCATCTGCTGGGGTAGACTCTGGCCGAGCAGAAGTAGCTTCAGCCATAACAGCTTGACTACTACCCGCTTCAGAACCACAGGATAGATGGTGACTACTACTAACAACCACCGTTGTTATAGGCACTATGTCTGTGCACGTCGGAGGTGCTAGAGGAGTCTCAAGATATGCAAGAAATACAAATAAGGACATTAGCTATCAATCTATTTAAGAGGAGATTGCTAATTTTATTTTATACCTTGAGGATCAGTAGCGAGAGTTTCTTCCGGAGCTTCTTCCTCTAATGTTTTTTCTGGAGATATTGTTACCTCAACATCCTTTTCAGGATTTAAGGCATCAGCAGCATTTTCTGGAACCTCAATATCCTTTTCAGGATTCAAGATATCATTGACAGCATTAGAAGATATATGCTCTTCATCATCTCTTTCGAGATCTTGCATATATTCATCAATATTTTCAGACGAAGAGCTTTCTTCATCTTCATCTTCATCTGGTGCATTCCTGCTGACATTCGCGGCTTGGTCACCATAATCATCCAGCGGGCTGTGACTGCAACCTTCTAAAGCCGCAATCACTTCGCGATCTTCCTCTTCGCGGAGGGTTCTAGGAGTAGGTGGAAGTTGAATCATCTCCGCAGCAGGTAGAAGAGAGTGTACAACATTTTGCTCTTCTTCCACAATACTTCCTCTGGGCTCTTCGGCCTCAGTTCTTGGATCAGGATCTTTTCATTGCTCGATCTCCTCTCTATGTTCAGGACTAGGAGTTTTATTCCTAGGCTCTGAAACAGGAGTGGGAGATGGCAAGATTAATCCAGCTGCAGCATCCATCACCATTGAAGACAAGGCCCGATTCCTTCTGAGGACCAGCTTCTTTCTTTTTAGTGGCCTATCCGGGCTCTCTATATTTATAGTCTCAACTTGTTTCTGGATAGAGGTTGGTGTAGTAGCCTCTTCTTGCTGAGTTGATTCTGCCAGCTACCGAGACTGAGATCGAGTGGTGATCTTTTCAGAAGAGTGATCCAAGATCAATTTCTTCTTTGCTGCTGGAGCAGGAGGATCCTCTCTTCTTCTCCTTTTTGTTGGAGATTTGCCCACCTTCAAAGAGATACGTAGTGGCGCATTAACTTCTTGAGGGAACATAACATCCCTTGAGACTTCCAAAGGTGCATCTTCTGGCTCATGAACCTCATCATTTCCTATGAGTGACATGACAACTCCTCCTCTCTTCAATCTTGTTGAAGATGCAAAGCTATCTGTGAGGTGGAAATTCTCAGCAAAAGTATTTGAAGATGTATAAAAGACTGAGTATGTAAACAGCATCCGAGGGCCATGATTGCTGTTTACAGGCATCGAGAACGTCGCTTTCGTATCTCGAGCATTATAACAAGCCCATGCTCGGGCCCCATCTATCAAATAACCCTTTCCCTGAAGACATGTAATAGCATTCCCCACATGGAATTGGTCAAAACCAAACTGTCGAGCGAATCGACTAGGAAGATATGGCTCTAAATAACATTCATCTTCGAACCGGTATACCAAATGAGAAGGTCGAATTGTTTTCAACCATTCGAAAGCTACAATGCTCAGAGGATGCATCTGCGAGTCAATCATATTTGTCCTCATTTGTTCGTAACCAGCCGGAGGATGGGTGCAATAAAAGTTCCATCCTTTGCTCAGGTTTAAAGCATATCTGCAGTCTCTTAGAGCAGTAAATTTCCACTTACCATTGGAATATCTCCGTATAAAGCTGCCGTCAACCGGTCCCATGCCGGGGTCCATCAAAGTGGGATGGTGAAGGAGCAACAACCCAAATAAATATGTATATGGTAATTCCAATCGTGGAAATTCTTTTTCACCCTTGGACTTCAGCATCAGATCGACGTAGAGACGAAGACCAGCATTCAGCTTACAAGTCATGGCTGACAGAAGGTCCATCTTATAGCCGAAGACTAATCTGACGGCTGCAAAAAGAACACCGCGATGGAAGCGGTCTACTGTACTGGATCCCGGAACTACAAATCGGTAAAGCCAATGTGTCAGAAACCCTGCTAATTGGGCTTCTTTTGACATCGGTCTGTATCCTACTCTCAGATAACTTTCGAGAGTATCTCCTGTTTTCAAAGGAGGACACTGATAATCATCCTTCATTGCTTTATCAAAATTGCCACTTTCTTCCATCAACTTCATCACTTTTGTGTTGCTCAATGGCTTAAAGAAATCAGAATAACATCTATCATGTTCCTTGGTCTTTGGTTCTTGAATGTGGTTAAGGAACAAATAAGGTAGCCATTTCAAGGAATAGCAAGTGTTTGATGTGGCACTTTTATAGAACAGAGAACAGATCTTGTAATGGCATAGCAGTTCCTCGAAAACTGCTACCATTTTTGCATTCTCTCTCCGGAGTCTGTCCAATTCATCATTGGTGGGGACGAATTCTTCATAAGGGGCATCTCCTATTTGCAGAAAAGAGATGTACTTCATCTCATGGAGTGCAAATCCAATTTCTTCGCCGGGAGTCATGAAGGTCCCTGTTCTGTAATTATACCTCTCTGCTACAGCCAGGAACAGATGAGGGTTCGGGGCAAAACCATAGACAGTGGCATGCACTGCTTGGTACAAGTTGATTTGCTGCAGTTCGCCTTCAAACTTGGTCAGAATCCAATTGGCTATACAGCTCCATCTTTTGAAATCTGGATTCACTAATCCAGTTAGTCTGATGTCCTGTTCAGGGTATCTTCCTTCGGCCTTCGCAAATTCATTTGCAAAAATTGGGGTCCTGACGGGCATTAACAATAAAGAATTCTTCGGTGGAATACAACCGGGTTTCAGTCCCCTCAGCAAAACACTGTACCGTTCAGAAGAACTGTAGAACAGATCTTTCTTGGTTGGACCCTTCTTCACAAAAATTCTTCCCGGACGGGCATCTTAGAATGGAGTAAGGTTCCATTCCATCTTTCTCGGATAACTCGCATGAGCATACCGGAATAATGGGAGGCAGCGTGGAACATTTGGTATCGAGAAAGATCTATCCGTCTGATGGACAATTCTTTCTTCCATCCTCGGTCTTGGTTGAGAACTTTTCTCAAAAGCTTCACCAAATAAGAATAATGGTTTCTTGTGTATAACAACATCTGCCGTTTCCAGAGGTTGTCCGTTCATTAAACATTCCAGTGTTTCATTGTCTTGGGATATCAAAATGGCCTGACGGGAGGTCGGCAGATCATACTGAGGGTAGTGCACATGTGACAAATCTTCTTTATATTCTGATTCTGAGAGGGCTCCCACGAAGTTCTCATATTCTGGGTCTTCTCTGGTATTAACTACATCAGACAGAGAAAACAAAAAAATGTCAGTATAAGTCAAAGTCAAAGATTCAGTTTGCGTAAAAATTAGATTGCGCAAAATCAAGTTGCGCAAACATCAGATTGCGCGAAATAATCAGATTGCGCAAACAAATAAACATCAGTTTGTGCTGACAGACTCACGCAAATCAGCAAGTTGCGCTGACTTTTATCAGCGCAATTCAACCGATTGCGCAGAGAGTCATTCTTCATAAAAATGAAGGGTGGACTGATTTATGCAACCAGAACCCTGAAAAGGGTGGCGTAGCATGATCCTATCTCTAAAAAGAGATGGATTCTGAAAGGAACAGTGAAATCAAAACTCTAAAAAGAGTTTTTGATTGGGTTCTCTACCTATCATTGCTGGATGAGCGGTTTCATGGCGCGAAGCTCGGCGCGCAGCCCTAGTCGATAATTCGGCGGGGGCCTTGCCCTTAGCGGCAGCAGAGGATCGTCGGGGAGCCATTGCGATCGTCGAAGAGGAAAGAAAGGAAAAGCTCAAAAGTTTTTCTCTCAAAAGCACAAAGGAAGCAAGTAAAGAACATTTCGAATGAATTGAAGAACTATTTATAGTTTTTCAAAGTCGAAACGGCCGCCTTAGATTGTGCCTAAAAATGGACTAAAACCTCAAATTGTGCAGACAGCTCATTGTGTGCGCAAATTGATTTCAAATTCAAAATTCAAAGTATTTTGAAATTTTGAATAAATTCAACTTTCGAAAACTTTGAAGGGGGTCTTGTAGGTCCTAAAAAATCAAGTTGCACACATCAACAAAGTCAGAAAATCAAGAAATACATCTTTCAGATGAAGTGCGCAGACATCAGATTGCGCAACCTTCAGATTATGCACGATAGATTACGTACACTTCCAAGTACGCAGGCTGACGTGGCAAATCACCATCATTACCTGACACAAATCAAATCTTCAGACAGCTGACAGCGCGGAGAACGAGGCGACCGTTCGTTTAATCGTGCAGCACGGTGCTCGAGGACAGCTGGCAGCGCAATCCATGTTGGCGCAATCCATGTTTGCACAATCTATGTTGGCACAATCCATTCCTATGCAGTCCAAGTCTGCGCAATTCAAAAACCAGCACAATTCAATGTGCGCGTTCTATCAGTATAGATGATAAAATACACGTGGCATTCATGCCATCAATTGCTTATTTTGTGGCAACTGTCTATGCATGATCATGCGCATTTCAATCAAATGATGCCATGTGTCCAAGACAGTTAGCCCATGATCCAGCAACTGCCTGCGCAGTCCATTGCTGCGCAAACCAATTGCTGCGCAAATCATCCTGCGCAGTCCAGAGTAACTGAAAGTTAGTTATTTCTCAGAACTCTATAAATAGAGTTTCAAGTCTCCATTCAAGGGGATCAAGGATCAATAATTAATAATCAGAGATCAGATTATAGAGAGATCAGACTTCAAAGTTCAGAGAGTTCAGGAGTTCTTGCCCAAGTGCTGCTGCATTCTTCCGAGGCTTTTTGCCTTCAACTTCCGAAGCTTTTTGCCTTCAATTCCAGAGTTATCTTCAACTTCAGAGGCTTCGTCTTCAAAGTTCACATCCTCCAAGGGATAAAGCAATCGTCATCTAGATTGGATTCCTAAAGTTGTATCATTCCCAGAATTAAAATTGTAATCTTTACAAAGTTTGTATCAATAAAGTTCTTCAACTTTTGTTTTTGCAAACAGATATATTTTATTGAGATATATTTTTGACAACTGTCTATATGTAAGTATGTGTACTTTTCAATAGTTGTATATTAATTATTATACCATATTTATTAATATAAGTATTACTAAAAATATTTTAGCTATTATTTTTAAGTGTTAATGTTATTCTTAAATGAATAGACAAAAATATTTTACTAGGCTTGCTCTATGTTATTTTTAAAACTGGATTTCGGATGGTAAATATGTATACTAAAAAGTATTGCCAAAAATTGGGTATCCGAAAAATATGATTTTCTAGAATATTTATCTAAAGTATTTTTATCAAACATCGTTTCTGTCAAAAACGAGAATTTCCAAACTAGTATTTTTATCCAAAAATGATTTGTCTTGACTGTGAGTATTTTTCTTATACTTATTTTGACTTATGAAAACTAGTTTAGGAATTATAAATATTTTCTAAAACTCGTATATATATAATATTTATCCATTATTTCTTTAATTTTTCTCCTGTCCGTATCCAGTCCTATAATTCCTATTCCTTCGCCCATTTCGAGACTACCTTATGTCCACCCTAACTAATTTGACCCTTCTGGACCCAATGGAACTGTCCGTGCCACCACCCGAGGTCACCTTGTATAGATGTTACACCGAAGTCGTAGTTCGTGCCACATTGATCATCGCAGCACACCAGGAGTCCTACCAGGCAAGACACCTTGCCATTTGCTGTTTATTTATTTTAGCTCATATTTCATGCATTATTATTTTTTATGCAAAATAAACTGTGATACATGACATAACCTGTTAGAACTTACTGTTCATTTATATTCTGCTATGTATTATATTTCTTACACATTAAGCCTAGATTTAAGGGACCACCTTTGTGTATTGCATTCATAGCCTTGACACATTGTACCACGAAGTTGTGTGTCGCATTTAGAAGACGGAAGTACGTGATTGGCTGGCCACCAGTACGTACAAGCCGTGCGATAGGAATAATCGCTAATAGAAATTGCATGATTAGTTTGACTTAGCGGTTATAGAGGTTTACTGTTGTGGATACAACAGAGTAGGCATTGGGCAGGGTGGACAATTCCTTAGCGTATGGGCTTCGATGCACTTTTTCTTGTGACTCGGATTCTCCGCTGGAGATACGAGATTGTTGACCCATGATTACTGATGGCCACTGACAATTCTGCGGAACGTCATGCTCTTATTGATTGGGCCTCTAGTGCCCCAAGGGGGGACTATGCCGATCCTATTCAGCCAGGGTCCATGCGTGTGAAGGATTGTTCTTAACTACATTTCACTTAGAACGGTTAGGCACCTTTATCCGTTAGGTACGAGTACTTTTGGTTTAGGTACATGTATCTGACCGTAGCTTAGAACAATAACTTGTCGTGAATTAGTTCGTCAAATCTTGTCCTTGTTTGGTTGTAGGTGTGACTTACTACTTCGATGAGAAGGTATTGAACCTTATTGGGGTCCGGATACCATATTGGATTATTAGCATGGAAAGATACGTCACCGTGAATTAGTTTACCATCTCCTGTCCTTGTTTGGCTGGGGGGATGGTACGCTCGTTCAATAGGTGCATATTGGACCATGTTATAATTCAATTGACTTATTTATTTGAGCAATATTTATTCAGTTTATATGGCATGATATTATGTCTTGTTACGTCCCTCTGAGGACCTGGTTATCTCTCCAGGTGTGTGCTATTATCTTTCGTAGGTGTTCTAGCTTTAGCCATGACCATTGCTATTTCTTCGAGGATGATTGCGCTTGGATCGTCTTCGCTTCGCTCGCCATACATATTTTATTTTCCCTGTATTTTTCCTTATTTTGTTGGTAGTGGATTTGTCTCCGCCCAACATATTGTATCAAGACAAATTCATAGTTGATTACATAATATCTTTTATTCTTGTGGATGAGATTAGTTATTGTTCTACTGTATTTTACAGCTTACGTATATTTATTATACGGCTGGCATGTCTACGTTCCTAGTCCTATGTATTTTGGGACTGGAGCGTTACATTTTTTGTGGTGGCCCATGCAGGTCAAGATAAATTGTTTGATTACTTTACCGTACCAAGCAAGCCTGCGTATAGGATTAGAAGTCTAGGATCTCATCCACATATTGACCTCTTTCCTCGATTCCATATTCAAACTACCATTCGACTCATCGATTGCATCTTGCTTGATTCCTTCTATCATAATTCCTATCTTCCCATCGTGCTTGCTAGAGATTGACCCTACTAGTTAGATGTCCCAAACACCCTTAGCTTAATTCTTTAAGTTGGGTAGAATACCCCACGACCTGACACCCCCTTGACCATTAAGGGAATACCAATAGTATTATCTAGACCATTGAGACTAGAGGAATTTAACCCATTTGGTCAACCAACCCTTAGTCAATAAAACCGTAGAATGGTGGTATAGGAATAAACAAGACTTCGATCCTTATAGCACTTAGACTATTTATTTGGTTCTTATTTCATCTACCCTCGTGCATATTTTTTTTACTATCTAAACTAATGATGCTAATGTAGCCTAGTTTTTACAAGCTTATTCTTTTATCAAGCTTGTTCAAGACATATGTTAATTGGGTCGCTCCTACTAACATATTGTCTAAACAGAACCAGTGCATGATGGTCTGATCAACCAAGTGCATTTTGGTTCGCTTTTATCTATCGTTCTACGTGGATGGGGACATAGCTAAACTTGCCCTCTAGAATCCCATCCACGACTGCCTTGACAATTCCTTTGAAATTATTCGATCGTTTTTGAATCACGTATTCGTATTCGATAACGCCTCCTTCGAATTCTATATTGCTTTTGCCTTCACCTATTTTAGAAGGACGAAGGCGTTATACTAAAACTTCTTCTAGCCTTCCTAACGACTATGACCATTCTCAATCGATGTTGCTATATTTTTATCCTAAACTACTCGACCCTTCCCTCGACCCTAAATCTACAAGCTTGACTTTCTAATCACTTGAATTTAAGAAGTGATTACAATCGTCTCTTAATCATATCCTCAACCTAGACTACGACCATATAAACTTCTTTAAGGAACCCTTCTATCTACCGTTGTGCCTTCTCACCCCCTACGAATTCTTAATTTCGAGGACAAAATTCTTTTAAGTTGGGTAGGATATAAAACCCCTAAATTTCTACTAATTTTTTTATTAAATTTGGTACTGATTTAAAATTTTTGTATTGTACGTCGCGTAGTGGTATTGTACGTCGCGCACGGAATTTTATTTTTCGAAATTGCTCGATGAGTGCGAATATGTGCGAGCGTAAATATTTTAGAAAAAAACATTTTGTTCTATATTTTTTATAGTTTCAAATAATAGATATGATAATTAGTTTTCCTATCATTTCTAAGCTTTTTACTTTTACATCATTTCTAAAATTTAATAATAATAAATAATATTTTTGTATACTAGAAAAGCATAATTATGTAAAGAATATTTGTGCATACATATATTTCATAATTATTTAATAGTTATTTATAAATAAATTATGTAATTTTTGAAATTATTATTATAGTATTTTTGGAAAACATATTTTGAAATTATTGTGGCAATTTAAATCTTAATTTGATTTTTGGAATTATTTAAATAGATTAAAATAATATCTATAATTGAAATTTGATTTATTTGATTTAATTTTAAACTAAAATAATTTAATTAGATTTAAACTGGATTTGTATTTGGATTTTATTGATTTTAAATTAAGTTGCAAATTATCTATTTTGGGTTTAAACTACTCATAATCATTATCAAACTAGGAATTCCCACATCCTATAAATAGGCAGGTACTCATCCAAGAATTGCTACCATTCACAAATTCCTCCATAAATATCTCACCACCCACATCATTGCGTGCATCGTGTCCGTGTCTCTATCTTTTCACTATTTTTTTTTCCTCCATTACAATTACATTATCACTTTCTTCGTGTCCACACACGGACACCTGTCATTATCCTTCCTCCGACACCAAGTCCTAAACCTAAGACCCAATTCCTACTAAACCCTAATCCTATTTTGTCTGTCGACACCGCCATCGCCTACTCCAACCACCACCATTAAGCACCCCGCAGTCATGACCACCGGCGTCACCATCTTCCTCACCATGCCTGCAGACCGCCAACGCCACCACAGTAGCGCGGCCACCCGTCGCAGACTACCCGACACCACCCTGTCCACCCAACCATCACCGCCTTGGCCTCCACCCTCGGAACACCCGTCGCCACCACGGCGATGTCCCCATCACCACCAGCCAACCGACTCTTGTCCTCTCTAAATCCAACCCGACAATCATCACCACTAAACTTCACCGCAGCCCGGCCAAACCTCGGTCACCACGACTAACACCGCCATCACCACCGTCAATCACCAAACCCCAGAAATAAATAAATAAATAAATAAATAAATAAAACACATGCACACAGACCCTCACCTCGCCGTGGCCGAAGCCTCGACCACCGGCCGGATCCCGAAAGCCCGACCAGCCCGCCTCCATATCCGTCAGCCCTCGGCTCCCCAGATCCGCCCCCGTGCCCTGCCGCCGGCGTACGGAGTCCCTGGCCGCACAGCCACCGAGCGAGCCATCCCGAACCATCGTCTCCCTCCGCACGCACACGCATCCTCCGACATTCTGACCCAATCTCGCCGCGAGCCCGCCGGTCATCCGTAGTCGCCGCCCAACCGAACCTACCTCCAGCACCCTCCGAGAGTTTCGCCCGCCCCGCTTGACTCCGCACGAGCGAGCTCCACCGCGGTATCCGCACCGCCAGGTCAGCCGAGCCGCGCTACTCCCATCCTCCGGCGCAGCGCCCCACCATCCGCCGCCGCATGTGCGTCGGCCTCCGCAGCCGTCGAGCCGCGCGCCGCCCCACCGGTGTGCTGCTCCGACCACCGCCCTCATCTCCGCTTCCCGAGCTTCCCCCGCCGGTGCCACTCCTCGCCGCTCCGTCCTTCCACTCCGCCGCCCGCTCTCCCTCTCGATCTCTTATCTCATTTCTCCCTCTTTTGTTTTTTTCTCTTTCTTACTTTTTTGTCTTCTATAAGAAGACTGTTATGGTCATTTTTATTTGATTTTATTTTTTCTGTTAATTATAAATATTATCATTATTATTATCAAAATCATCATCATTATTATTATACCATTATTACTGTTATTCCAATATTAGTATTATTATTATTATATTTAGTATTTTATAGTGAATATCTGTAATTTAAATATTTAGATATATTTTATTGAGATATATTTTTGACAACTGTCTATATGTAAGTATGTGTACTTTTCAACAGTTGTATATTAATTATTATACCGTATTTATTAATATAAGTATTACTGAAAATATTTTAGCTATTATTTTTAAGTGTTAATGTTATTCTTAAATAAATATACTAGTATTTTCTAGACAAAAATATTTTACTAGGCTTGCTCTATGTTATTTTTAAAACTGGATTTCGGATGCTAAATACGTATACTAAAAAGTATTGCCAAAAATAGGGTATCCAAAAAATATGATTTTCTAGAATATTTATCTAAAGTATTTTTATCAAACATCGTTTCTGTCAAAAACGAGAATTTTCAAACTTAGTATTTTTATCCAAAAATGATTTTTTCTTGACTGTGAGTATTTTTCTTATACTTATTTTGACTTATGAAAACTAGTTTAGGAATTATAAATATTTTCTAAAACTCGTATATATATAATATTTATCCATTATTTCTTTAATTTTTCTCCTGTCCGTATCCAGTCCTATTATTCCTATTCCTTCGTCCATTGCGAGACTACCTTATGTCCACCCTAACTAATTTGACCCTTCTGGACCCAATGGAACTGTCCGTACCACCACCCGAGGTCACCTTATATAGTTGTTACACCGAAGTTGCAGTTCGTGCCACATTGATCATCGCAGCACACCAGGAGTCCTACCAGGCAAGACACCTTGCCATTTGTTGTTTATTTATTTTAGCTCATATTTTATGCATTATTTATTTTGTTTATGCAAAATAAACTACGATACATGGCATAACCTGTTAGAACTTACTGTTCATTTATATTCTGCTATGTATTATTTTTTTTAAACATTAAGCCTAGATTTAAGAGACCACCTTTGTGTGTTGCATTCATGGCCTTGACACGTTGTAACACAAAGTTGTGTCGCGTGTAGAACCCGGAAGTGCGTGATTGGCTGGCCACCAGTACGTACAAGCCGTGCGATAGGAATAATCGCTAATAGAAATTGTATGATTAGTTTGACTTAGCGGTTATAGAGGTTTACTGTTGTGGATACAACAGAGTAGGCATTGGGCGGGGAGGACAATTCCTTAGCGTATGGGCTTCGATAAACTTTTCCTTGTGACCCAGATTCTCTGCTGGAGATACGGGGTTGTTGACCCATGATTACTGACGGCCACTGACGATTCTGCGGAACGTCATGCTCTTATTGATTGGGCCTCTAGTTCTCCAAGGGGGGACTATGTCGATCCTATTCAGCCAGGGTCTATGCGTAGGAAGGATTGTTCTTAACTATATTTCACTTAGAACGGTTAGGCACCTTTATCCGTTAGGTACGTGTACTTTTGGTTTGGGTACTTGTATCTGACCGTGGCTTGGAACAATAACTTGTCGCGGATTAGTTTATCACATCTTGTCCTTGTTTGGTTGTAGGTGTGACTTACTACTTCGATGAGAAGGTATTGAACCTTGTTGGGGTCCGGATACCATATTGGATTATTAGCATAGAAAGATACGTCACCGTGAATTACTTTACCATCTCCTGACCTTGTTTGGTTGGAGGGATTGTACGCTCGTTCAATAGGTGCGTATTGGACCATGTTATAATTCAATTGACTTATTTATTTGAGCAATATTTATTTATTTTATATGGCATGATATTATGTGTCTTGTTACGTCCCTCTGAGGACCTGGTTATCTCTCCAGGTGTGTGCTATTGTCTTTCGCAGGTGTTCTAGCTTTAGCCGTGACCATTACTATTTCTTCGAGGATGATTGTGCTTGGATCGTCTTCGCTTCGCTCGCCATACTTATTTCTTTTTCCATGTATTTTTCCTTATTTTGTTGGTAGTGGATTTGTCTCCGCCCAACATATTGTATCAAGACAAATTCATAGTTGATTATATAATAATTTTTATTCTTGTGGATAAGATTAGTTATGGTTCTACTGTAGTTTACAGCTTACGTATATTTATTATACGGCTGGCATATCTACGTTCCTAGTCCTATGTATTTTGGGACTGGGGCGTTACAGCAGGCTAGTGGACCAGCAGCTCAACAGAGAGGTCCTCCACTTCAGACCCAGCAGCAGCTCTTCATACAGCACTAGAAAGGAGCACCTGTGGGCAGGGTGTTCGCCTTGACAGTAGAGGAGAAGGTAGAGCCAATGGATGATGTTGTGGTAGGTCACGTTCTCCTTGATTCTTTTCTTGATTTTACCTGGTTTGATTCCGGTGCCACTCATAGTTTTGTGTCTGTTTTCTTTGCTCTAAGACACAATATTATTGCTGAGTATATGGGTAGGACTTACAAGATATTGACCGGGGAAGGCATTATCCTGGTTAATAATATCTGCAAGGAGCGGAGAGTTATATTAGGAGGCCGGGACTTGAGCGCGTGCTTGCTCGTAATGCCCCTTCTGAGGTACGATATGGTACTTGGAATGGATTGATTGGGCATTCACCATGCTAGTGTAGACTGTAGAGGAGGTAGGGTTCTGTTTAGGCAGCCGAGAAAGCCAGAGTTTGTGTTTGCCAGAAGAGAAGCTGAGCCGAAAGATGGGTTCTGTGGAGCTTTGCTAGCGGGGCAGGCATTGTCGCATCCATTGATAGCTGATTTAATGGATGTTTTTCCTGAGGAGTTGCCTGGATGCCGCCAGATAGAGACATTAAGTTCTCTATAGACTTAGTACCGGGTGCTGAGCCTATTTCACAGCACGTATATAGGGTCAACAACAGCGAGTTGGCGGAGCTGAAGAAACAAGTCGACGAGCTATAGGACAAAGGATTTATCAGATCCAGTTCATCGCCTTGGGTAACGCCAGTTCTGTTTGTGCCAAAAAAGAATGGTACAATACACATATGTATCGATTACAGGGTGCTCAACAACCACACTATCAAGAACAAGTACCCGTTGCCGAGGATTGACGACTTGTTCGATCAGTTGAGCGACGCGAAGGTGTTTTCGAAGATAGACTTGAGGTCCGGTTATCATCAGTTGAAGGTAAAGCGGGTAGAAGTTCCGAAGACGGCTCTTCGGACTCGGTACGGCCAATACGTGTTCACTGTCATGCTATTTTGGTTGACCAATGCCCCAGCAGTGTTCATGAACTTGATGAACAAGGTATTATATCAGTACCTTGACAAGTTTATGGTGGTCTTCATGGATGACATCTTTGTCTACTCAAAGACGTCGGAGGAGTACGAGGAGCATCTGAGGATTATGCTCGAGACTCTGAGGAAGGAGCACTTGTACGGAAAGATTTCGAAGTACGAGTTCTTCCTAGACCAGGTCGTGTTCTTGGGTCATGTTGTGACCGAGCACGGGTTCTCTGTGGACCAGAAGAAGATTGCAGCGGTGGATTCTTGGTCTACACCCAGTTCAGTTGTCGAGATTCTGAGCTTTCTGGGTTTGGCTGGCTATTATCCGAAGTTCCTCCAGGACTTCTCACGGATTACGGAGCCGATGGCTAGACTCACCAAGAAGGATGTGGAGTTCGTCTGGACTGAGGAGTATCAGGCCGCCTTCGATGAGCTGAAGAAGAGGTTGACATTAGCTCCGATCTTGACTTTACCATCTGGGACCGGTGGTTTCTTGATCTACAATGACGCTTCTGGGAGGGGTATGGGTTGTGTTCTTTAGCAGCACAGAAAGGTGATTGCCTATGCATCTAGGCAATTACGTCCTCATGAGAAGAACTACCCGACTCACGATCTGGAGTTGGCCGCTGTTATCTTTGCCTTGAAGTTGTGGAAGCACTACTTGTATGGAGAGTGGGTTGAGATATTCACTTATCACAAGAGCTTGAAGTACGTGTTCACTCAGAAGGAGCTGAACATGCGACAGAGACGGTGGCTCGAGCTGATGAAGGATTTCGATATCGCCTTGCAATACCATCCAGAAAAGGCCAACGTAGTTGCAGATACCTTGAGCAGGTATCCAGTAGCTATGTATTTGACGGCAGATCGTCATCTTTTGGCTAACCTGGACAGTTTGGAAATCGAGGTGATTATTCCGGGCATAGAGGTACAGATGTAGGGTTTACAGATTCAGTCTGAGTTGATGGACAGAGTCAGATCAGCACAGTATGATGATGTTGCCCTGAGGAGCATCAGGGAGCTGGTGCGGACAGCGTTGCTCGATGATTTCTCTATTGTCGAAGATGGGTCGCTGCGGCTCGGTGCTAGACTGTGCGTTTCGAGTGGACAGCTTCGGGAGGAGGTTCTTCAGGAGGCACATCGCTCTCAGTAATCTATACATCCTAGGGCTAACTGTAGGAGCGTAAAAAGTGCTTCACAGAATGAGTCAAAGTGATAGATCATTCCACTCAAATTGATCTACTTTACGCCGCAGAGAGGCTAAATATTTTACGCCCAAGACAAGGCTAATTACTTTACGCCTAAAGTAGGCAGATCATTTTACGCTCGGGTCTACACCCATGATTTTACGCCAAGGACAGATCAGCCACTTTTACGCTGGACAAAGTTGTCAAGTCTCGCATTTAATAAAAACTCTGACATGAAGATATTGATGATGGCATATACCACAGATTTTAAAGGGATTTGTTCTATACAGAGACCAATGTTGTCATTTAGTATGTGGACTGAGCTACTTTACGCTCACACTATGGCTTCTTTTACGCACGGAGATTATATGAGTTTTTACGCTCGAAAGTCGACGTGTGCATAAAGTCTATTTGGGCTACTTTACGCTCAAGGTTATTCAATAACCACTTTACGCGGGAAATCTATGACAGGGCTGTTTTACGCCTAGTCCACTATTTTACCTTCGGAGTACATTGGGGTTGTTTTATGCCCTATTCTTCTTCATCAGTTGAGAACGTGGCCTGCCTACATGGCTTTCATGCCACACATCTCGAAGAACGTGTGTACGTGCATCCTATTCTTACTGAAATGATGGGACACGTGTCAACATATACAGACGATGACTTCAGTCGTGGGTGACAGTTGTTAGCGTAAAGACGAAACTTTTGCTGAGTTTTTACGCATAAGAGCTCAAGTCTATAAATAGACTGATTTTCTCATATAACACACAGAGACAGAAGAAAAGACAGAGAGATTAGAACTCAGAGTTTTTTGATTCTCTAGAGCATTCTTCTTCAACCTTTCTTTCAGAACAGAGTGAAGCAAAGCAGGAAAGCATTCGGCCTCGCCATCAGTGCCCAAGTGCGTCGATACCTTTCTGGTGACTTAGTTCTTCCAAGTTGTTCATCTTCAAGCAGCGATCTTCATCATCATCGTATGGTCCAAGGAACAAAGTGATCATTTACAGATCAGACTTCTACAACAATACTTTCCCAGAATCAAATTTGTACTTCTTGTACTCTTTCTCGTTTTAATTTTAAACTCCGACTTCCAGACATTTTGTTAAGTGAAACAAAAATGGCGACTCTGCTGGGGATTACCTTCTCCTCTGACGAGGAGACAATTGCTCAATACGATGATGTGTCGATTGGATCGACAAAGAAGACTCTGGTTGTACACTTCGACCAGACTGCTTATGAAGGGATGCTCCGAACTGGGGGTGGTTCTCGCTACTCCAATGTTCAAAAATCTCGCAAAGCACGAAAAGTTTGGATTCCTAAATCCAAAACAGCTTCTGATCTCTCTGTTGCTGCTAGTGGCAAGGGAATTCTTCCCACTCCTGTCGTAGGGGCTCCCGTTTGTAACGAGGCAGTCCTTACTTCAGAGTTGCACTCAAAGTGTGACGATTTATCTCCCGTTTGTAATGGTGAAGATAATCAGGTTTCACGTCCACTGCGTAAGAACCAGGTTTTACGCTCAGTGGGTAAAAACCAACTTTTACGCTCAGCACATAAAGATGAGTCTCCCATTTGTAATAGGGCGAACTGTAACGATTATGCTTCTGGGTGTAAGAATCAGTCTCCCGTCGGTGACATGGTAGACTCAAATAAATTACGCTCCTCGCGTAAAACAAAATCTCTCGTATGTGACGTGGCAGATAACCAACTTTTACGCTCTACACGTAAAGGTAAATCTCCTGTCTTTGACAGTGTAGATAAAATTTGCAATGATGTTTTTACATCTAATGTGAATGCACCTAAACGTGTGCAGCATAAAAATGTTGTTGGTAAAGCTTCAGTTCTACACCAACAGCCTTCTTATACTGCTCTACGCAAAGTACCAAATCTACAAATTACACGCAATGAAAATGGAGTCCTTCGTTCTAAAAAATCTCAAGATTTACGCACAAAACTCCAAACGCGTAGAAATGTACAATTTGGTTATGCGAATGCAGCCAGTAATCTTCTTTATACACAGGAGACTAAACGTTTCTCCACCCCAAATGTAATAAAAAAGACTACTCCCTCCAATCCATTTGACTTACGTGAATTGCTAATGCAAAAGCGTAAGAATAGACAATCTCCGGTGACATTTCCCCAAGAAAAACATCATTGTGATTATCACCAGGTTGTGATCAATTGTTGTTGTTCGGCTTCAAAATGGTCAGTTTTTGATCGATTGAGTTTTAATGTGTCTCAACAACAAGCTGAAGAACAAGAACATGAGTTGTCATTTGCATCAGTGAACATTACATCTCATACTAACAGAGGACGACGTCCAAGACGAAATACGTCCCAAACCCCAGGTCAGCAATAGTTCAACAGACTTCTTGATTCTTTTGAGGGGGTATATCAGAACACTCGATCAAGAAAACAAAGACAAATGCAGACTTCTGATTCAGAAGCTGGGATTACTCAATCTTTTGAGTCTGATACTGACAGTGTCGATTTATACATCTATACTGATCCTTCTATATCTTCAAGAGAGGTTGAATCCTACGCTGTTGGAGATGAACCAGAGACCTCATCTGTTAATACAGAACAACGTCTTACTGCCGTTGAGCAATTACTGAAAGACATGCTTAACATGGTACAAAACATGCATCAGATAATATTGAATCAGCAAACTGCTCAACTGACAGTAATAGCACCAGTACCAGTAGCAGCACAAACTCAAGATAGTCAAGGGACTGATATACCTTCGAATGCTCAGGAGCCTGCTGTTAATCAAAATTCTGCTTCTCCAGATCCTATTATTCCAGAAGATGTACCATCTCTGGTGATGATTACGATACATCCAATAACTATTCAATCAAATGTGCTTCTGCAGACTACTGAGGTCATTCAAGCAGTGCATGAGCTAAAAGTACAGTTTGAAGTTTTGAGGCACAAGGATCAACTCCAGAGGTTAGGTATTAAGCAACCTTATCCTTCTTATTGGAATAATGTACCCTTTCCACCGAAATACAAGCCACAATATATGGTTTTGTTCGATGGAAAAGCATCTCCCAGTCAATATATCAATTACTTTGATATTATGACTGTATATCTGTAGAAAGATGACGCTCTTCTCACTCGAGTGTTCATCCGGTGCTTGACGGGTTCGACTTATGATTGGTATCGAAGTTTACCCGACAATTGCATATCGTCTTTCGATGAATTTAAGGCAATGTTTCTCTTCCGCTTCTATGAAGGAGGTATGGACATGAACATGTCCTCCTTGATAGAAATCAAACAAAAGGAGAAATAAGATACTCGGACATTCATCGAAAGTTTCCGACATGCGACTTTAAAGATGCCCCCGGGTATGCCAGATTCAGCACTCATTGATACATACAAGATGAATCTGCGACCATCTATTACTGTTTTTACGGGTTCTCAATTCACAGATTGGGCTTCGTTCATCATAGCAGCAGTTTCTGCCGAGACCAATGGTAGGTTGGCTCGTGAACATGGGATGATTTTTGCCTCAGACGATAGAGGAAAGAAAAGTAATCCTGGTAATAACCCCGATAATCGTAATGTGAAAGGAAAATATACCCTCATGGTTAATCTTTCCAAGAATAAAACGACGCCGAATAGCCAGGAATCTTCCAGGCCAAAGGAAGAATACTCTTTTGATGAGAGTGATATCCCAGGGATATTTCAATGTCTGGTGAAGAGTGGCAAACTTCAGATTCCAGAGCCAAAGAGGCCTAATGAGGTGAATCTGACTGACAATCCCAAATATTGTATCTATTATAGATACATTAATCATCCTACCAGTGCTTGCTATGTCCTGAAGAAGAAAATCCAGGAGCTGATAAATGGCGGTACTATCGCCTTAACTAATGATGACCATACGGTTACAACCAATATGGTTTCTCTTCAATTCGGGGACTTTCCTCCACAGCAAGTAGCAGATGGAATCATCCCAATCCCGAAGGCGACGATGAAGATTGTGAATATCCCGCCTCCTAGAGAAGAAAATGACGGATTGCTGTCACTTACACTAAAGAATGGTAAAATTATGTGGGTACATCCTGACTTAATACCTGAATTGGAAAATGAAGGTAAAACTTCAAAATCCAAGAAGGGTAAGAAAGTCAAAACCTGCAACATGACTTCTCATGATATTCCAGATCCTGATGACTTGGATCGGCTATGGGATGGCTTTCCTTTAGAAGATAGATTGAGAGGACTGAACATCTGTCCTCCAAGTCTAGCTCCTCCTGCCAAACTCAAGCTTACTCATCGGCAGTGGTTAGCTATGAATAATGTTCCTTTATACCGGGCAAAACAAATCTTTGCTGCTTACGAAAAAGCTCCTACAGGGATTTTTCCTCGTATTTTGAATCCTTCTCCTGTAGCTACAGAGGCATATATTCCTTATTCTCCTGTGGATACAGAGATCTCTTCTTCCTCTGTGGAACTATTTGCTAAAAGCCTGCTGCCCATTCATCTTTACAGTCAGCAATCTGTCCTTCTCATGAAGAAAATGGGTTATGACTTTCAGAAGGCAGAAGGTTTGAATTATGATAAAGGAATACGACTTCCTTTACAAATTCAAAATAAAAAATCCACTGTTGGATTGGGTTCTGAAATTCCCCACGACAAACCTTACAAGAAAAGGGCTAAAGGAAGGAAGACTAAATCCTATAATATGGTACTTCCTTCTCTTGAGTCTGAAGAAGAAACTTTTACTGGTACAAGATCCGGAAAGGAGTACCACAAAGATTACGAGGGATCTTCCAAAGAAGCAGAAGATGTAGTGAAAAAACTACCAGCTCAACCTTCTCATGTTCCTGCTAAACCCTCGGTGGTTGAAAAGGGAAAACAGAAAGCAGTACGCTTTGACGTTCCATTGAAGTCTGCTTCTAGTCAGGCGGTAGTGATGAAACCTTACAAATTTGATATTCTAGCTCAGTTAGCCAATACTCCGGCTAGACTATCTATATTTGAACTGTTTTGCCTTTCTAGAGAAAGCAGGAAGACTTTGAGTGAAGCTCTACTTCAGACAGATTCATGCTTGGCTCAACTCAAGAGTCCTGATAATTACTTCAGTTTCATGTCCTCAATGTCATAGTGTGATGGAAGCAATTTCCAACATCACCTTTACACAAGAAGATATGCTGTTGAAGCATAACAAACATGACAGGCCTCTATGCTATACTGGGTATATTGGATCTACTGAAATTGATAGGATCTACATTGATCCTGGTCTTCAATTAGCATAATTCTTCAGAGTATGCTAAGACCCCTAAGGATTCCTACTAGTGATTTGACTTACACTAGTACTACGATAGTCGGTTTTAACTCTGGCAAGAGTAAACCACTAGGGAAGATTCGTCTGCAGATTCAGATTGGTGATCTCCGAACTATGGTAACCTTCTATGTTATCAACTCAGACGTATCCTACAATATCCTTCTTGGAAGACCATGGTTACATGAGCATAATATCGTGCCTTCAACTCTCCACCAATGCTTCAAGTATGTGGATTCCCAAGGAGTTGTGAATACTGAGTTTGCTGATATCAATCCTTTCAAGGGTGTCGAAGCCTATTTTTCTGATTCAAGGCTTTTTAAACAAGAGCATATGAAAAAGATATCAGACACAGCTGAGGATCAATCATCTACTGAGGATATGTCTCTTAATGAAGATCCGCCAGAAGAGCAACCTTTGAAGATCATAGTCAAGGGACGAATCCAATCCCAATCAGTCAATGATCAACCTTTGGTAATCAAGGTTAAAGGAAGAACTCAAACTTCATCTGAGGAATCAGCAAATGTTCCTACTAAGAGCCAAGTTCAACCCTTTTTGATTAAGGTCAAAGGACGTACTTCTTGTACGAATAATCCAGAACCACCATTGATTGTCAATCTTGGCAAATCTACGCATAAGACGGATAATGGTCCACTGATCATTAATTCGAAGCGTAGCAGTCAAATCGTAAATGATGTAAATATTGATCATTCTATACTCTTTGATATCAATAAAGATTTCCTTTTTGAGTATATGGCTGCCAAGTTTATTGAAAGAATGACTTTATCTCTTGATAATCAAAGTCATCAATCTAAAGGTGACATAGAACCAGAAGAAACTTTATACATCAACCATAAAGAAAATTTCTTTCCTCTTCAGGTTGATGTTGGACCTTATGCTCAAAAGTTTCTGACATCTTCTCCCTATCTTCTACCTGTAGCCGCTTCATCACAAGCCTGCGTAACTTTTAGACGCCATGAAGAATCTTATTTCGTGGTTCCGTCTAATAAGAAAAACAAGCGCCAAATCGTGTTTGGTCTGGCTAGAAATATCCCTGTTGCTCAGACAGATGAGCTAAAAAATAAAGACAAAGGAAGAATCCGAATTGACAAGTATAGTCAACAATATATCAAGATTATTCAGAATATGGGATATGATTTGAAGACTATGCAAGGTCTCAATCAGGGAAAAGGTAGACGACTCCCGTTATATGGTGATCCGTTTTACCAGAAGACTCGTCATGGATTGGGATATGATCCATCCCATATGTTTAATGATGGGATACAAGAAGAATTCTCTTCTAATCCTTCATAATCATTTGATGAATTTGAGCAGATATTTTCAACTTACATGGTTCAAATTGATGATAAATCCGAGCCATTTGAAAATGACCCTTGGGCCCAACAAATGGACACTCAATGGAAACTTCGTTTTGAGCAACGACAACCACCTACAGAGGATGAGGTTGTCCAGATTGATGTTGGAGATGGAACTACGTCCAAACCAATATTCATCAGTAAGAACCTTTCTGACGATGAAAAGAAAGAGTTGATAAAACTGATCAAAGAATATATTGACATCTTTGTATGGAGTTATGAGGATATGCCGGGTCTAGATCCTAAAGTTGCTACTCATAAGCTCAATATTTTACCTAATACCAAGCCTGTAAAACAACAACAATGGCGCTTTAGACTAGATATGATGGATGCAATCGAAGCAGAAGTCAAAAAGTTGATCACATATGGATTTGTGCATGAAGAGCAACACCCGGATTGGATTGCCAACATTGTCCCTGTTATGAAAAAGAACGGAAAAGTTCGAGTTTGTATAGATTATCGAGATCGTAACACGGCTTGTCCAAAGGACGAATTTCACTTCCCATTACTGATGTCATGATAGACAATACATGCGGTTTTGAACGTATGTCTTTCATGGATGGATTTTATGGATACAATCAGATCAAGATGCATCCAGAAGATGAGAAACATACTTCTTTTCAAACACCCCTCGGAGTTTACTGTTATACGGTTATGCCGTTTGGTCTTAAAAATGCCGGTGCTACATATCAACGGGCTATGAGCAACATCTTTCAAGAGCATCTACGAAAGATAGTTGAATGTTACGTAGATGACATTGCTGTTAAAAGTCGATCAAAAGATAATCATATTCAAGACTTAAAGACAGTATTTGAATTGATGCGTCAACATCAATTAAAAATGAACCCTACCAAGTCTTTCTTAGGGGTTTCCAGTGGCAAGTTTTTAGGATTTTTTATTACTTCTCAGGGTATCCATGTTGACCCTGATAAAGTTAAAGCAATCCTCGAAATGCGTCCTCCTCGCAATCTGAAAGAGCTCCGTGGTTTTCAGGACCGCATTGCCTATATCAGGAGATTTATATCTAATCTCTCTGGAAGATGTCAACCTTTCTCCCGTCTATTAAAGAAAGGCGTATCTTTTGTCTGGGATGAAGCATGTCAAGAAGCCTTCAATGATATTAAACAATACCTTACAAATCTACCATTCCTGGTACCTCCAGTGGTAGGAAAACCATTTTTGCTATATGTTCGAGCCTTGGATGATTCACTTGGTGCTCTTCTCGCACAGAAAAGTGATATGGGTCATGAACAGGCGATTTATTATCTTAGCTGAATGATGGTTGGAGCTGAATACAGGTATACTCCTGTAGAAAAGGAATGTCTGGCTTTCGTTTTTGCCGTACAAAAGACAAGACATTATGTGACAGGGCAAACTATTCATGTCATCTCTAGAATAAATCCTATTCGGGTATTGATGAGAAAACCAAGTATTCTTAATTCCAGATTAGCTACTTGGGCGATGTTGCTCACTCCTTATGATATGATTTATGTGCCTCAAAAATCAGTAAAGGGTCAAGCATTAGCTGATTTCTTAGCTGCCCACCCTATACCAGAAACATCAGAGTTATATGAGGACATTCCAGATGAAGTCGTAGATTGCAATATGATTTTGAAGAATGATATATGGCAATTATATTTTGATGGAGCATCACGAGTAGGACCTAAAGGCAACATTGTCTCTGGGGTAGGAATCGTCTTGGTTTCTCCTGACAAAATGGTCATATACCGTGCCTATTCTCTCAATGAGCCATGTTCCAACAATGTAGCAGAATATAATGCTCTATTGATTGATCTCCAAGTAGCAAAACAATTGGATATTGAGTTCCTAGAAGCTTATGGAGATTCTTAATTGATTGTTAATCAAGTTAGAGGAACTTATGAGGTCAAAAACCCGGATCTCATCCCTTACCATCAAGTGATAGTCGAGTTGGTCCTTTCATTCAAAGGATTCTTTATTGAATTTGTCTCAGAATGTTGAGGCTGATGCTCTTGCTAGTCTAGCTGCAGATTTGGCTGTTCCAATCTGAAGGCAAAACACAATTACTTTGTTGAACCGAGATCTGTGCTGTATCAAGAATAATCTGTATGTTGAACAAAATTATACTACAGAGGTTAGTTCCCAACAGAGGGATTGGAGAACTCCATTCATTGACTATGCAATTCATGGAATTTTGCCTGAAGATCCAAAAGAAGCTGCATCAATTAAGAGATGATCATTTCGATTTTATTATGATTCGTCTTTATATATGTTATATCGTCGATCATATGATGTATTTTTACTGCGTTGTCTCTCAGAAAGTAAAGCCAAACAAACACTACGAGAGGCTCATGATGGTGTTTGTGGTGCTCATCAACTAGGTCCTAAATTACAAGACCGTATTCGAAGAATGGGGTATTATTAGCCTTCTATGATAGCAGATGCTGTAGACTATGCCAAAAGATGTAAAGCATGTCAGATTCATGCTAATTTTATTCATCAACCGTCGGAATTTCTACATCCTACAGCAGCTTCTTGGCCCTTCGAAGCTTGGGATATGGATGTCATTGGTCCTATTAACCCTCCTTCTGTTAAAGGACATTGGTTCATATTAGCTATAACCGATTACTTTTCTAAGTGGGCAGAAGCAGTTCCTCTTGCTGAAGTAAAAACATTTAATATGATCAGCTTCATCAAACATCATGTCATTTATCGCTTCGGGATTTCTCGACGAATAATTCATGACAATGGTCCACAATTCGCCAGTCAGGCATTTTATCGTTTTTGTGATAAGAATCGAATTCAAAATTTGGCTTCTACGGCTTATAATCCAGCTGCTAATGGTTTAGCCGAAGCCTTCAATAAGACGATCATTAAACTTCTCAAAAAGTTTGTCTCTTCTAATAAACGTGATTGGAATGAGAAACTTGGAGAATGTTTATGGGCTTATCGAACAACAGTCCGAACTCCTACTGGTTTTACACCATTTTTATTGGTTTATGGATGTGAGGCTGTTCTTCCCTTGGAAATCTAAATTCCATCTTTACGGATAGCCATTGCTAATGAGCTAAGTACAGAGAATAATGATCACTTACGACTCCAAGAACTTGAAGGATTGGATGAGAAGCGTCTTCAAGCACAACAACATATTGAGCTATACCAAGCCCGCATATCTCGAACTTTCAATCGTAAAGTTAAAGAGAGGGTGTTCAAGGTTGGCGAACTAGTATTGGCTGTTCGAAGACCGATGGTGATGACTCACAAAAGCAAAGGGAAATTCCAAGCAAAATGGGAGGGTCCTTATGTTATTGAGACCTTATTTTCTAATGGTGCCTATCGGTTATCGAAGCCTAATGGAGATCTGCTTATGATGCCTATCAACGGCAAATTCCTTAAGAAATACTATGTATAAAGAAGAAGGTTGATAAAAAATAAAATTCCTTTACTTATTTTTGTTCTGAACAAAATGTTAAGGGCCACTCCCTTCCCTATTGAATAGATAGTCAGCCAATGCATAGAAGGTATCGTTTCCTGAACTCATAAAAAATTTGCAGACAGCCATCCTCGATGCTTCTTCTTCAGGTGTTTTCCCTGGCTCTACTAAGAAAGCAAGGATGTCTTGGGGTGGCTTGGGCGAAGAAGTGCTTCCACCTATTTCGGTTGGGCTTGAAACAGTGGGTTCAACGGGACACGTCTCAATGATGTCATCAATTTTCCTGGAGACTTCATTCTTTTGCCGTACATCCTCGGAAGACATTTCCAATAGAGGAGGAGAAATAAGAATGAAATGTTACAAGCAGTTCTCACCTATTTATAGAAGAGGACTATAAATGAACCGGTCTTTGAAATTGAGAACAACCTTTCATTCCCGAAAAGACCTGTTCGTTCATTCTGTCAGGTTCATCTATTTAATTATAGAATTAAAATCAACGTTTTCTTTTTCCAAAAGTTACGTTGATTCATTCATACATTGATATAGACCTACATGCTCATGACATCTGTCTCGTTATTCCCCAGCTACCAAGGTTTGGTTAAACTGATTTCTTGTCTCCTGGGAAAGGAATTTTATATCTTCTATTTTATCAATTGATTAGAAAGTGAGATTCGTTATTTATCATGTATCCATGACCTCTGGATAAATACTAAATCTACTTACTTTTTCTATCTATCATTTCTATTTGACCTCTGCATAGACATTAATCTAATTTTCTTTTGAGTTCATATATACTATTATGTCCATATTACCTCTGATAGTATTATATACTCTAAAAACAAAAAACAAGATTTCTTTTATCTATCATGTCCATTTTACATCTAGAATAGATACAAATCATTGAGCATAGAAGAATTATTATTTCCATTCTCATATCATAAAAAGTCTATTACATTTTTTAGACTTTCTTATAAATCATAATGGAAATCTATTACATCTTGGATTTTTATTCTATATACACAACGATAACCTAATGGAGATCTATCTCTTCTTTGGATCTTCTTCGTCGGATTCGTTGTTGGGGTCAATTCCTTGCTGTCCGAGCCTTTGTGGCAACCAGAGCAGTAGGAATCAAACTCTGGTCTTCTCTCTCAGACGAGAGGAGAATTCCAGAGTATGGCAGCCTGAAGACGTGTTGCTGCCAATACAACTGGTGGAGGAGTGGCAGCCCCTCAAAGGAGATAGGAATGTATCCAACATTGGGATACAATTCCTAGTCCTGCCGTGAAAGGAACTCTACTATCCGATTTCTCGGGATAGAGTTGACTCCACCATCCAACTCTCCGTGTATAAAGGCTCTTCCTACCAACAGAGGAAGACCCTTCTATCCCACGAAGAGTTCTGAGTTGTCTGATTTGCGCGTCAGAAGCGCATGAGCTCCCTGATGTTGATGTCAGAAGAACGCTCCTCACAGCGTCAAAATCGCCAATACCACTTCTGGAAAAGCTCTTCAGCCAAATTTCTGCAGAAAACAACAGAAGTATCATCAGATGCGTATTAAACGCTAACTAAAAACAGATGACAAGGCTTTTTACGCCAGTGCTTCAGGTGTATCACTATCCAGCAAGGCTTTTTACGCCAGTGCTTCAGGTGTATCACTATTCAGCAAGGTTTTTTTACGCCAGTGCTTCAGCAAGACTTTTACGCTAGCGCTTCAGCAAGGTTTTTGGCGTATCCCAGGTGTACCACCATTCAACAAGGCTTCTACGCCGTTGCTTCATGTGCACTTCATTAGCAAGGCTTTTTACGTTCGTCAAGCATTTACGCTCATGAGCAGCTGTTTTCAAAAAAAAAATTTTGAAAGGCAGATAATTGCTTACGATCAGACTTACCACTTAGGTCAAATGGTTTGGCTCTAATAGTGGATGAATCTGCATCTGGTGATCCGGCGTACAAAGGAACACCATTGGAAAGCATCGCCAGTGTCATTTGTTGGAGAACGTCATTACAAAAAATTATCTTCAGAGAAATGAGAATGAGAATATATGAAACATTCTCGGCTATTTATAAAGACTGAAGAAACTGTTGGGAGTCTATTTCGGAAAAAGATCCTTTTAAAAGGCTCTCGTAACCACAAGATAGATGCCACGTGTTGGTTTGTTTCTTGGGAATGAACAACCATAGAAGCAGTCAAAAGAATTATTGAACAGTTCTACGCACCAACAGATGAGATTAACATCAAAACTTTATTTATAAAGGAGGGAGTGGACCCCTACATATAAGAGAGTCGCAATACATAGAATATCATTTTCTCTCTCCTTCGTTGGGTTGACGAAGGGAGGCACCCAACTCGCACATGTTGCGAATCCCAGAGCAACGCATCAGTTTAAGAACGCTTCTGCATCTCCTGAGCCCTCATATGCAGTCGGGGGACCACCATCGATGCGATTGAAGACTGCTGGAGTTAATCTGAAGCACTCTACAAAGTTGTATACTCGCTCAAAGTCAATCCTTGAGCCCGAAGCCTCTTCATTGTTAAACTCCTTCTTTGGCGCCATGTCACTATGGAGATGAATGACAAGAGTGAAGAATTTCTCCTCATTTATACGATTAAATCAACTCTCCATATTCTCCATTGGAAACTGTTCATTATTAATGCAAACTCGGGGAAGTGAAAAGGCGTTCGAAAGTTTCGAGAAGAAAATTCATTGTGACGGTAGAATGTTGACCGACACTATTTAATGATGTTTTACACCGACTGTTGGATATCCCCGCTTTTACGCGGATGACTGTCGCGTATCCCGAATTTTATGCTGACTGGTCAAAACTCAATTTTTACGCTGCTGTTCAAAATGTTTCGAATTATGAAGACATTCGAAAACTTTGAAGGGGGTCTTGTAGGAGCGTAAAAAGTGCTTCACAGAATGAGTCAAAGTGATAGATCATTTCACTCAAATTGATTTACTCTACGTCGCAGAGAGGCTAAATACTTTACGCCCAAGACAAGGCTAATTACTTTACGCCTAAAGTAGACAGATCGCTCGGGTCTACACCAACAATTTTACGCCAAGGACAGATCAGCCACTTTTACACTGGACAAAGTTGTCAAGTCTCGCATTTAATGCAAACTCTGACATAAAGATATTGATGATGGCGTATACCACAGATTTCGAAGGGATTTGTTCTATACAGAGACCAATGTTGTCGTTTAGTATGTGGACTGAGCTACTTTACGCTCACACTATGGCTTCTTTTACGCACGGAGATTATATGAGTTTTTACGCTCGAAAGTCGACATGTGCGTAAAGTCTATTTGGGCTACTTTACGCTCAAGGTTATTCAATAACCACTTTACGCGAGAAATCTATGACAGGGCTGTTTTACGCCTAGTCCACTTCTTTACGCTCGGAGTACATTGGGGTTGTTTTACGTCCTATTCTTCTTCATCAGTTGAGAACGTGGTCTGCCTACATGGCTTTCATGCCACACATCTCGTAGAATGTGTGTACGTGTATCCTATTCTTACTGAAATGATGGGACACTTGTCAACATATACAGACGATGACTTCAGTCGTGGGTGACAGTTGTTAGCGTAAAGACGGAACTTTTGCTAAGTTTTTATGCACAAGAGCCCAAGTCTATAAATAGACTAATTTTCTCATATAACACACAGAGACAGGAGAAAAGACAGAGAGATTAGAACTCAGAGATTTTTGATTCTCTAGACCATTCTTCTTCAACCTTTCTTTCAGAACAGAGTGAAGCAAAGCAGGAAAGCATTCGGCCTCGCCATCAATGCCCAAGTGCATCGATACCTTTCTGGTGACTTAGTTCTTCCAAGTTGTTCATCTTCAAGAAGCGATCTTCATCATCATCGTATGGTCCAAGGAACAAAGTGATCATTTACAGATCAGACTTCTATAGCAATACTTTTCCAGAATCAAATTTGTACTTCTTGTACTCTTCCTCATTTTATTTTCTAACTCCGACTTCCAGGCATTTTGTTAAGTGAAACACGAACAAGATGTATAGAGATCTGAGGGAGCACATTTGGTGGTACGGTATGAAGCGCGAGGTAGCTCAGTTTGTATCTCGCAGCTTGGTATATCAGTAGGTGAAGGCCGAGAGACAGAGGCCCGGTGGGTTGCTACAGCCAGTACCTATTCCTGAGTGGAAGCGGGAGTACATCACCATGGGCTTTGTGTCCGAACTTCCACGATCTCCTGGAGGGAAAGATGTGATTTGGGTCATAGTTGATAGATTGACCAAATCGGCCCAATTCTTGACTTTCAAAGTGGAGTTGTCTATGGAGAGGCTGGCAGAGCTGTACGTTCGTCAGATTGCATGGGGTTCCTGTAAGCATAGTTTCAGACCGGGATAGTCGTTTCACTTTCCACTTCTGGAGGAGTTTGCAGACTAGCTTGGACACCTCGTTCAAGTTTAGTATCGCCTATCATCCCCAGACAGACGGGCAGTCAGAAAGGACTATCCAGACTTTGGAGGATATGCTTCGCACGTGTGTGCTTGATCTCAGGGGTTTCTTGGGAGGACCATCTTCACCAGGTAGAGTTTGCTTACAACAACAGCTATCAGGCCAGTATAGAGATGTCGCCATTCTAGGTTCAATACGGACGGAGATACCGTACTCCCTTGTCATGGAACGATGTCGGCGAGAGAGTGCTGCTTGGACCATAGATGGTAGTGGATGCAGCTGAGAAGGTCAGTTTGATTAGAGACGGACTTCGGGTGGCTCAGGATTGGCAGCTGCATTGGACCGATAGCCACCGGAGACCGTTAGAGTTTGAGGTTAGTTTTAATTCCTGTTTGTGATGCTTATGATTGTTTATTTGTCCTGTTTGCTGAGTTTGTTTTATGTCTAGGTTGGCGCATTGGTGTTCTTGAAGATTTCTCTGACACGGGACACGATTCGCTTTGGCGGAGGCGGGAAGCTTAGTCTGCGCTACATCGGACCTTTCACTATCCTTGAGAGGGTCGGTGCAGTGGCTTATCGATTAGACTTGCCACCTACGCTAGAGGGGGTGCACAACGTGTTCCATGTGTCGCATCTGAGGCGGTACGTGGTAGACCCCAGCCATGTATTGGACCATTCAGTAATCGAGGTGGGGCCTACTCTTCACTATCCAGAGCAGCAAGTGGAGATTCTAGATCGTAGGGAGAAGGTGCTCCGAAACCTGGTTATACCCTTGGTTCGTGTTGCATGGAGGCATCACTCTCCAGGTGAGTCTACCCGAGAGAGGGATGACGACATGCGGGAGCATTTCCCTTATCTCTTCGAGTCCCGAGGTATAATTCTTTTGTTTCTGTATGTGATTTCGGTGATTGTTTGTTTTAATTTTGAGGATAGTTTTTTTAAGATGGATAGATTTGTCACCCCGAGTTTTCTAAAACAGGGGTATTTTGGTCATTTTCTACTTTAGAATAATTTTAGAATAATTTATTTATTTATGATATTATTTTGGGGTTATTTGAGTCGGGTTCGAATTTCAACTCAATCCGACTTGTATCGGAGACCCGGGGTAGCTTTGACTCTAGTGGGACCCATTCATTAGTTAGGCATGGCCCACATGACAATATTTTAGTTAGTATGTTAGACTAATTATTCATGAATAGATTTGGTTTGATTAGAGACTTAAAACTAGACTAATTTAGCTTCAACTTAAAACCTATTCCTAATTTAATTCAATAAGACAAGTGGGGGTATTTTAGTCATTTGCAAATAGGACACTTATGCCCAACTTGGCCGGCCAAGACTAGAGGGATAGGGATTAGCCTCTCATTTGTATTTATCTCCAAATTTTCTCTCTCTTGTTCTTTCCCAAATTAGAGAGGAGCCTCCATTCATTTCTACCTCAAATCAACCCATTTCTTCATCAATCCCTTTCTTTTCTTCTCTATTTCAATCAAGAGGAGGAGCTAGCTAGATTTGGGAAGTTTTGGATCTTGTTCGTGTCCTTTTGGAGGTCTCTTCGTGTCGGTGTCGTATCGGGAGGAGTATCCTTGGTTTTGATCACCCGGAAGGTATAATCTCTCCTCTATTTCATTTCTACATACATTTAGGACCATTTTGAATCCATAGGAACGACCTCCATGATTGTGTCTCCATTTGTGTCCATTTTTCTGACAGGATACCGTTGATATATTACAGATGATTCTGAGGCAGACTGCTCGACCTACTATGGGGTCGAGATAGATGGAGTAGTCCAAGACTGTGGCCTGATAGTTGAGCCACTAGACTTTGCACACCCAGAGTAGTGTAGCTTAGTTACGTTTGCCTGGACTGTGATCCAGCTAGTGCTATCAGACTGTAGTATTCTATATTATATTTTGTGACTTTGTGATGTTGTGTATATCTCTGGGCTTGTGTTGGATCTTGAATTTATTTCCTATTTTCACATCTATCATATTTTCTTTTCGTGCTATCTACCTTAGTTTTATCTTGTGATTGAGTTATGCCATATTATATTCCTCCGTGCGGAGATGACATGTACCTTTATACTGTTTAGTCATAGTATTTACATGCATCATATACAGCGTTCTACCGTCGATTCTGTGGCGTAGGCTGGACGTACCCACGTACTCGTGCCCCTAATCAGGGTGTGGGTCGTGACAGTTAACTATAAAGCCCATCACTAATATAACAAAGTGGCACTTGAGGAACTGGTACTCTTTAAAAGAGTAAACTGATACTTTGATACTTTGCTACCAGTTTGTACAAAACTTAGCAAATAAAAAGTATTAGAGTATTAGTTTGTACAATGCCATAATAAGCTAAAGAGTTAATTGTTACTCTGATACTCTTTGAAAGAGTAAACTTATACTCTTGATGACTATTAAGTTTGACTATTATCCACCAATTGCATATACTAGATAATATGTATGCTCTTTATCACACCCTATTTACAAGGAAAGCAAGATTTGAATGCAGTATCAAATTAATATGGAAGTCTAATAAAGTGTTCATGTCTTCAAGAAAGATGTGATTAAATGATCAATAACAGAATATGTATAGTAGAGGGAACTTAACTCACCGATACTAATCGTTGTTTGTCGTTACTAACTGATGTAATAATTTGGAGGCACACACACACACACACCACACACACATATTACACTGGTAGGGGCTACTGCTATTGCTGAATTCCTACACTGCATACTGTTTGCAGTGTATTGTACTTTAGAAAACTGCCTTGCATTAATGCTGTCATTGCTATACCAATAAGTGTTGTTACTGCATACTTCAATATAAGTAATGATACATATAAGTGTTACTTCACAAACTTATATTCGACACTCCTGCACATATTCAATCTCTGATACACTTAAGGTCACTACTAATACCAATTGGAAGTTTTATTCAAATCCTCATATACATATAAATGCAACACTCTAGCATACCTACACACTCTCACAGGATCCTCACAATGATGCTCCCAGATTTCTACAGGAACTGTGTAGTTTTCATGCAGCTGAACATTGTCTGCTGCTCTCAATCCAGTAGCGTATCTGTACTCTATGAAAACATATGCATCTTGCTGACATTAGCCCTTAGTGTATCAAATCCGTGTTTTCTTTTACCTCTTTACAGACATCAATCGAACTAAGTTTTTTTTTCTATGAAATAGTTTGAATACGTGAGAAATAGTCTCATAGCGTAGGCTGGATGTGTCCGACTCGTATTTGGATATTCGAAAATGGGTCGTGACATATTTTTAGTGGTGGCCCATGCAGGTCCGTTTTCGCAAAATTGTGCGAACTCGTGATAGTACTTAAGTTAGTCGTACTATTGCGAGCCTGCGATAAGGAAGTGTTCATTTACAAATAGGATTGGTTTGATTTTAGGAGAAAGACTAGGGCTAAGAGACACTTATTCAATTTGACTTTTGGGTAGTTAAGGTTGCTACATAGGCCATGTGATTTAGCCAATTATTTATTGAATTCTAAATCCTATTAGATATTTAAGGAATTAATTTTCATAGAAGGATATACTATTGTATTTTAATATGATGGTACGATTAAAGGTGGGTAGAATATTAGCTTGGTAAAATAGGATTTCCTATGATTCAATTCCTAATCTTGATAATCTTTGTCTTCTCTAACTATCATCATATTGTAAGTCCGAATTGCTTATTTATTTTCCATTTTGCCATAAGAAATTATTTTTATAATTTCTGATTCTATTATCCATATATGAATCTTGAGTTAGTTTTTTTATTCAAAGTTTTCCCCTTAATCATTTGAATATCAATGAAATAGAGATTAAAATATTTATACTTCTCTCGTCTTCAATTATTTCCTCCCTAATCAATTATTTTATTTTCAAGAATTGAGACATATAGGATAGATAATTACACCTTTCTTATCTTGATCGTCTTGGAACTTGTTTGAATTTCTATAAGCTTCTTTGAAATTTTACGGATATAGTTGGAATACTTTTTTGATGACTTACAATGGCAAGGCAGATGCACATTATCGCCATTTATTTGAATTATAGAGACTGTGGGTTCACTACAGCCAGCAGCGCACTGGAAAGACATGAGCCCTAAGTTGAAGTAATTTCAGGTAAGCATAAGTTGTCAAATTTTATTAAAACTATGTCTAGTTGCTTTATTTTGATCTTTGAGTTGTTATGTCAATAATGGATAGAGTTAATATATAGAATATTCGATATCGTATCATGTTTAAGCTAAGAAACCAAAGGTTTACTCCAACCAAATGTACACTGCGAGGCATAAATTCCCCATCAAATGACTTCAGATATGCTTATGATCTTTTCGAATATTATAGAGACTACATCTATTTTGGCATATAACTATTGATTTTCATGGTTCACAATTTCATGCACCCTCACTTGAATTTGATTTAGTTCTTATCTTCCTTTCTTGAACCCTTCTTTCTTATCTTTTATTTTTATATTATTATTAGGTTTCCTAGTAATATTTAAAAACCTATTTTGATTTTTTCCACTAGATATATAATCGTATCTAGATTTGATAATCGTGCCTAAATAATTTGGGTTAAACAGCAAATCGTCCCGAAACGATTTCGATTTGATAATTCATAAACGATTTTGATTGCGACTAAACTATTTTGGTTATATTTCGATCGTGCTAATTTACATCTTTTTTTCAATTTTATCCACGACTATGCCTGACTAATTGATCATAAATCTTATCATTATTTTAATTATATTCTTTATCGTGCCTATTCGCATCGATTGATCGTATTATCTTTTGATTATATTCTTAATCGTGCCTAGTCGTATCCTTTGAAATTTCGAGGATAAAATTTTTCTAAGGTGTATAGATTTGTAACACCCAAATCCTGATTTAAATTTGTTTCTCCAAAACTAGTTAGTTTTATTAAGTTTATTAAGACTATAATTTTCAACTAAGCTTTTATTTAGGAGAATAGATTTAGTTACTATTAACAGCTATATGAATTCTAATGTTCTTATTAGGTCGACCAAGCTCAGATGTTTGTCTCCTATTTGTCTCAGCCCTATATAAAGTATTAGGTCACCATCAGTTGCGAGCTTTAGGTATAGAAAGGTGGATTTGTTAAATTAGCATATGATTATTGAGATGGTTAGCCAATTTACTTCTAAAAATTTCCAAAGTTAGTTAAAGGGTTGAACCTAGTTAATTTAATAGCCTAGTTTAATTATCCACATGTTCTTGGGCCTATGGCTTCGGACAAACCCTATTAATATCGTATTTTTTTCATTTATTTTATCTAAGCCCAAACCCATTTTTCTCTTTACATCCAAACTCAAGTCCATAAACCCATTCCTATTAAGTAACTCCCAACCTCTTACATTCCGTAACTCCAAACCTCTTACATTCGTAACTTCAAACCTCTTACATTCATAACTACCAATCTCTTACATTCCGTAACTCCCAACCTCTTACATTCCGAAACTTCCAACCTCTTACATTCTGTAACTCCTAACATTTTTCATTCCGTAACCCCCGACCCTTCACATTCGTATCTGTAACTTTTCTTCATTTCTCTATAAAAAGAGAAATATTGAGATAATACTTAAGCATTAACATCTTCTTCCCTTGGATCAACCCAACCATCCAGGCCACTGGAGCCGCACCGACGAGCTGAGCTTCGTTGACAACCAACGAACCACCTCTTTTTTCTTCCTCGGTAAGAACTAAACTCTAGCATTGGTATAGCTTAAATCCAAGCATTCTAATACCAAATCAATCTTGGCCCAATGGTTACCTAATCGTCCCTAGGAACTAGTCTTGATAGACCCTAGTTCGAATCCTATGTTAAGCTTATTTTTTTGGGTAATAAATATTATATTATTTATGGTACTATTATATGTAGTATTTATGTATTCATGTATTTTCTTGTATTTTAATAATTGTATATTATATTTGTGTGATGTAAAATAATGATATTTAGTACTTTCATATTTAGTATTTATTTATAAAATTTCCAGAATTAAATTTATTATTTATATTTTCTATTAATTAAAAATTGAAAGTACTATTTAATGTATTTTATGTATATTGATTTTTAGTAAATATTTAACAATACTATAAAATTAAGTAAAATTTAGAATCAAATATTAGATTTTCTAAAGATCATTTTCATATATTTACATGTTAATTTTAGGTTTTAATATGCTAAAAATTAGTTTCTGTTAACAATTAAATATAAATAATTATTTTAAAAAATATTTTTTGATTCAAATAATTCTATAAATAGTAAATTCTGTCCAAAAATTCTACAAACTTGATACCTTCATTATTTTGCTTAATTTTGACCAATGAAAAATAGTAGCACGTTAGTTTGAGATCTCTAACTATTTAAACGAACGTTGTCGGACCCCTTTTCATAAATACTTTATTTATTTAATAATTAAAATAAATTTTTTTTAAATAACTATTAAATTCCTATAAAATATAATTAATCCATGACTTGTGATTTTAACATAGTAAAACCTAATTTTGATGTGTATTAAATATTGTGACTAGTCTTAATATTCAATATTAGGACTAGTTTGCCATGTCTAGCACAACGTGACCCCGTATGTAGAACAACACATAGATAGCACTTAACCTTTAAACTAAGAAATATTATACCTTGTTACAGCTTGAGGATTTTGGACATCAACATTACATCAATCCTTCGGTATATCAAGGCAAGTACACTACAACAAACAAAACTATACATGATATGATTTGCATGCTTCTGTTACCAAATTGTATCTTCTTTTCATTGCATGTTGTCTTTAAATTCCAAGATTGCAAGTATAACCTATTTCTCATGCAACAAGCCTCTTTAAAAAGAATTGTATCACATGTTGCAAGTTATACACATTACTGACACAGGGAAGGGGAAAATGTCCAGTTAATGCGTGATCAAAGCTCGTAGTGTGGTACATGTATCCGAGCTTGACTGCACATCGTGCACGTGTAGTCAATGCCGTACCCCCAAGTTGTATTTATTTACATATTATATGTTCTCCTATTTTAGCCGATCACGTGTCTATTAGCTTTTTCAAAGCCGCGCTTTATCTATTTAGCTTGAACATGTTTTACAAGTATCTCATAAATACGTTATCTTTGTTTTACAAGTATCTCTTGAACATGTTATCATTAATTTATAAAATCTCCTAAGTATGTTTTTTTTTTTATTTTCCAACCAAGCATGTTGTCTTTTCTTTCAAACCAAACAAGTCTTCTTTATCAGTTCATTCTTATCATGCCATGTATCAGTAGCGTAAATTATAGGGTTCTACTTTGCTCCATTCCTCATTGGATCATTGCAGGTGAATTGACCGAGGAGGAGTTGTTTTGCAATTCATACTAGGGACCTGCCACTCAGATGCTAGCCAACATCCTAGAGGATGTCCCTACTGGGACATACCCTATAGCTTAGCTTACATTTCATTTTTGAACTTGGTTTGTAATAATTAGTTAACATACTTTTGGCTGGATTTGACTTCAGTTACTTTTGCATTGGGGATGTAACTAAGTGACATTTTGGACATATTCTAGTTTCTCTTAATATAGATGATGTGATTAATTTGATTCAATATAATATAAATTTTGAAGATGATTAAAGGTTTAGAACATCTTACTACACTGTGTCTCATAGGGTAGGCTGGATGTGTCCGACTCGTATCCGGATTTCGGAAACGAATCATGATATATTTTTAGTGGCGGCCCATGCAGGTCCATTTTTGCAAAATTGTACGAACTCGTGATAGTACCTAAGTTAGTAGTACTATTGGAAGCCAGCAACTAGGAAGTGCTCATTCACAAATAGGATTGATTTTAATTTAGGAGAACGATTTGATGGGAAAGAAATACGGAAACCTTTCCCCAAACCGGAGAGTACCTGCGAGAGGACCGAGCAATACAACGCACGAACCCAAAAACAAACACACAAAACAATCCACGCAGACACAGAGAATTTTTGACGTGGAAAACCCTTGCGGGAAAAACCACGGGACGATCGGAGTCCAACCCAGAGAAGCCTCCACTAATGGAATAGATGAATTATACCCTCTACAAACTCCTCCCGATCCAAATCGGATCCCCACAACACTCAGAGATAAGAACAATGATTACAAGGCTACGAAGAGCGAGAACGACGAGTAGAGATTACCCGAACACGATCTCCTTCGAATGACGACCTTCAATCCTCCGTCTTCTTCTCCGAAGTTGTAATGGCACTCTTGCCTCCTTCTCTCTCAAACTTGTGTTCCTTGCGATAATGATGCGTTCTGAATTAGGGTTGAGAAAACTCAATATAACTCCCTAATCCCGCAGCAAACCTGGACCGTTGGATTAGATCCAATGATGAAAACTCATCCTAAAATCCGCTTCAGCCCCCGACGACACAGAGTTCGGCCAGAACTCTGTGTCGAGCAAACAGAACCTCACGCCAACATTCTGGAAGCGCCAGACCGAGTTCGGCCAGAACTCGGCCTGGGACCGAGTTCGGGCCGAACTCGGATCCCCTGCTTCCAGCAGCTCCAGCAGCAACAACAGCAACTTCGTCGCCTACTTCCCGAGCTTCTCCGACATCGGACGGCGCTCGTCGCACTCCGGGGTCTTCTCCACATAGGTTGGGAACCCCACCCACTCCAACAAATCTCCCCCTTCACAACTATGGGGAGGATGACGTCATCCCGACGACCTGCCTGCAGTACTCAAACTTCCCTCTTGGTAGAATCTTCGTGAACATATCAGCTCCGTTGTCATCTGTATGCACCTTCTCAAGCTCCGCGTCCTTCTTCTCAACCACATCCCGTATCCAATGATACCGAGTCTCGATGTGCTTAGATCGGCTATGAAACGTCTGAGTCTTCACAAGGTGGATCGCACTCTGACTGTCGCAAAGCAAAGTATACTGCTCTTGCTTCAGTCCCATTTCCTGCAGCAGCTTCTTCATCCATGACAGCTCCTAGCAAGCCTCTGTCGCCGAAATGTATTCTGCCTCCGTCGTCGACAAGGCAACACACTTCTGCAACCGCGACTGCCACGACACCGCTCCTCCTGCAAACATCATCACGTAGCCCGAAGTCGATCGCCTCGTGTCTACATCTCCAGCCATATCAGCGTCAGTATACCCAACCAGCTTCGGCTCGTCACCAACAAAAGAAAGTCTCCAACCAGCAGTGCCCTGAAGATATCGTAGAATCCACTTGACCGCACTCCAATGTACCCTTCCAGGATTTGAAAGATACCTGCTAACCGTACCAACTGCATGAGCAATATCTGGCCTCGTACACACCATAGCATACATAAGGCTTCCCACAGCTGAGGCATATGGAACCCGGTCCATATCTTCCTTTTCGTCCTCGGTAGATGGACACTGTTCCTCAGTGAGCTTAAAGTGAGCCGCGAGGAGGGAACTCACTTTCTTCGACCCGTCCATCCCGAAACGCTGAAGTACCCGGTGAATGTACTTCTTTTGGGACAAGTGTAGCAGCTTGGACTCTCTCTCTCGGCTGATCTCCATCCCAAGAATAGTCTTCGCTGCGCCCAAATCCTTCATAGAGAAGGCCGCGCCCAGTTGGCGCTTCAACTTCGCTATCCTAGTGGCATTCCGACCCACTAATAGCATATCATCAACATAGAGCAATAAAATGATGAAATCATCATCGGCAAAATACCTCACAAATGCACAATGGTCCGACGTCGTCCGTGCATAACCATGCTCCCCCATAAACGACTCGAACTTCCTGTACCACTGCCTCGGAGCCTGCTTCAGACCATACAAGCTCTTCCTCAACCGGCAGACCAAATGTGACTTGCCCTTCTCACAGAATCCCTCCGGCTGCTCCATGTATAACTTCTCCTCAAGATCACCGTGGAGGAATGCCGTCTTCACGTCCATCTGCTCGACCTCCAAGTCGAAACTGGCTGCTAATGCTAGCACCACCCGGATAGACGAATGCTTGACGACAGGCGAAAAGATCTCATCATAATCCATGCCTTTCCGCTGACCGTAGCCTTTGACTACCAGCCTCGCTTTGTATCGAGGGCGAGTAGCATCATCCGTCTGCTTCACTCTGAACACCCATCGATTCTTCAAAGCCTTCTTGCCCTTTGGCAACCGCACCAGATCATAAGTGGAATTGGTGTGCAAGGAACTCATCTCCTCCTGTATAGCCACCATCCACTCCTGCCTGTGTTCGTCTTCCATAGCCTCTGCGAAACTTTCGAGCTCTCCCCCGTCAGTCAATAGCACAAACTCATCCAGTGAGTATCTCGTAGATGGTCGACGATCCCTGTCACTCCTTCTCAGTGGAGCTACTGGTGCTGGCTGTATACCGACAGCCTCTGCCCCTTCAGGAACTACCTCTCCGGCATGCTCATCCTCCTGAGGGACACCCTGACCACCATCAGCAGGCTGATGATCAAGGTTGGGAGCAACTCCATGTACCGGCTCCCCCATAACTGGATCCTCTGCGATGTCCTCTGGAAACTGCTCGAAGCGAAATGACTCTAACTCAGGCAATTCCTCAGCCTCAGAAGGCGTCTCGGAATCCTGAGTGTTGGTCATGGTCTGATCCTCGACGAACACCACGTCCCTGCATCTGTAGAGCTTTCCTTCCACTGGGTCGTAGAGTCTATAGCCAAACTCATCCCGACCATAGCCGACAAAGACGCATCGCCTCGTCTTCGGCTCAAGTTTGGTCCTCTCGTCCTTCGGTACATGCACGAAGGCTTTACAACCAAACGCCCGCAGGTGATTGTATGACGGCTCTTTGCCGTACCATACTTTATCTGGCACATCACCCTGCAAAGGAGCACTTTGAGACAAATTAATAATATAAGCAGCTGTGAGAAGAGCCTCACCCCAGTAACTGCCCGGCAAGTTTGCTTCTGACAGCAAACACCGCATCCTCTCCATCAGTGTCATGTTCATGCGCTCCGCTACACCATTGAGTTGATGTGTCTTTGGCGGAGTCTTCTGGTGTCGTATCCCTTGCTCTCTGCAATATGCATCAAAGGGACCAATGTATTCGCCGTCATTGTCGGACCGAACACACAACAACTTCTTGCCCGTCTCCCTTTCAACAGAGGCCTGAAACTCCTTGAAAGTAGGCAGCACCTGATCCTTGGTCTTTAAGGCATAGACCCAAACCTTCCTGGAACAGTCATCAATAAAAGTCACAAAGTAAGAAGCACCACCAAGAGATTTTACCTTCATAGGACCGCAGACATCCGAGTGAATCAACTCGAGCAACGTCGGCTTCCTCGAACTTGGGTGACTTTGGAAAGACACCCTATTTTGCTTCCCAGCTAAATAGTGCGTGCATTTCTCCAACTTTGTAGACTTGAGCCCCAGAATCACTTTCCTGTTCACCAAGTAGCTCATTTCCTTCTCGCTGATATGGCCGAGCCGCCTGTGCCACAACTCGGTAGACGCATCACTGACTGCGTTCACCTCCTGTGCCCCCTCTGCGCTCCCCTCCATATAGTAGAGACCGGACTTCTTGCTTCCTCTGGCAATCACCATCGAACCTCTGGAAAGTTTCCACTGACTATTCCCGAAGAGACTGAAGAATCCCGCGTCATCCAACCTTCCAACCGACACCAGGTTTAAACGGATATCAGGGACATGACGAACATCCTTGAGAACAAGAACCGCACCCGTCTTCATTCTCAAATGCACATCTCCAACGGCAACCGCCTTCGACACATCTCCGTTGCCCATCTTCAACACGCCACAGTCGCCTGTCGTGTAAGTGGCAAACAGTGCCCTATTGTGAGATACATGTGCTGAAGCCCCTGAGTCCACCAGCCAAGAATTGTCATCGCAGGCGAGGTTAGTAATGACCTCATCACCTACGACGATCACATCGCATCCATGCACCGAGGCCGCCGCTGTAGTGTTCTCTTCTTGCTTCCCCTTGTCGCCCTTCTTCTCTCTCTTCCAAGCGAAACAATTCCGCTTGATATGGCCCTTTTTACCGTAATGGTAACACTCCGAGTCCTCGTAACGACCCTTGGACTTCCCCCTGCTCTTGTCTCTGCCTCCACCTGGACCCCTGCTTTTGTTCCTTCCGCGGCTCTCTGAAACAAGTGGCTCTGAGTGATGGGATGTAGACGAAGTGCCCTGAGAACGTCTCCGCATCTCTTCATTCAACACCCCGCTCTTGGCAAACTCCAGACTGACCACGCCCTCTGGAGCAGAAGCGATCATAGATACTCGTACGGTCTCCCACGAGTCTGGCAAAGTACACAGCAGCCACAGTCCCTGAACTTCGTCGTCGAACTTGACTCCCATAAAAGATAGCTGGTCAACCACGCCCTGGAACTCACTCAAGTGATCCGTAATAGACGCCCCATCTTTGTACCGCAGACCCATCATCGTCCGGATCAGGAACAACTTGTTTACCCCGGTCTTCTTCGCGTACAAAGATTCCAGCTTATCCCATAACGTCTTCGCGTGCTCAATATTGGCAACGTGGTTGTACACGTTCTCGTCAACGAACTGCCTGATGTATCCGCACACCTGTATATGCTCGAATTTCCAGTCCTCCTCGGATTTATCACTGGGCTTCTCGGATGCAAATACGGGCAGATGCAGCTTCTTGACGAACAGTAAATCCTTCATCTTGCTCCGCCAATAATGATAGTTTGTGCCATTCAGATTCACCATGCGCACCGGCTTCGCGTCCATCTCTCCTCTCTGGTTCCTCTGTCAACTCCTGACACCCTTTGAACCCAAAGCTCTGATACCACTCTGATGGGAAAGAAACGCGAAAACCTTTCACCAAACCGGAGAGTACCTGCGAGAGGACCGAGCAATACAACGCATAAACCCAAAAACAAACACACAAAACAATCCACGCAGATACAGAGAATTTTTGACGTGGAAAACTCTTGCGGGAAAAACCACGGGACGATCGAAGTCCAACCCTGAGAAGCCTCCACTAATGGAATAGAAGAATTACACCCTCTACAAACTCCTCCCGATCCAAATCGGATCCCCACAACACTCAGAGATAAGAACAATGATTACAAGGCTACGAAGAGCGAGAACGACGAGTAGAGATTACCCGAACACGATCTCCTTCGAATGGCGACCTTCAATCCTCCGTCTTCTTCTCCGAAGTTGTAATGGCACTCTTGCCTCCTTCTCTCTCAAACTTGTGTTCCTTGCGATAATGATGCGTTCTGAATTAGGGTTGAGAAAACTCAATATAACTCCCTAATCCCGCAGCAAACCTGGACCGTTGGATTAGATCCAATGATGAAAACTCATCCTAAAATCCGCTTCAGCCCCCGACGACACAGAGTTCGGCCAGAACTCTGTGTCGAGCAAACAGAACCTCACGCCAACATTCTGGAAGCGCCAGACCGAGTTCGGCCAGAACTCGGCCTGGGACCGAGTTCGGGCCGAACTCGGATCCCCTGCTTCCAGCAGCTCCAGCAGCAACAGCAGCAACTTCGTCGCCTACTTCCCGAGCTTCTCCGACATCGGACGGCGCTTGTCGCACTCCGGGGTCTTCTCCACATAGGTTGGGAACCCCACCCACTCCAACATGATTATGGCTAGGAGATACTTATTCAATTTGACTGTTGGATAGTTAAGGTTGCTACATAGGCCATGTGATTTAGCCAATGATTTATTGAATTCTAAATCCTATTAGATATTTAAGGAATTAATTTTCATAGAAGGATATACTATTGTATTTTAATATGGTGGTATGATTAAAGGTGGGTAAAATATTAGCTTGGTAAAATAAGATTTCCTATGATTCAATTCCTAATCTTGATCATCTTTGTATTCTCTAACTATCATCATATCGTAAGTCCGAATTGCTTATTTATTTTCCATTTTGCCATAAGGAATTATTTTTATAATTTTTGATTCTATTATCCATATATGAATCTTGAGTTAGTTTTTTATTCAAAGTTTTTACTTCAATCATTTGAATATCCATGAAGTAGAGATTAGAATGTTTACATTTCTCTCGTCTTCAGTTGTTTTCTCCCTAATCGATCATTTTATTTTCAAGAATTGAGACATATAGGATAGGTACTTACACTTTTTTTATCTTGTTCGTCTTAGAACTTGTTTGAATTTCTAGAAGATCCTTTGACATTTTATGGATATAGTTGGATAACTTTTTCGATGACTAACAAAGGCAAGACAGATGCACACTGTCGTCATTTATTTGAATTAGGGAGACTGTAGGTTCACTGCAGCCAGCAGCGTACTAGCAAGACATGACCGCTAAGTTGAAGTAATTTCAGGTAAGCATAAGTTATCAAATTTTATTAAAACTATGTCCAGTTGCTCTATTTTGATCTTTGAGTTGTTATGTCAATAATGGATAGAGTTAATAAAATATTCGATATCATATCATATTTAAGTCATAAAATCAAAGGTGTACTACAACCAAATGTACACTAGCGAGGCATAAATTTTCGGTAAAATGACTTCGGATATACTTACAATTTTCGAATATTATAGATACTACTACATCTATTTTGGCATTTGACTATTGATTTTCATGGTTCACAATTTCATGCAACCTCACTTGAATTTGATTTAGTTCTTATCTTCCTTCTTGAACCTATCTTTCTTATCTATTATTTTCATATCGTTATTAGGTTTCCTAGTAATTTTTTAAAACCAATTTTGATTTTTTCTACTAGATATATAATCGTATCTAGATTTGATAATCGTACCTAAATAATTTGGGTTAAACAACAAATCGTGCCGAAACGATTTCGATTTGATCATTCTTAAACGATTTTGATCACGACTAGACTAGTTTGATTATATTTCGATCATGCTAATTCATATTTTTTTTTCAATTTTATCCGTGATTATGCCTGACTAACTGATCATAAATCTTATCATCTTCTTAATTATATTATTTATCGTGCCTATTCGCATCGATTGATCGTATCATCTTTTGATTATATTCTTAGTCGTGCCTAGTCGTATCCTTTGGAATTTTGAGGACGAAAATTTTCTAAGGTGGATAGATTTGTAACGCCCAAATCCTGAATTAAATTCGTTTCTCCAAAACTATTTAGTTTTATTAAGTTTATTAAGAGTATAATTTTCAAATAAGCTTTTATTTATGAGAATTGATTTAGTTACTATTATCAACTATATGAATTCTAATGTTCTTATTAGGCCGACCAAGCTTAGTTATTTGTCTCCTCTTTGTCTTAGCCTTATATAAAGTATTGGATCACCATGAGCTGTGCGCTTTCGGTAAAGAAAGGTGGATTGGTTAAATTTGCATATGATTATTGAGATGGTTAGCTAATTTACTTCTAGAAATTTCCAAAGTTAGTTAAAGGTTGAACCTAGTTAATTAAATAGCCCAGATTAATTATCCACATATTATTCGACCTATGGCTTGGGACAAAGCCTATAAATATCCTATTTTCTCTATTTATTTTATCCAAGCCCAAACCCATTTTTCTGATCACATCCAAACTCAAGCCCATAAACCCATTCCTATTAAGTAACTCCTAACCTCTTATATTTCGTAACTCCAAACCACTTACATTCGTCACTCCCAACCTCTTACATTCATAACTACCAACCTCTTACATTCTGTAAATCCCAACCTCTTACATTCCGTAACTTCCAATCTCTTTCATTCTGTAACTCTTAACCTTTTCCATTCCGTAACCTCCGACCATTCACATTCGTAATTTTCCTTCATTTTTCTATAAAAAGAGAAATGTTGAGACAAAACTTAAGCATTACCATCTTCTTCCTTTGTATCAACCCAGCGACCCAAGCCACTGGAGCCGCTCCGACGAGCCGAGCCTCGTCGACAACCGACGAACTACCACTTTCTTCTTCCTCGGTAAAAAATAAACTCTAGCATTAGTATAGTTTAAATCCAAGCATGCTAACACCAAATCAATCTTGGCCCAGTGGTCACCTAATTGTCCCTAGGATCCAGTCATGACAGACCCAAGTTCAAATCCTATGTTAAGCTTATTTTTTTGGGTAATATATATATATATATATATATATATATATATATATATATATATATATATATAAAATATATATATATATATATATATATATATATATATATATATATATATATATATATTATTTATGGTATTATTATATGTAGTATTTATGTATTCATTTATTTTCTTGTATTTTGATAATTGTATATTGTATATTGTGTTTATGTGATGTAAATAATAATATTTAGTGTTTTCATATGTAGTATTTATTTATAAATTTTCTAGAATTAGATTTTGTTATTTATATTTTCTATTAATTAAAAACTGAAAGTACTACTTAATGTATTTTATGTATATTGATTCTTAGTAAATATTTAACAGTGCTGTAAAATTAAGTAAAATTCAGAATCAAATACTAGATTTTCTGTAGATCATTTTCAAATATTTACATGTTAATTTTAGGTTTTAATATGTTAAAAATTAGTTTCTGTTAACAATTAAATATAAATAATTGTTTTTAAAAATATTTTTTGATTCAAATAATTCTATAAATAGTAATTTCCGTCCAAAAATTCTACAAACTTGATACCTTCATTATTTTGCCTAATTTTGACCAATGAAAAATAGTAGCATGTTAGTTTGAGATCTCTAACTATTTAAACGAACGTTGTCGAACCCCTTTTCATAAATACTTTATTTATTTAATAATTAAAATAAAATATTTTTAAAGTACTATTAAATTCCTATAAAATATGAGTAATCCATGACTTGTGATTTTAACTTAGTAAAACCTAATTTTTATGTGTATTAAATATTGTGATTAGTCTTAATGTTCAATATTAGGACTAGTGTACCATGTCTAGCACAATGTGACCCCGTAAGTAGCACAACACATAGATAGCAATAACCTTTAAACTAAGAAATATAATACCTTATTATAGCTTGAGGATTTTGGACATCAACATTACATTAATCCTTCGGTAAATCAAGGCAAGTATACTATAACATGCAAAACTATACATGATATGATTTGCATGCTTCTGTTACCAATTGTATCTTCTTTTCATTGCATGTTGTCTTTAAATTCCAAGATTGCAAGTATAACCTGTTTCTCGTACAACAAGCCTTTTTAAAAAGAATTTTATCACATGTTGCAAGTTATACACATTACCGACACTGGGAAGGGAAAAATGTCTAGTTAATACGTGATCAAAGTCCATAGTGTAGTACATGTATCCGAGCTTGACTGCACATCGTGCACATGTAGTCAATGTCGTACCCCCAAGTTGTCTTTATTTACATGTTATATGTTCTCCTATTTTAGCTGATCACGTGTCTACTAGCTTTTTCAAAGCCGCACTTTACCTATCTAGCCTCAACATGTTTTACAAGCATCTCCTAAAGACGTTATCTTTGTTTTACAAGTATCTCTTGAACATGTGGTCTTTACTTTATAGAATCTCCTAAGTATGTTGTTTTTATTTTCCAACCAAGCATGTTGTCTTTTCTTTCAAACCAACCATGTCTTCTTTATCAGTTCATTCTTATCATGCCATGTATCAGTAGCATAAATTGTAGGGTTGTACTTTGCTCTATTCCTGATTGGATCATTGCAGGTGAATTGACCGATGAGGAGTTGTTTTGCAATTCATACTATGGACCTGGCACTGAGATGCTAGCCAACATCCTAGAGGATGTCCTTGCTGGAAAATACCCTATAGCTTAGCTTGCATTTCATTTTTGAACTTGGTTTGTAATAATTTGTTAACATTCATTTGGCTAGATTTGACTTCCGTTAATTTTGCCTTGGGGATGTAACTAAGTGACATTTTGGACCTACTATAGTTTCTCTCGATATAGATGATGTGATTAATCTGATTTAATATAATATAATTTTTGATGATGATTAAAGGTTTAGAACAACTTACTATGCTGTGTCTCATAGCGTAGACTGGATGTGTCCGACTCATATTTGGATATTCGGAAGCGGGTCGTGACAGTAGGGATACCAGTCATTAATGTGGGGTGAGTTGTAGACTTGTAGATAGGAAGGGAGGATCTAGTATGGGAAATCTGTGTGCAAGATTTAATTTTATAACATTGTACGGAGGGGCAGAGTGTGTTAGAGTAGTACGGGTTTTGAATCCCTGTGTGTGTATGTATGTATGGTATTAGTGGAGTTGTCCAAGGGCTGAACTAGGTTGTGTGCGTGTGCTACCTGTGTACATGGGTGCATAGGTGATTAGGTAGCAGCAGAGCGCCTTTGATGAACTAATGTACGTATAGTTCAGTCAGTGTGCACATTAGTTCAGAAGAGAGTAGTGGGTTGAGTGTGTGTCCAATTGAGGTATTCAGAAGAGAGTGCAGTCAACTACTAAATTGGGAGTTGTATGTATGTTAATGTGTAGGGGTGTGTATCCAGGTGTTCTGTTACAGGTAGGAGTTTGTATAGACGTCTATAAGATAATGACATGGATATGGTCCACTAGATGACAAATTACATGCGAACCTTTTAGTATGCCCAAAACTTTCACTTGTCTATACCATATATTGATGATATAAAATAAGATGGATTATGGTTTTTAGTATAATATGTAAGCTAATTACATGGGAACTGGACAAAAAGAGAGGTTACCTGTGAATTTGACCTTACAAGAATTATATTTAATGAAATTCAATATTACAAGCAAAAAAAAAATCAATATTACATTATATTTGATTATGTACAGAATTGACTCTCTTTGTAATTTTTCGTGAACAGTTTGACACTAGAATTTGTTTACTGTGTTGACTTGTAGGCCTTGTGGTCATTTTATTTTTTTCCCAGTTATCAATTTATACAAATATGTTCACATAAATGACTAAATATATTTCTCTTCTTCTCTCAGGAACTACATGGAAAAAGAAGGTGCTGTGAATATGGGAGGGATGTGCTCTGGCCGGGTTTTCTACCTATTTTGATTTTATTTGTATAATTATCAGTTTTTGATGTTTAAGATGTATGGAAACTATAGACAATTTGGTTGGATATGTTTGTGGTTGGACAAGTGTTGAATGTTTGTGGTTGGACGTGTGTTGGAATTTGTGGTATAAGAACAATATACAGTTTATTAATATATAATTTGGGTTTTATAGTTATTTGATGTATGTATATCTTCTGGATTAGTGATATTATGTGTGTGTTTGCTTCATAATATATAATTATGAATGTAATTTTGGCTATACAAATTTCCCTTCTCTTAACGGTTATAAAATGTCAACAATTAACTTAATCCTGCTACAGAAGGGCCTTTCATTGACAGTTTTTAACTATCATCTAGGCCGAAGTCAAGAAAAGTTTTCAACTACGTTGACGGTTTTTCAAAAGTCATTTCTTGACGGCTAAAAATGGTTTAAAAAAAATTATATGACTGTTAATAACCGTCAAGAAATGCCTTGTCAGAGACCGTCAAGAAAAGTGTGACGCCCCAGAACCAGAATACTGGAGAGCGGGGGCGTACATAGCCAGCTACGTATATTGAAATGGAATCCACCTCACTATACGGTCACGGCTGTCTAGGAATATGAGGGTTTAACTACAAGCCAACAGTCTCCTATGGTCATGAACAAGCCTATTGTCTCAATCTCAAGCAAGTAATGTAGTTACAAGATGATAGACCACCAAATATACAATAGAAGGCGTCCCAAATATTACATATTGGCTGATCATGAAGCTAGTCATACAAAATGCGAGTACTAGCAAGAGTTAAGTCATACATGATCAACCCTAGGATTTGTCAATCATATTTACAGCCCGTAGACAGACAGTAAGTAAAATGCATCGAGCTAACAGGTGCTCGTCGGCTAAACGCCTCAAAAGAATAATTTTACAATGTAGTGAGTGAAACAAAATAGAAAACCCATTCGTAGCCCGGGTTCCTTCTAGTCGCCACCATCGGACTGGAGGTTCGATAGATCCTCGGGTGCTTCTCCGAAATCTGGCCACACAAAACCAGCTGGGTCAAACCCCAGAAAGAGCAAGTGCCACAAAGGAGGCCACGAAATAAGAACAAAAGTTAGCATATCAGAACATAAGGAATAGAAGAAAAGTACAAGTAATAAAGAGTACAACAGGACAATAAACGACTAGGGACGTGGAATCATTCTGGAAGCCAGGTTACAACCCGTAAACCAATCAAGGACCGGGGTCGTAACCCTTCGCCTGAATAGCACTTTGTCTCTACCCATTTATTGTTAAAGATAAGTAAAACAATCATGTTCAGGAGTACTAGGTACTAGGACTAGACGAGACTTAGACAATGTTGGACACCATCCATTCACAAGCGGCCAAGCAAATACTACGGCTTACTACTTACCTAACTAGGGTTATCACAAGCCTAGTTACTAGCAAGATGCAGATGAGAAATTCCCAGTCCCAAGCCCTGCAGACTATCTAGTTATCCTTCCGCGGGTTGAGAGAATGGTTGGGTACATCGCCCAGGAGACAATGTACCTATAGGTGACTTAGAGGGTGCAACACATGACAGTATACTGGAAATGTGCCCTACTCGTCGGCATGCTACAAGTCCGTTTAAAGCGCCCAAATAACGAGATCGCTTGTGACTGGAAATTCTTCATGAACTATAGTTTGATCTAGTCATTAGCCTAATCCATATTCAGTGTGAATCCCTGACCGTGGTAACCAGGGAGTCACGTCCTAGACATGATGCGAGACAAGACAAGTGGATTACACAAGGCAGCAAGAATGAACACCCACGGCGTCAGAGTTGATTATACGAGTCAAGTTAGCCATCGCAACAGCATCAAGTCAAGTCAAATTACAAGTTATAGGTGTACAAGTTACAAGTCAGGAGTGCGCAATCATGGGCCACTATCAAGTTATCCAGTATCAAGATTAATCATGAATTACAGGTTAAAAGTTAAGGGCGCACCCCATCAGGTCACTATCAAGAAGATCAGAAAGTACTAGAATCATACTTCACAGAAATCACAAAAAACTGTACTAGTCATAAGCAAAACACCAAAAAAATCGTGCCAGGTCGTGTTGGGTCGAGACAGTCGTATTGTGTGGAACAAGATCCCAAAACTCCAACCCACAAAAGAGAAGCCAAGTCCAAGGAATAAAATCCAACCATCATAGGCAAATAGGTTGCACTGGGGTTAGATTGTGCTAGGGTCAAGCTGCGCTAGGGTGAGCTTCATAGGAGATGAGCTGCGTAGGAGATGAACTGCGCACAGTTGAACTGCGCACAGTTGAACTGCTCATGAGATGGACTACGCAGGAGATAAACTGCGCAGGAGTTGAACTACGCACGAGTTGAACTGCGCAGGAGATGAACTACGCACGAGTTGAACTACGCACAGTTGAACTGCGCACAGTTGAACTGCGCATGGCCTTGCTCTAAAGAGCGCTGGCCGAGGGTCATCTTCTCCATCAGGTCGAGGAAAAAAACCCCAAGAACTCCAAATTTCAAATCTTCATAACTTAGCCAAAACAAAACCAAATTTGGATTTTCAAAGTTCTAACTTGTGTAAAATTGAATTCTCTTCCACATGGAAACTTCAAAACAAGGAAAAATCTAAGTTTAATAGATCAAAACCAAGAAAATCTGAAAATGGTTAAAACTTAGATCTAGAAAAATGGAAGCTCCAAATCACAAAATGCCAAGTTCTAATGTTGTTCACCATGGCCTAATCTAGCTTATAGACAAATAAAATGGGGTGCTTATTTGGTGTCAAGGTGCACTTGCCTATGGTGTTGGTGGAGGAAGGAAGAAGAAGATGAAAAAAATTAATGGAAGTTATGAGGAGAGAGAAAGTTAGGTGGTGTTGTGTTGAGGGTGGAGGTTAGCTAAGGTTGTCCAATGCAAACCAAGCCAAACCAAACCAATTCCCTCTCCATAAAATAAAACCACGCCGGATCCAAAAACCCATTTTACGAGAAAACTAGATTCCGCAAGTTAAACCAAAACACAATTACAGGCCAGAATCCGAAAAAATAAAATACAGGTCCGAAATACATATAAGCCTAATCAAAATACGTATTCCGAAATACGGGCATTACAACTCTACCCACCTTAAAAGAATTTCGTCCTCGGAATTTAAATCAAGATGCTTAGGGATGTAAGAGCCAGCTATACTATCCACAATTAAGTTACACTAAGCAAACAATCAAATAATCATACATGCAAACAAGGAATGGAAAGCATAAGGCATCAGGAATACATTATACCTTATGAGTCAAACAAGTCGGGATATCGTGATCGGATGTCGTCCTCACGCTCCCACGTTGACTCACCTAGAGAGTGATGACCCCAAGCAACACGGACTAAGCTAATAGTCTTGTTCTTGAGTATCTTTTCTCTCCGGTCCAATATAGACACGGGCCTCTCCTCATACGAAAGGTTGGTACCAACAACCAGTTCCAAATGGTCTAGGTTATGGCTCGGGTCCGGGATGTACCGTCGTAATTGGGACACATGGAATACATCATGCACCTCACTTAGCGACGACGGAAGAGCGAAACGATAGGATACATCTCCTACTCGCTCCAGGATATCGAACGGCCCTATATACCTAGGACTAAGCTTTTCCCGTACGCCAAAGCGAATGACGCCGTGGTTAGGCGAGATCCTAAGGAATACATGATCGCCGATAGCAACCTCTAAGGGACGTCGATGAGCATCGGCCCAATGGCGGTGGCGATTTTGGGCTACTCGAAGACGATCTCTGATTCTTCTGACCACTTCAACTGTCTGGGAAATCATTTCTGGATCGAGCATCTGTCTCTCTCCAACATCATCCCAGGCTAATGGGGATCTGCACTTCCTACCATACAGTGCCTCGAATGGGGCCATCTGGATACTGGCCTGGAAACTATTATTGTACGAGAATTCTACCAGGTGCAGGTGATCCTCCCATGAACCACCAAAGTCAAGGGAACAAGATCTCAACATATGTTCAAGGGTCTGGATTGTGCGTTCCGACTGGCCATCTGTCTGCGGGTGATAAGCTGAGCTAAACTGAAGGTGAGTTCCCAAACTCTCTTCCAGGCTGCGCCAAAAGTGTGACGTAAACCTTGAATCTCGGTCTAAGGTGATAATGACGGGCACACCGTGAAGCCTGACAATCCGTCTGAGGTACATCTCTGCTAGCTGAGCCGTAGACTGCCCAACTCTGAATGAGAGAAAATGAGCCAAATTTGTGAGCCTGTCAACTATAACCCAAATAGCATCTCGACCAGCTGGGGATCTAGGTAATCCAGTCATAAAATCCATGGTCACATGCTCCCACTTCCATTCTGGAATCGGCAAGGGCTGAAGAAGTCCAGCGGGCCTCTGATGTTCAGCTTTAATCTGCTGGCAAACCAAACACCGAGAGACAAACTGGGCTATCTCCCTCTTCATGCCATTCTACCAGAAATGCTGACGAATATCACGGTACATCTTCGTGCCACCGGGATGAATAGAATACTATGAACTGTGAGCTTCTGCCATGACCTCCTGTCTGATATCTCCACTGGATGCATAAAGACGAGTGCCGTGTCGAAGTGTAACATCTTCATGGATACATAACTTCGTCCTTCTTCCTGCCTCACACTCTGCTCTGAGTCGCTGAAGCTTGGAATCTGCTGACTGTGCTCTCCGGATCCTCTCAACTATGCTGGACTGAACCTGTAGACTGGCTATCATAGCCACGTTGATAGGAAGAACCACTTCGATTCCCATCTTCTATAGATCTGCCAATAACTCTGGTTGTGCTGTTAGGAAATAAACTTCGGCTCTCCTGCTCAATGCATCTGCTACAACGTTGGCCTTCCCTGGGTGATACTGCAAGTCCACATCATAGTCCACCAGTAGCTCGAGTCATCTTTTCTGTCACATGTTAAGGTCCTTCTGGGTGAAAACATACTTCAGGCTCTTGTGATCAGTAAATATCTCCACTCTATCTCCATACAAGTAGTGCCTCCACAACTTAAGTGCAAACACTACTGCTGCCAGCTCCAAGTCGTGGGTCGAGTAATTCTTCTCATGATCACGAAATGGACGTGATGCATAAGATATTACCTTCCCATGCTGCATCAAGACACACCCCAATCCTCTGCCTGAAGCGTCGCAATAAACTGTGAATCCTCCGGTCCCATCTGGAAGTACGAGAATGGGAGCCATTACCAAACCTCGCTTCAACTTCTCAAATGATTCCTGGCACTCGGCTGTCCAAGCAAACTGTACATCCTTGCGGGTCAACTGGGTCATCGACGCCGAAATTCTTGCAAAATTTGAAACGAATCGCCGGTAGTAGTCGGCTAATCCAAGGAAGCTGCGAACCTATGCCACTGAGCTAGGTACTGGCCATGCCTCGATAGCCATAATCTTCTGGGGATCTACTTCCACTCCTCCTCGGGTAATGATGTGACCCAAGTACGAAATGCGATCAAGCCAGAACTCGTATTTACTGAACTTAGCGTACAACTGATGTTGTCTAAGCGTCTAAAGGACGATTCTGAGATGCTGTTCGTGCTCTGCTTCGCTCTTACTGTAGACCAGGATATCATCTAGGAACACGATCACGAACTGATCCAAGTAAGGCATGAAAATACGATTCATGAGGTCCATGAATACGGCCGGCACATTGGTCGCTCCAAAGGGTATAACAAGGAACTCCCAATGCCCATACCTCGATCTAAACGCTGTCTTTGGAATGTCCTGCTCTCTGACCCTAATCTGGTGGTATCCTGATCGTAAGTCTATCTTCGAAAACACTGAAGCCCCCCTGAGTTGATCAAACAAGTCATCTATCATCGGGAGAGGGTATCTATTCTTGATTGTCATCGAGTTCAAGGTACGATAATCTACACATAACCTGGACGTATCATCCTTCTTCTTCACAAGAAGCATAAGGGCTCCCCAAGGCGACCCACTTGCACGAATGAATCCCTTGGTCCTCAGTTCTTCAATCATCTTGTACAAAATCTCCAAATCTGAAGGCTCCATCCTGTAGACTCGCTCTGATACTGGTACTGTCCCGGGGATCAAGTCTACAGTGAACTCAATATCCCGCTCTGGCGGCATCCCTGGAAGTTCCTCTGGGAAGACATCTGGAAAATCTTTAACTATCCGGGGTAACTGTACTGCTGCTACTGCCATCCGCAATACTGGAGAAGATGGCTCCACTGTGCCTCTGGAAAATGAAAACTCTGGCTCTCCTGGAATACTAAAGACAACCCTGCCAATGTGGCAGTCTATCCTAGCATACTAGTTCCTCAACCAATCCATACCTAAGACTACATCATAGTCTGCCATAGGAAACTCTATAAATCTAGCGGAGAACTCTCTACCGCTAACTACGATCCGACAAGAGGAAAATACTCGATCTACTCCCACAAGACCATTACCAGTAAGTATATTGAGCCTCACTGATAATAACTCGGGCTCCAATCCTATCCGTGTCACGAATCGTGCAGACATAAATGAATACGATACACCAGAATCAAATAATACCGATGCTGGAGAGGAGTTGACGAGAATAGTACCTGCCACTACCTCACCTGATGCAACTTCTTCTTCTATAGCCATCATCATTGCCTGACCTTGTCCTCTAGCTGCGGGTCCTTTCTGCTGGAAACCTCTCTGCCTGCTCTACACTTGGGTCTGGGCGTACTGCTGCTGGTTCTGCTGCTGAAATGCCTGGGCCTGGGACAACAATGGCCTCGGGTACTGCTGCTGCATAGGTGCTGGTCCCCTAATCGATGGACTGGTTAGGTTGAAAGTGGACGAACTACCCCTATTCGGGCAGGCTCCTATCTTGTGATCTGTCGCTCCACAAGCCAGACACAATTCCTGCGCCCTGCGACAATCTGGTACCACGTGCCCTGGCTTTCCGCAATGAGAACATCCCATCGCGGAAGTCTGCTTCTGCTTCTGCTGCTGCGGGTACGTCGGGGTCGAATGCTGAACCGACGTCACTGAGGCCGCCCGCGTCGGAGTTCTATTGGTCAAACTCCTAGCTGTCGGGGCTGGAGCTGATGATTGGTGCATCTGATTATGGGATCGCTTCCTACCTCCTGTCCTATCCACGATCCTCCGGGAGGTGTACTCATGCCGCCCAGCTACTCTCAATACTGCATCAAACGTCTGGTGCTCGAACTGCTCAACTGCCAACAAGATCTCCAAATTCTGTCCCTGCCGGAACTGCTGGGCCCTATCAAACTCGGTCGCCACCAAGATGGGGGCAAGCCTACTGAGTCTAGAAAACTCAGATGCATAACCGTCGACCGTTCTGCCTCCTTGCTTCAAGTTGGTAAATCTCGTCTGTAGGTCCTACCGAGCTACAACATCAAAATACTTCATCTAGAATCTTTCTCTAAACACCGCCCCAGTGACCGACACCACTAATCCCACGGCCTGCGTCGCCCACCTACTGTGAGCTAAGTACAACAACTGTAGGCGTACCACCGCCACCTTCTCATTCTCAGGTGTCCTAGCTGCTTCCAGAAGCACCTCAGTATCCTGAAGCCAAGCGTCCGCGGCAATCGCATCTTCGCTGCCGTCGAAGAATGGAGGATTCAAGCGCTTGAAGCTGTTGGCTGCGCTGTTCCCTGGATGACCGCCTCTGGTCAAAGCATCTGCCACTACCTGGTGCAAGGCGTCTCCTCTACGATCCTGGAAAGCTATCAAGGTCCTGATGAGACCTACCAAGGTTTCATCATCAGGCTTGACAGGTCAAACGGGCTGAACTGGGGGCTCTCCCCCAGTAGGTACAACTCTGGAGGCTACTCCGGAATGCTGGACTTGATCTCCAAGTTGCGACTGGTCCACGAGAAGTGCTCTACCTTGCTGATCGGCGGGGTCAGGTACAGTGCCGCTGAATAAGATGACACAGGGAAATAATAAGAAAGGACCAGGACAGATCAACGATACAAGCACATGATCAGGGCAAGAATCCAGAGATTCAGAGGATATGAACAGAGATCAAGGACGAGTACTGATTGAGACATCTATTTGGTAAACCCTCACATATCTTGATTTACAAGACCTGCATGGGCCACCACTTAAACCATGTGACGCCCCAGAACCAGAATACTGGAGAGCGGGGGCATACATAGCCAGCTACATATATTGAAATGGAATCCACCTCACTATACGGTCACGGCTGTCTAGGAATATAAGGGTTTAACTACAAGCCAACAGTCTCCTATGGTCATGAACAAGCCTATTGTCTCAATCTCAAGCAAGTAATGTAGTTACAAGATGTTAGACCACCAAATATACAATAGAAGGCGTCCAAAATATTACATATTGGCTGATCAAGAAGCTAGTCATACAAAATGCGAGGACTAGCAAGGGTTAAGTCATACATGATCAACCCTAGGATTTGTCAATCATGTTTACAGCCCGTAGACAGACAGTAAGTAAACTACATCGAGCTAACAGGTGCTCGTCGGCTAAATGCCTCAAAGAATAATTTTACAATGTAGTGAGTGAAACAAAATAGAAAACCCACTCGTAGCCCGAGTTCCTTCTAGTAGCCACCATCGGACTGGAGGTTCGGTAGATCCTCGGGTACTGCTCCAAAATTTGGCCACACAAAACCAGCTGGATCAAACCCCAGAAAGAGCAAGTGCCACAAAGGAAGCCACAAAATAAGAACAAAAGCCAACATATCAGAACATAAGGAATAGAAGAAAAGTACAAGTAATAAAGAGTACAACAGGATAATAAACGACTAGGGACGTGGAACCATTCTGGAAGCCAGGTTACAACACGTAAACCAAACAAGGACCGGGGTCGTAACCCTTCGCCTGAATAGCACCTTGTCTCTACCCATTTATTGTTAAAGATAAATAAAACAATCATGTTCAGGAGTACCAGGTACTGGGACTAAACGAGACTTAGATAATACTGGACACCATCCATTCACAAGCGGCCAAGCAAATACTACGGCTTACTACTTAACTAACTAGGGTTATCACAAGCCTAGTTACTAGCAAGATGCAGATGAGAAATTCCCAGTCCCAAGCCCTGCAGACTATCTAGTTATCCTTCCGCGGGTTGAGAGTATGGTTGGGGACATCGCCCAGGAGACAATGTACCCTTAGGTGACTTAGAGGGTGCAACACATGACAGTATACTGGAAATGTGCCCTACTCGTCGGCAGGCTACAAGTCCGTTTAAAGTGCCCAGATAACAAGATCTCCTGTGACTGAAAATTCTCCATGAACTATAGTTTGATCTAGTCATTAGCCTAATCCATATTCAGTGTGAATCCCTGACCGTGGTAACCAGGGAGTCACGTCCTAGACATGACGCGAGACAAGACAAGTGGATTGCATAAGGCAGCAAAAATGAACACCCACGGCGTCTGAGTTGATTATACGAGTCAAGTTAGCCATCGCAACAGCATCAAGTCAAGTCAAATTACAAGTTTCAGGTATACAAGTTACAAGTCAGGAGTGCACCACCATGGGCCACTATCAAGTTATCTAGTATCAAAATTAATCATGAATTACAGGTTAAAAGTTAAGGGCGCACTCCATCGGGTCACTATCAAGAAGATCAGAAAGTACTAGAATCATACTTCACAGAAATCACAAAAAACCGTACTAGTCATAAGCAAAACACCAAAAAAACTGTGTCAGGTTGTGTTGGGTCGAGACAGTCGTGTTGTGTGGAACAAGATCCCAAAACTCCAACCCTCAAAAGAGAAGCCAAGTCCAAGGAATAAAATCCAACCATCATGGGCAAATATGTTGCGTTGGGTTAGATTGTGCTAGGGTCGAGCTGCGCTAGGATGAGCTACACAGGAGATGAGCTGCGCAGGAGATGAACTGCACACAGTTGAACTTCGTACAGTTGAACTGCGCGCAGTTGAACTGCACATGAGATGGACTGCGCAGGAGATGAACTGCGCGGGAGATGAACTGCGCACGAGTTGAACTGCGCAGCAGATGAACAGCGCAGGAGATGAACTGCACACGAGTTGAACTGCGCACAGTTGAGCTGCGCACAGTTGAACTGCGCATGGCCTTGCGCTAAAGAGCGCTGGCCGAGGGTCATCTTCTCCATCAGGCCGAGGAAAAAAACCCCAAGAACTCCAAATTTCAAATCTTCATAACTTAGCCAAAACAAAACCAAATTTGGATTTTCAAAGTTCTAGCTTGTGTAAAATTGAATTCTCTTCCACATGGAAACCTCGAAACAAGGAAAAATCTAAGTTTAATAGATCAAAACCAAGAAAATCCAAAAATAGTTAAAAATTAGATCTAGAAAAATGGAAGCTCCAAATCATAAAATGCCAAGTTCTAATGTTGTTCACCATAGCCTAATCTAGCTAATGGACAAATAAAATGGGGTGCTTATTTGGTGGCAAGGTGCACTTGCCTATGGTGTTGGTGGAGGAAGGAAGAAGAAGATGAAGAAAATTAATAGAAGTTATGACGAGAGAGAAAGTTAAGTTGGGTTTTAATGAGGGAAGGTGTGTTGTGTTGAGGGTGGAGGTTAGCTAAGGTAGTCCAATGCAAACCAAACCAATTCCCTCTCCATAAAATAAAACCACGCCGGGTCCAAAACCCATTTTACGAGAAAACCAGAATCAGCAAGTTAAACCAAAACACAATTACAGGCTAGAATCCGAGAAAATAAAATACAGGTCCGAAATACATATAAGCCTAATAAAAATACGTATTCCGAAATACGTGCATTACAAAAAGTAAAGATTTTTCTTGACTCTGGCCTACTTGACAAATCCACAACCGTAAAAAATAACCCTTTCTTGATGGGGATTAACCGTCAAGAAAGCCCTTTTTTTTGTAGTGCAAGCAATCTCACAAAGAAATTAAGGTATACACAACCGAAATAGCTAGATTGTCTAATCTTGTTGAAGACATTAAAGAGACATCTACTTCCGATAACACGGAATAGATAGGCAAACTTAAGTTGGACTATTATGAGGCTATCCTCACCATAGAGAAGAAAGAAAAAGACTGTCAAGATGCAAGAACTTTATGACATAGAGAAGAACAGACACCTAGTCACAGAGCAAACTATCACGCCCCTCTCCCAGATAACTGGATACGAGATGGACACGTCCAGCCTACGCTGTGTTGACAGGGGTAGTAAGTTGTCTAAACCTCAATAATCATCAATATAAGGATCCACTCATCACAATACTATCGCATACTATCATATATCAATCATAATACAGAGTTATACTATGCTTTAGGAGTACACTTTTATAATAGATGTCCGAAAATAGATCTAATAAAAGATAAAGTGCATCATAAGCTATTATTACATTCATCCAACTACACGATACATCATCGAACAATACAACGCAACTCCCTGCTACAATACTACAAATGATAATACACTCTAGATCTCTAAATCTGTAGCTGGCTCCACCACCTAAGCTAGGTCACCCATGGTCGCCTCATCTGCGGAACCATAATAGCTAGTATAGAGTAGATCATCAGTCTCACCTACAACAAATCCCGTCAGGAAATGAGCAAAGCACAACCCTATGAATTAAAATATACAAATGAAATCTATAATGCAATGAATAATAGATGAACATGCAAAGTGACTCTGAATCAATAAAATGATAATGCAAATGTGGTTTAAAATACTAGTTCCTATGTGATCGACTGTCACACAATAATCACAATAAGATACAATAGTACCAATGGTCTCCAGTCTAGTCATACGTGTACGATGTGCGACTAGACTATCCACAATATTAAACTAAATAGGTTTGATCACATAGCAACTAAGTATTTCTTCCAATCTCTACAATCAATTAATAAATCAGTGTACAATGGAAATCAATGCTAACACGTGTCATTCTCGTGTCCAATATGCAAAATTTCAAAAGAAAAATACTATATAAATTCAAATTGTAGTGTACTTGCCAGGATTTGTCATACAGTCAAGTCCAAAATCTAGAGAAAATATGTGTCAAGAGGCACAAATATTCCTTAGAATGAATTCTAAATTAATGAAAGCTACTATTCTAATTTCCTAGTTATTAGCAATCTAATTATCAACTAAATAGGACTAACTAGTCCTAACAACTCCCTAGGTCCCCAATAAATCACTAGAACTGTTAGCTTATTCTTAGAAGTCAAATCCTTCCTTAATTACTCCCAGCTCTGGCCACTAGTTCTACTGCAGCCTTACTATTATACAAGTGAACCTACTCTAAATGGCCCAGACTAATGATTCAAAATCGTGGTCTAAAGCTCAGCTTATTGTACTAGTTCACTTTCCAAAGCCCAACTAATGTTTATTCATAACTTAAGAAAAACTCAGCTACCCAAAGTCCAATAATCTACAGGCTCAGCCCAAACACAATTCTAAATGAAATTCTCCAATTAGTCCCACAATTGCTTCGAACCAATTGAACTCATCTATAAGCCCGCCCATGTTTACTCATTTCTAACCTAAACTAGCTGTTGGATTCCAACCCTATTGTTGAACCCAATCTTCCTATTATATCCAGTTTGAATCTAAACTTCTGTTCTACAAACTGTTCTCGCATATGCTCTCAGTTTGGAATCACCAATACTGACACGTTTGAGTCCAACAAGTATCAACCCAAAAATCGTGTCAGTTATAATCTGTAGTCCTTACGTCCAATGTCCGACACTTACTGGACACTACACAATACTAGATCCTTCTTAAGAATCAAAATAGAGAATTGAAGAGGAGAATATAGAAGATTTATACTTGTATCCTAATAGATTGATACTCGATTTTTCGTGTCCGATTCGAACTAAACAGACTACCCGAGCCCACATAGACAATTCGTCAAATACTTACTGTACAACAAAATTGATACAAAGATTCGGCATACTGTTTGATTCAAAGGAAAATCGAGCTACTAGAGAATTGATCCAAAGGATCAAAACATCAGAACAATCCAAATTATGTTTTAGAGAACAAAACTGGGAAGTGATTAATGAAGAAGGGAAGTAGAACGTACCTATTGCTCGGGATTGAAGGAATTGTCGGTGCCAGCAGTAAAAGTTTGTGTGCCTGCTCTCGATCACTGTTGGGGATCGATCGAAGGAATTGAATCAAATATTTCGATCTGTAAGTTTAGATCAATCAAAGTAAAAAGAACTTCAAGAATCGAATGAAAGGTTTCCTCAAGAACAGCGAGAATTGGAATGAAAAGCCTTACTAGTGATCGACATGGCGGTGTTTCGATAAAGCATTTCTATTGAGATAGGTCTCCGGACCAACGATCGAACTTGCCGGAGAAGGAGTCTGGAGACGTCGGTCGATCGGTCCCGTAGTGATCGATGGAGACCATCGGAGGATCCTGCATTCAAGTGCCGCTCGTTGAGAAGGTTGGCGTCGCCATCACCATGGCTTGATAAAAGAGAACCAGAGGAAAAGGAATGGGGAAGAAGAAGTGGAGGTCATTCTCCAGTGCAGCAGGGCTTCGCCGTAGGGGATAGAGTGGAGAAGAGAGAGGGGGTTGGTCGTATTTATAGGCGACGAGGTCGGTGGCGGCCGTTATAATCGAACGATGGTGGTGCGCCGGAGATTGGTCGGTGGATCGGACGGTGGAGTAAGTTCGATGATTGTCACGACCCGCACCCGCTATTCGGGAAACGAGTGCGTGCGCAAGCCAGTATACGCCGCTGTATCGACGGTAGAACGATGTCTGGAACATCACGCTCAAATCACAAAATACTCATAATTATTTTCTTATTGCTCATTCACAAATACTAAATAAATTTACAATATTCAAAGTTTACATTTGAAGAAAGGTACAATACCTCACAAAACTAATACAATAATTTTTAAACATTCTAACTAGCTTCTAGGTTGACCTCAGCATATACACCCGTATCTTCCTAAGAATCTGATGCTAAATAGTAGCCGTGCCTAATCTGTAAAATATTGGTTTCCACTCAGGAATGGATCGACTACAATTTAAGCATACAGTTCCAAATATATGATGACAACTATAAAAATAGTGAAAAGTCATGACATACATGATGAAAGAAATGAACTACAAAACATAGCACAGAAAATATGGTAAAATAGTTAATCATAAACTATAAAGACAAGTGAAGTATATAACAAGAAGCCTTAACTAACTACGTGAATTGAAGTATACTGTTTCATGTAGGATCATGCTGGTCCACTATACTGCACGGTCTACATAGGATTTGTATCCTCACTGTCTATATTGCATGAAATAAAACAAGGTCTACATTGCATGAAATAAAATATGGTCTATGGGGTTGATCACATATCTACTTAGTACGTACTTATCCACCAGACTACTACACATAGATTAGTCACGACAATAAATCATGAAATACGGTAAAATAAAACATGGTATCATGACTAAAATTTATGTGATACTAAACTGTGTACTAAACGTGTCAAGAATCAAATATGTATCACTAATCATGCAATTATAGTAATTAATAATACTGAAAATAAGATATAAACGGTACTCGTCTGGTTTCTTGAGCTGCTGATAAAGGTCTGGTAAAGTAAAGAAAGCCAACTTCCGCAAACGTCTGCGGATGCTGGACACAAGGGCAAAATCATAATTTCGGATCAAAATGATGTCCGTTGTTGTACCCATTTTGTGTCGAAAAGTGTGCCAGTGACTACGGTCTATAAAGTTGTCAAACTATATGTCTACAAGTATGGTTTGACGATACGAACCTGTAACACCCAGTTTTCCAGAAGAGGATAATTTTGAAATTTTGTGATTATAATTATTATTTAATGATAATTATTTCATATTATGATTTTTAGTGAATTTTAATTATTTTTTTGAACTATTTAAATTCATGACTTGAGATTTTAGGTGTTTTGCTAGTGAACCGTAGAGACTGTCTACCCTGGAGCCTAGCCATGTGATTAGGATATCTCATTTATCATTTTTAGTTTGAGGGTATTTTTGTCATTTTTTTAATTATTTGAATTTAATATATTTTGTTAGGAATTTAAAATGATTTATTTGAATGGTGTGATTTAATATTATTTGATTAATCTCTATGTGGTTTATGGTTAGCCTAACCTAGATTGGACCTAACCTAGATGAGTCATGACTAACTTAGTGAGCCACTTTGAGAATTAGATGAGTTAGTTAAGGGGGTTAAGTCAAGTTTAGTCATGGTTAAGTGATTTGTAAGGATTAAGATAGAACCTTTTGTTCTAGGCCATCTATTTTCCCATGATTCAATCCTAGCCATAGGATGAAACCTAAAAACCCTAGCCCTAACTATTATGACCAGCCAAGAGACTTTTCCCCTTGCCTATATAATGTCTCTATGGGGATTTGTGCAACCTTCTTCAATAGTTCTTCATTTCTTAAGGAAATAGGTAAGCCTTCAAAAATTCTTTCCTAGTTTGATCAATAGGACTCCTTTTTGATTAGAATTTCTTCCATTAGGATCTAATCATTGTTCTTTTGCTGTTTATGGTGTTCAAACTCAGCTTTGGGGCAATTTGGAGAAGTTTGCTAGCAAGAGAAAACCCCCCATTTGAGGCTTTTCTTGCATTTTGACACCAATAGGTAAACCTTTGTAAACAACATTAAAATTCTAGTTTCTTTGCATATAGACCTAGCCCTAAGTGTCCTGGTCCTGTAGGTATGCCTAGACCTAGGTTTCGTGTCCATTTCGTGTCCTAAATGGACACGTGTCAGTGTTAGTGTCAAGGTATTTGTTGAAATGCCCCAAAGGGCATTTCGAGTAATTTTTCAGAAAGTGTTTGAATAGGAAATTAAGTTTTTAGGTCGCTTATGGATTTATGATTGTTTGGACACATTTCGTGTCGTGTCAGAGTCGTACTGGACTCGTGCACATGCCAGCGCGCGCATGTACAGTGATCCCCTGCTGCTCGGGGTCAACACAGGACACGACACGGCTCCATGTGCCATGAAACTTCGTGGACACAGGGGGGCACCCACTGACATCATGTCCATGAAGTTTCATGCTACCTCGATATGTGTGCGCGAAGAAATTGCGCGTGTACTGGCCACGTACTGGCTGTGTTCTCGCCAACAGTGAGCTCTGATACGCTTCTCGTTTGCGGACACGGCGACACTAGGACCCAATTCAGGGTGTTAGACATGTGACCCTACTCTAGACGAACACCTAGACACGACCACGAGACACGAGATTGCATGTGTCGAGTCCTATTGGACTCGACATGGCTGCACGAGGTAGTTCCCACTGCCAGTCCAGTTGACTGTTCCATTTCGAATTAGGACACTTCGTGTCCAGTTTTCTGGACACGAATGGTTCCCCTGACACGTACTAATATAAGGAATATTCGTATACACTTGATTGAATTTTGGTTTAGTTTTATTTGATTAATAGGTTCGAACATGGGGTTGTTGATACACAGACACTGTCAACTGATACACACATTCCTGTTCTCTTATGTTCATCATATTTAATTTGCTTTAGTTGATGTTTAAGCATCATGATTGATCCTGCATAAGTATTAATACTTTTTAGATAGGTTTTACATGATAGATTAGGTTTTATGATTCTGAAATAGATTTTGGGCATGGAGTTGACTGTCTAATTAAAACTGAAACTGACATTCAGTTTTGGGTTCAATTTTATTCATAATTAAAACTGAATGTCCTGTTTAAGTAACCATGGTTTAATTGTTTGAACATTTGATGTCATGATTGGGACTTACTTTGGTTTGAGGTCGACTGATTGTGATTCGAATATGAGAAATTGTGGATAACTGCTGTGTTGAGAGAAAAACTGTGAAATGTGCAAATCACACTGGGACTGTTTTAAAATCTGAAAATGAGAACCAATTTCCATTTTATTGAATCAATTTCCTGTTTTAAATGGTAAATTAGTTTAGGGTTTAAAGGTGGTGTATGCATACATGTTAGTTATTTTTTAAAATTTATTGGTTATGAGTTTAGTTGAAATATAAATGTTAATCCACTGTAAATAGTTTCCTGAGATTTCAAGTGTGAAATATTGGTTCAGTCTTTTATGTTCAGTTTTGGTATGAACTGACACATGATTCATTGCCTATGTGGTTTACTGAGTTTTTCCCCTAAAGACTAAAATCTGAGAATAGATAATGTGTGGACTGTTGTGCAAGTCTGGGATTCATGAAATAATTTCCTGTCTTTAGTCTCAAGAAACCTGAAACATGAGATTGCTTCCTAATTAACTCACACTCCATTCATGCACACACACATGAACCTATAGGTATCACTACACACATAACAGGTAGCTCCTCCTATAACACACATGACACTATCACTGTTACACATAATGTGACACCCTTGCATATTAGCCTAAAACTGAGACACACACACATATACACATATCCTCACTAAACTCTTCCCTCTCACCACATACACATATATATTCCCTTAACCCTCTCTTGCCCTATTGCTCACACACACATGTATAGCCTACACACACTGTGTTCACTAATTTCAGGATCACCTGAACACATTTTTCCCCAAGGGAATCTGAGGATTAGCAGAGGACTGAAAACTGGGTTATTTGGATGTCTTAAACTGTTTTTGAGGTTGCACTTTTAAACTGAAATTTGTGGTAGTAACCTAGACATTATATTAGGACTGTTCAAAGTGAAATTTGGGTTAACTGTTAATGCAATGTGGCTCTCTTATTCACTATTTAGCCTAATGCTACTGTTAAATTCAGAATTACATTGTTCACTCTTTAACACATGTTACACTACACACAAGCCACTCACACACACACATTGCTTTACATTATTAGTTAACACATGACACATCACCCTCACTTAGTCTCTCATGTCTTCACAGCCCACACATATGCCATGTCACACACATTCATGTGACACACACTTGAGACATGTGTTTCCCCTTTTTCTCTATACTTATGTATCTATATATTTATGTATTGAGACATACACATATATAGGTATCCTATATATAATATGTGTGTACTATTACATATTTTATATATAATGTATGGGTGGTATACATATATGTAGCTATATGTTATGTGTGTATTCTATATTGTATTATATAGCTATATCAATAGGTGTATTATATATTAGACATATATATTGTTGTGAAGATTGTGATATGGTTTGATTATAGACAGGATTAGCCTATGGCCTAGGCCTTTAGCCTATGGGTGTATCTGTGTGTCAGTTTAGGGCCTAGATTAGACATGTGTAGTCTTGTTAGACTTAGAATAGACTAGTATAGACTAGTTTGACTTAGTACGACTATAGTTGACCTAGTTTGACTTCTAGGGTTGACCAGAGTTGACCAAGAGTTGACTTTGGCCTAGATTGACCTAGAATCATGTAGAATGCATAGTAGAACTTTATTATATCATTTTAGACTTGTTGTGACTTGTGCTGTTCTGATTAGGAGCCAGACACCTCTCCTCGGACAGTACATTTCATCCGGACACTCAGATACGAGGCGAGTACATTCTCTGATCATTTTATATCCTGTTTAGAATTATTTTCCTGCTTTAAATTACTTTACTTGATACTGTCACGTTGGTCACACAGATTGGTACTATATGGATCTTTTCATGAGATGTTATCCCCCTCGGGAGCATCGGATACAGCATATTTTGTGCGTTTCACAAATCATCACGTACCTCTATGCTTCCTCTGATTCACGAACCGCCTGTGACACATGTACGCTCATGTTCACAGAGCCCCCATGAATCATCTTCACGTACCACTCATTTTATGAGCCATGTGAAGTTTCACGAACCTTAACATAACTTGAACAGATCCTTGTGTATTGATTGGGGTTGGGGGAGTAGAATTTGACATGTGAATATTATCCAAGTAGCTGTAGTCATGAACCACCCTCTTAGCTGTAGTCATGAACCTCCTATGCCATTCACATGTTTATATTTTACTCTGACTCACTAGTCACTATTAGCTCTTTACTTATAGTAGATATTTCCATTACAGTTTCTCTCTCTGTTTATATACTGCATTTCTTTAGTATCTATATCTTACTTTACTGCATGATTATATTTTCTAACCTGCTATAAACTGTTGAGATGTACTGTACTCGCTCCTGTCCTGACTGGACCTGTTGAAAATATAACAGAGAACGAGGAGAAGGCCTGGGAGGATACCTTCTTCGGATAGCTCTAGCGGAGGACTTCACCCCACTGCCTAGACTAGTTTAGTTAGGCCTTATCTTATTTTCATGTTGTCTTGAGTCTGTTTAGCTAGTCTTTACTTCTGTTCAGAGATATTGAGTTGTATATTTTCTTTTCTTCTGTAAGCTGAGATATGTACTCTGGATATTTGCTGGGATATTATCTTAGACTTTTCTATATTCAGTATTTCCTTGAGTTCTATATCATATTGTGTTCTCTTCCTCCTTAGTTGTGATTGAGTTCATTTACTCATTATTATATTGCTAGATGTATGTTGACCTAGGACAGCGTTCTACCGCCGACACTGCGGCGTAGGCTGGGCATTGTTACGTTCTCGTACCCTCACAGTGGGTGCGGGTCGTGACACGTTTTTAGTGGTGGCCCATGCAGGTCGAGTTTATGTAGTGGTATTCGAACTAGAGTATCACTACAGTCTGCAGTAGGATTAGGATACATATTTTGAAGGTACTCAATCACAGTTAGGATTCCTTGAAAGATTCCTGGGACGACCCTTGAGAATCTTGTTTAAACTTCAATTTAAATTATTACCCTTGCTTTGTTGCTCTCACTCCTTGATTATTGAATTTGATTTTGTTGGATCGTTGTTGATTTAATTTTCCTATCGAGATGAATTTTATGGCCCGAGTTATGATATTTTTCTGATAACGTATGACGACGGGAATACAGGGATGGTAAAACGTCTACATGGTTATGGAACCTAGAGTTTATCGCAGCTTTAATAGCTGGCGTGGCGGAAACATAGAGACCTGACTTCGGATGTACGTATCTTGGTTATGAGATTTGGAATTCCTCGCAGCTATACTAGTCGGCATAGCGAGAATTCCAGACGACATGATTATAGAGGTGCATGCCCCTGTTATGTACTCTACCGTTTATTGCAGCCTTGCTTACTAGCGTGGCGAGAACTCTGAGTATCATGATTTTGGACAGACGCATGTGATTATCATATTGTATCTTGGAAAGGTTCTTAAATGTATCGTCTCTATCTTCATTCCAGTTGTTATAAATTGTTTCCATCATTAAATAATTTAGGAGTAGAGATCTTCTTAGCTTTATAGAGCTTATGCATATGTAGTTCTTTCTTAGTGTGATGATTTGATGACTTGTGATTAGGCCCTTGTCTTAGGAATGATAGTATAGCCTGGCTTTAAATAGTAATTCTTGTAGCTAGTTCTCCTTTGTTGATATTTACTAGTTTTCAGCCTTGATGATTGATTTATATTTTATTTCCTTTCTCTTTCTTTAAGTATGGCACCCATGACCCGAGCCCGTCGCCTGAGAGCAGCTGCAGCTACTGAGAGTGTGCCTCCACCTCCTACTGTTCAGGAGGTAGTTATCCCTCTATCTGATCATGGGATGGTGGCACCTCCTGCCATTGAGGAGATGGTGGTAGCCTCGCCAGATAGTCTTCCTTCATCTCCTGTCGTTCATGAGAGAGCTGCGGATTTGCCTGAGACCGAGAGCCCTTCCCTACCCTCTGCACTCCATACTGTACCACCCGGGGGTTTGCTACTTGATACAGCCCAGGTGTTTGCATTTTTCCAAGAAAGGTTGATGGAGTCACAGAGAGCTCATGAGAAGGCCATGAGGGAGCAAACCCAGAGGTTGCTACGTCTGCGGAACTTTGTGCTTCTAGGAGGAGAGCCTAGCTCCAAGAGGGCGAGGAGCAGTACCCAGTCCTATCCAGAGTTTGAGGAGTACCCATTTTTCCAGCCTATATCATCATACCCAGCCCAGTCTCCTGTCCAGCAGAGGCCAGCTGAGCCGGAGCCTATCTGTGCCTACTGCAAGAAGTCTGGACACAAGTGGAACAACTGTAGAAAGAGACTAGGATTGTGCCTAATCTGTGGTTCAGCTGCACACAGGATGCAGCACTGCCCTGCTATATCTGCCCCAACCAGGGCCCTGCTTCCAGGAGGGAGTTCTGGTTCTCAGACCTAGCTGGAGGTGAGTTGACCTAACCTTAGTATTCCTTTTTGAAAACTTTGATGCATCCCTTGCTTGTATGTTTTGATACCTTGTGATTGCCTAGTACTGTAGCATGGTTGGTATAACTAGAAGAGACCACAGACTGATATTGCATGCCATGACCCCATAGGTTACACTTTTCAACTGTATGATTTAAGATAGATTTCTGAGACTTTGATTGCTGGGGGCTTAACCTAGAAGGGGTACGACCATCCTAATTTCGAGGACAAAATTTTTATAAGGTGGGTAGGATTGTAACACCCAGTTTTCCAGAAGAGGGTAATTTTGAAATTTTGTGATTATAATTATTATTTAATGATAATTATTTCATATTATGATTTTTAGTGAATTTTAATTATTTTTTTGAACTATTTAAATTCATGACTTGAGATTTTAGGTGTTTTGCTAGTGAACCGTAGAGACTGTCTACCCTGGAGCCTAGCCATGTGATTAGGATATCTCATTTATCATTTTTAGTTTGAGGGTATTTTTGTCATTTTTTTAATTATTTGAATTTAATATATTTTGTTAGGAATTTAAAATGATTTATTTGAATGGTGTGATTTAATATTATTTGATTAATCTCTATGTGGTTTATGGTTAGCCTAACCTAGATTAGACCTAACCTAGATGAGTCATGACTAACTTAGTGAGCCACTTTGAGAATTAGATGAGTTGGTTAAGGGGGTTAAGTCAAGTTTAGTCATGGTTAAGTGATTTGCAAGGATTAAGATAGAACCTTTTGTTCTAGGCCATCTATTTTCCCATGATTCAATCCTAGCCATAGGATGAAACCTAAAAACCCTAGCCCTAACTATTATGACCAGCCAAGAGACTTTTCCCCTTGCCTATATAATGTCTCTATGGGGATTTGTGCCTCCTTCTTTAATAGTTCTTTATTTCTTAAGGAAATAGGTAAGCCTTCATAAATTCCTTCCTAGTTTGATCAATAGGACTCCTTTTTGATTGGAATTTCTTCCATTAGGATCTAATCATTGTTCTCTTGCTGTTTGTGGTGTTCAAACTCGGCTTTGGGGCAATTTGGAGAAGTTTGCTAGCAAGAGGAAACCCCCCATTTGAGGCTTTTCTTGCATTTTTACACCAATAGGTAAACCTTTGTAAACACCATTAAAATTCTAGTTTCTTTGCATATAGACCTAGCCCTAAGTGTCCTGGTCCTGTAGGTATGCCTAGACCTAGGTTTCGTGTCCATTTCTTGTCCTAAATGGACACGTGTCAGTGTTAGTGTCAAGGTGTTTGTTGAAATGCCCCAAAGGGCATTTCGAGTGATTTTTCAGAAAGTGTTTGAATAGGAAATTAAGTTTTTAGGTCGCTTATGGATTTCTGATTGTTTGGACACATTTTGTGTCGTGTCGGAGTCGTACTGGACTCGTGCACATGCCTGCACGCGCGTGTACAGTGATCCCCTGCTGCTCGGGGTCGACACAGGACACGACACGGCTCCATGTGCCATGAAACTTCGTGGACACAGGGGGGCACCCACTGACATCATGTCCATGAAGTTTCATGTGACCTCGATGTGTGTGCGCGAAGAAATTACGCGCGCACTGGCCACGCACTGGCTGTGTTCTCGCCAACAGTGAGCTCTGATACGCTTCTTGTTTGCGGACACAGCGACACTAGGACCCAATTCAGGGTGTTGGACACGTGACCCTACTCTAGACGAACACCTAGATACGACCACGAGACACGAGATTGCATGTGTCGAGTCCTATTGGACTCGACATGGCTGCACGAGGCAGTTTCCACTGCCAGTCTAGTTGACTGTTCCATTTCGAATTAGGATACTTCGTGTCCAGTTTTCTGGACACGAATGGTTCCCCTGACACGTACTAATATAAGGAATATTCGTGTACACTTGATTGAATTTTGGTTTAGTTTTATTTGATTAATAGGTTCTAACATGGGGTTGTTGATACACAGACACTGTCAACTGATACACACATTCATGTTCTCTTATGTTCATCATATTTTAATTTGCTTTAGTTGATGTTTAAGCATCATGATTGATCCTGTATACGTATTAATACTTGTTAGATAGGTTTTACATGATAGATTAGGTTTTATGATTCTGAAATGGATTTTGGGCATGGAGTTGACTGTCTAATTAAAACTGAAACTGACATTCAGTTTTGGGTTCAATTTTATTCCTAATTAAAACTGAATGTCCTGTTTAAGTAACCATGGTTTAATTGTTTGAACATTTGATGTCATGATTGGGACTTATTTTGGTTTGAGGTCGACTGATTGTGATTCAAATATGAGAAATTGTGGATAACTACTGTGTTGAGAGAAAAACTGTGAAATGTGCAAATCACATTGGGACTGTTTTAAAATCTGAAAATGAGAACCAATTTCCATTTTATTGAATTAATTTCCTGTTTTAAATGGTAAATTAGTTTGGGGTTTAAAGGTGGTGTATGTATACATATTAGTTATTTGTTAAAATTTATTGGTTATGAGTTTAGTTGAAATATAAATGTTAATCCACTGTAAATAGTTTCCTGAGATTTCAAGTGTGAAATATTGGTTCAGTCTTTTATGTTTAGTTTTGGTATGAACTGACACATGATTCATTGCCTATGTGGTTTACTGAGTTTTTCCCCTAAAGACTAAAATCTGAGAATAGATAATGTGTGGACTGTTGTGCAAGTCTGGGATTCATGAAATAATTTCCTGTTTTTGGTCTCAAGAAACCTGAAACATGAGATTGCTTCCTAATTAACTCACACTCCATTCATGCACACACACATGAACCTATAGGTATCACTACACACATAACAGGTAGCTCCTCCTATAACACACATGACACTATCACTGTTACACATAATGTGACACCCTTACACATTAGCCTAAAACTGAGACACACACACATATACACATATCCTCACTAAATTCTCCCCTCTCACCATATACACATATATATATTCCCTTAACCCTCTCTTGCCCTATTGCTCACACACACAGGTATAGCCTACACACACTGTGTTCACTAATTTCAGGATCACCTGAACACATTTTTCCCCCATGGGAATCTGAGGATGAGCATAGGACTGAAAACTGGGTTATTTGGATGTCTTAAACTGTTTTTGAGGTTACACTTTTAAACTGAAATTTGTGGTAGTAACCTAGACATTATATTAGGACTGTTCAAACTGAAATTTGGGTTAACTGTTAATGCAATGTGGCTCTCTTATTCACTATTTAGCCTAATGCTACTGTTAAATTCATAATTACATTGTTCACTCTTTCACACACGTTACACTACACACAAGCCACTCACACACACACATTGCTTTACACTATTAGTTAACACATGACACATCACCCTCACTTAGTCTCTCATGTCTTCACAGCCCACACATATGCCATGTCACACACATTCATGTGACACACACTTGAGACATGTGTTTCCCCTTTTTCTCTATACTTATGTATCTATATATTTATGTATTGAGACATACACATATATAGGTATCCTATATATAATATGTGTGTACTATTACATATTTTATATATAATGTATGGATGGTATACATATATGTAGCTATATGTTATGTGTGTATTCTATATTGTATTATATAGCTATATCAATAGGTGTATTATATATTAGACATATATATTGTTGTGAAGATTGTGATATGGTTTGATTATAGGCAGGATTAGCCTATGGCCTAGGCCTTTAGCCTATGGGTGTATCTGTGTGTCAGTTTAGGGCCTAGATTAGACATGTGTAGTCTTGTTAGACTTAGAATAGACTAGTATAGACTAGTTTGACTTAGTACGACAATAGTTGACCTAGTTTGACTTCTAGGGTTGACCAGAGTTGACCAAGAGTTGACTTTGGCCTAGATTGACCTAGAATCATGTAGAATGCATAGTAGGACTTCATTATATCATTTTAGACTTGTTGTGACTTGTGATGTTCTGATTAGGAGCCAGACACCTCTCCTGGGACAGTACATTTCATCCGGACACTCAGATACGAGGCGAGTACATTCTCTGATCATTTCATATCCTGTTTAGAATTATTTTCCTGCTTTAAATTACTTTACTTGATACTGTCACGTTGGTCACACGGATTGGTACTATATGGATCTTTTCATGAGATGTTATCCCCCTCGGGAGCATCGGATACAGCATGTTTTGTGCGTTTCACAAATCATCACGTACCTCTATGCTTCCTCTGATTCACGAACCGCCTGTGACACATGTACTCTCATGTTCACAGAGCCCCCATGAATCATCTTTACGTACCACTCATTTTATGAGCCATGGGAAGTTTCACGAACCTTAACATAACTTGAACAGATCCTTGTGTATTGATTGGGGTTGGAGGAGTAGAATTAGACATGTGAATATTATCCAAGTAGCTGTAGTCATGAACCACCCTCTTAGCTGTAGTCATGAACCTCCTATGCCATTCACATGTTTATATTTTACTCTGACTCACTAGTCACTATTAGCTCTTTACTTATAGTAGATATTTCCATTACAGTTTCTCTCTCTGTTTACATACTGCATTTCTTCAGTATCTATATCTTACTTTACTGCATGATTATATTTTCTAACCTGCTATGAACTGCTGAGATGTACTGTACTAGCTCCTGTCCTGACTGGACCTGTTAAAAATATTACAGAGAACGAGGAGGAGGCCTGGGAGGATACCTTTTTCGGATGGCTCTGGCTGAGGACTTTACCCCACTGCCTAGACTAGTTTTGTTAGGCCTTATCTTATTTTCATGTTGTCTTGAGTCTGCTTAGCTAGTCTTTACTTCTGTTTAGAGATGTTGAGTTGTATATTTTCTTTTCTTCTGTAAGCTGAGATATGTACTCTGGATATTTGCTGGGATATTATCTTAGACTTTTCTATATTCAGTATTTCCTTGAGTTCTATATCATATTGTGTTCTCTTCCTCCTTAGTTGTGATTGAGTTCATTTACTCCTTATTATTATATTGCTAGATGTATGTTGACCTAGGACAGCGTTCTACTGCCGACACTGCGACGTAGGCTGGGCGTTGTTACGTTCTCGTACCCTCACAGTGGGTGCGGGTCGTGACACGTTTTTAGTGGTGGCCCATGCAGGTCGAGTTTATGTAGTGGTATTCGAACTAGAGTATCACTACAGTCTGCAGTAGGATTAGGATACATATTTTGAAGGTACTCAATCACAGTTAGGATTCCTTGAAAGATTCCTGGGACGACCCTTGAGAATCTTGTTTAAACTTCAATTTAAATCATTACCCTTGCTTTGTTGCTCTCACTCCTTGATTATTGAATTTGATTTTATTGGATCGTTGTTGATTTGATTTTCCTATCGAGATGAATTTTATGGCCTGAGTTATGATATTTTTCTGATAACGTATGACGACGGGAATACAGGGATGGTAAAACGTCTACTTGGTTATGGAACCTAGAGTTTATCGCAGCTATATTAGCTGGCGTGGCGGAAACATAGAGACCTGACTTCAGATGTACGTATCTTGGTTATGAGATTTGGAATTTCTCGCAGCTATACTAGTCGGCATAGCAAGAATTCCAGACGACATGATTATAGAGGTGCATGCCCCTGTTATGTACTCTACCGTTTATCGCAGCCTTGCTTACTAGCGTGGCGAGAACTCTGAGTATCATAATTTTGGACAGACGCATATGATTATCAGATTGTATCTTGGAAAGGTTCTTAAATATATCGTCTCTATCTTCATTCCAGTTGTTATAAATTGTTTCCATCATTAAATAATTTAGGAGTAGAGATCTTCTTAGCTTTATAGAGCTTATGCATATGTAGTTCTTTCTTAGTGTGATGATTTGATGACTTGTGATTAGGCCCTTGTCTTAGGAATGATAGTATAGCCTGGCTTTAAATAGTAATTCTTGTAGCTAGTTCTCCTTTGTTGATATTTACTAGTTTTCAGCCTTGATGATTGATTTATATTTTATTTCCTTTCTCTTTCTTTCAGTATGGCACCCATGACCCGAGCCCGTCGCTTGAGAGCAGCTGCAGCTACTGAGAGTGTGCCTCCACCTCCTACTGTTCAGGAGGTAGTTATCCCTCTATCTGATCAAGGGATGGTGGCACCTCCTGCCATTGAGGAGATGGTGGTAGCCTCGCCAGATAGTCTTCCTTCATCTCCTGTCGTTCAGGAGAGAGCTGCAGATTTGCCTGAGACCGAGAGCCCTTCCCTACCCTCTGCACTCTATACTGTACCACCCGGGGGTTTGCTACTTGATGCAGCCCAGGTGTTTGCATTTTTCCAAGAAAGGTTGATGGAGTCACAGAGAGCTCATGAGGAGGCCATGAGGGAGCAAACCCAGAGGTTGCTACGTCTGCGGGACCTTGTGCTTCTAGGAGGAGAGCCTAGCTCCAAGAGGGCGAGGAGCAGTACCCAGTCCTACCCAGAGTTTGAGGAGTACCCATTTATCCAGCCTATATCATCATACCCAGCCCAGTCTCCTGTCCAGCAGAGGCCAGCTGAGCCGGAGCCTATCTGTGCCTACTGTAAGAAGTCTGGACACAAGTGGAACAACTGTAGAAAGAGACTAGGATTGTGCCTAATCTGTGGTTCAGCTGCACACTGGATGCAGCACTGCCCTGCTATACCTGCCCCAACCAGGGCCCTACTTCCAGGAGGGAGTTCTGGTTCTCAGACCTAGCTGGAGGTGAGTTGACCAAACCTTAGTATTCCTTTTTGAGAACTTTGATGCATCCCTTGCTTGTATGTTTTGATACCTTGTGATTGCCTAGTACTGTAGCATGGTTGGTATAACTAGAAGAGACCACAGACTGATATTGCATGCCATGACCCCATAGGTTGCACTTTTCAACTGTATGATTTAAGATAGATTTCTGAGACTTTGATTGCTCGGGGCTTAACCTAGAAGGGGTGCGACCATCTTAATTTCGAGGACAAATTTTTTATAAGGTGGGTAGGATTGTAACACCCAGTTTTTCAGAAGAGGATAATTTTGAAATTTTGTGATTATAATTATTATTTAATGATAATTATTTCATATTATGATTTTTAGTGAATTTTAATTATTTTTTTTGAACTATTTAAATTCATGACTTGAGATTTTAGGTGTTTTGCTAGTGAACCATAGAGACTGTCTACCCTGGAGCCTAGCCATGTGATTAGGATATCTCATTTATCATTTTTAGTTTGAGGGTATTTTTGTCATTTTTTTAATTATTTGAATTTAATATATTTTGTTAGGAATTTAAAATAATTTATTTGAATGGTGTGATTTAATATTATTTGATTAATCTCTATGTGGTTTATGGTTAGCCTAACCTAGATTGGACCTAACCTAGATGAGTCATGACTAACTTAGTGAGCCACTTTGAGAATTAGATGAGTTGGTTAAGGGGGTTAAGTCAAGTTTAGTCATGGTTAAGTGATTTGCAAGGATTAAGATAGAACCTTTTGTTCTAGGCCATCTATTTTCCCATGATTCAATCCTAGCCATAGGATGAAACCTAAAAACACTAGCCCTAACTATTATGACCAGCCAAGAGACTTTTCCCCTTGCCTATATAATGTCTCTATGGGGATTTGTGCCTCCTTCTTCAATAGTTCTTCATTTCTTAAGGAAATAGGTAAGCCTTCATAAATTCCTTCCTAGTTTGATCAATAGGACTCCTTTTTGATTGGAATTTCTTCCATTAGGATCTAATCATTGTTCTCCTGCTGTTTGTGGTGTTCAAACTCGGCTTTGGGGCAATTTGGAGAAGTTTGCTAGCAAGAGGAAACCCCCCCATTTGAGGCTTTTCTTGTATTTTTACACCAATAGGTAAACCATTGTAAACACCATTAAAATTCTAGTTTCTTTGCATATAGACCTAGCCCTAAGTGTCCTGGTCCTGTAGGTATGCCTAGACCTAGGTTTCGTGTCCATTTCGTGTCCTAAATGGACACGTGTCAGTGTTAGTGTCAAGGTGTTTGTTGAAATGCCCCAAAGGGCATTTCGAGTGATTTTTTAGGAAGTGTTTGAATAGGAAATTAAGTTTTTAGGTCGCTTATGGATTTTTGATTGTTTGGACACATTTCGTGTCGTGTCGGAGTCATACTGGACTCGTGCACATGCCTGCACGCGCGTGTACAGTGATCCCCTGCTGCTCGGGGTCGACACAGGACACGACACGGCTCCATGTGCCATGAAACTTCGTGGACACAGGGGGGCACCACTGACATCATGTCCATGAAGTTTCATACGACCTCGATGTATGTGCGCGAAGAAATTGCGCGCGCACTGGCCACGCACTGGCTGTGTTCTCGCCAACAGTGAGCTCTGATACGCTTCTCGTTTACGGACACGGCGACACTAGGACCCAATTTAGGGTGTTGGACACGTGACCCTACTCTAGACGAACACCTAGACACGACCACGAGACACGAGATTGCATGTGTCGAGTCCTATTGGACTCGACATGGCTGCACGAGGCAGTTCCCACTGCCAGTCTAGTTGACTGTTCCATTTCGAATTAGGACACTTCGTGTCCAGTTTTCTGGACACGAATGGTTCCCCTGACACGTACTAATATAAGGAACATTCGTGTACACTTGATTGAATTTTGGTTTAGTTTTATTTGATTAATATGTTCGAACATGGGGTTGTTGAAACACAGACACTGTCAACTGATACACACATTCCTGTTCTCTTATGTTCATCATATTTTAATTTGCTTTAGTTGATGTTTAAGCATCATGATTGATCCTGCATACGTTTTAATACTTGTTAGATAGGTTTTACATGATAGATTAGGTTTATGATTCTGAAATGGATTTTGGGCATGGAGTTGACTGTCTAATTAAAACTGAAACTGACATTCAGTTTTGGGTTCAATTTTATTCCTAATTAAAACTAAATGTCCTGTTTAAGTAACCATGGTTTAATTGTTTGAACATTTGATGTCATGATTGGGACTTATTTTGGTTTGAGGTCGACTGATTGTGATTCGAATATGAGAAATTGTGGATAACTGCTGTGTTGAGAGAAAAACTGTGAAATGTGCAAATCACATTGGGACTGTTTTAAAATCTGAAAATGAGAACCAATTTCCATTTTATTGAATCAATTTCCTGTTTTAAATGGTAAATTAGTTTGGGGTTTAAAGGTGGTGTATGCATACATGTTAGTTATTTGTTAAAATTTATTGGTTATGAGTTTAGTTGAAATATAAATGTTAATCCACTGTAAATAGTTTCCTGAGATTTCAAGTGTGAAATATTGGTTCAGTCTTTTATGTTCAGTTTTGGTATGAACTGACACATGATTCATTGCCTATGTGGTTTACTGAGTTTTTCCCCTAAAGACTAAAATCAGAGAATAGATAATGTGTGGACTGTTGTGCAAGTCTGGGATTCATAAAATAATTTCCTGTCTTTGGTCTCAAGAAACCTGAAACATGAGATTGCTTCCTAATTAACTCACACTCCATTCATGCACACACACATGAACCTATAGGTATCACTACACACATAACAGGTAGCTCCTCCTGTAACACACATGACACTATCACTGTTACACATAATGTGACACCCTTGCACATTAGCCTAAAACTGAGACACACACATATATACACATATCCTCACTAAATTCTCCCCTCTCACCACATACACATATATATATTCCCTTAACCCTCTCTTGCCCTATTGCTCACACACACAGGTATAGCCTACACACACTGTGTTCACTAATTTCAGGATCACCTGAACACATTTTCCCCATGGGAATTTGAGGATGAGCATAGGACTGAAAACTGGGTTATTTGGATGTCTTAAACTGTTTTTGAGGTTGCACTTTTAAACTGAAATTTGTGGTAGTAACCTAGACATTATATTAGGACTGTTCAAACTGAAATTTGGGTTAACTGTTAATGCAATGTGGCTCTCTTATTCACTATTTAGCCTAATGCTACTGTTAAATTCAGAATTACATTGTTCACTCTTTCACACATGTTACACTACACACAAGCCACTCACACACACATATTGCTTTACACTATTAGTTAACACATGACACATCACCCTCACTTAGTCTCTCATGTCTTCACAGCCCACACATATGCCATGTCACACACATTCATGTGACACACACTTGAGACATGTGTTTCCCCTTTTTCTCTATACTTATGTATCTATATATTTATGTATTGAGACATACACATATATAGGTATCCTATATATAATATGTGTGTACTATTACATATTTTAAATATAATGTATGGGTGGTATACATATATGTAGCTATATGTTATGTGTGTATTCTATATTGTATTATATAGCTATATCAATAGGTGTATTATATATTAGACATATATATTGTTGTGAAGATTGTGATATGGTTTGATTATAGGCAGGATTAGCCTATGGCCTAGGCCTTTAGCCTATGGGTGTATCTGTGTGTCAGTTTAGGGCCTAGATTAGACATGTGTAGTCTTGTTAGACTGAGAATAGACTAGTATAGACTAGTTTGACTTAGTACGACTATAGTTGACCTAGTTTGACTTCTAGGGTTGACCAGAGTTGACCAAGAGTTGACTTTGGCCTAGATTGACCTAGAATCATGTAGAATGCATAGTAGGACTTCATTATATTATTTTAGACTTGTTGTGACTTGTGCTGTTCTGATTAGGAGCCAGACACCTCTCCTCGGACAGTACATTTCATCCGGACACTCAGATACGAGGCGAGTACATTCTCTGATCATTTTATATCCTGTTTTGAATTATTTTCCTGCTTTAAATTACTTTACTTGATACTGTCACGTTGGTCACACGGATTGGTACTATATGGATCTTTTCATGAGATGTTATCCCCCTCGGGAGCATCGGATACAGCATGTTTTGTGCGTTTCACAAATCATCACGTACCTCTATGCTTCCTCTGATTCACGAACCGCCTGTGACACATGTACTCTCATGTTCACAGAGCCCCCATGAATCATCTTTACGTACCACTTATTTTATGAGCCATGTGAAGTTTCACGAACCTTAACATAACTTGAACAGATCCTTGTGTATTGATTGGGGTTGGGGGAGTAGAATTAGACATGTGAATATTATCCAAGTAGCTGTAGTCATGAACCACCCTCTTAGCTGTAGTCATGAACCTCCTATGCCATTCACATGTTTATATTTTACTCTGACTCACTAGTCACTATTAGCTCTTTACTTATAGTAGATATTTCCATTACAGTTTCTCTCTCTGTTTACATACGGCATTTCTTCAGTATCTATATCTTACTTTACTGCATGATTATATTTTCTAACCTGCTATGAACTGTTGAGATGTACTGTACTCGCTCATGTCCTGACTGGACCTGTTGAAAATATTACAGAGAACGAGGAGGAGGCCTGGGAGGATACCTTCTTCGGATAGCTCTAGCTGAGGACTTCACCCCACTGCCTAGACTAGTTTAGTTAGGCCTTATCTTATTTTCATGTTGTCTTGAGTCTGTTTAGCTAGTCTTTACTTCTGTTCAGAGATGTTGAGTTGTATATTTTCTTTCCTTCTGTAAGCTGAGATATGTACTCTGGATATTTGCTGGGATATTATCTTAGACTTTTCTATATTCAGTATTTCCTTGAGTTCTATATCATATTGTGTTCTCTTCCTCCTTAGTTGTGATTGAGTTCATTTACTGCTTATTATTATATTGCTAGATGTATGTTGACCTAGGACAGCGTTCTACCGTCGACACTGCGGTGTAGGCTGGGCGTTGTTACGTTCTCGTACCCTCACAGTGGGTGCGGGTCGTGACAGAACCCAACTGTATTTTCAAAGTTAAATTCCGGTGGGCCATGCATAAATTTGCCCGTTGGATCGAGTCACGGGCCCGCCAAAATAGAGTTCTGGTCGACCTTCTCAGGATCGGACCAAACTTGGACACAGGACCAAAGAAATGACACGGTCCTGATGGCATAAGTTTCGTGTTGAGATGACGAATGTACACAAAGTTATGGACTAGTTTGTAAAGAGGCCGATACGGGGTATCTCGATGGATATGCCTCGATTTCGTCGCATACGCACAAGAAGTCGAGTTTCGTCGAATCCTATATGTCGATAACATTTATATGCGTTTTTCGATGCTCATGGATTATGACCATTTCACCCGGTTTGTCGGGACGCATGCCGTATCGAGAATTTTTTTAAAATTCTATTATTTTGAAAGCAATTTTTATTAATTTTTGAGAGCGAATAACTTTCTATATAATGGATGAAAATTAATTCTACAAGAAGCATTTTAATCTCGTATGTGTTATCTATAACTTTTTCGAATTGGGTTTCAAAAATGCCAAGTATTCGGTTCAGGATTAGTCTGCTAAAGCGGGGGTTTTGTGTCGTCTTTAAGTTCTGTTTTCGAACAAAAATTTCCCAACTTTGTGTCGAGTTCCTGATCGAAATAATGGGTTACAAATAAATCCCTTTGAAGTGTTAGGAAGACGGTCATGTTGTCTATATGTAAGATTGACGAATCAAAAAATTATCGAATAGGAATTAAGAATTAGGGCTCGAAAATAGGGTACCTGGGGGTTTTAGAAACAGAGTATCTGTAGGAACCCTAGAGGGGGGGGTGAATAGGGTCAAGCTAACTAATCAAGCACTTAGCACAAGCTAATTGGCAATTTAAAAATATAAGTGCAAGAGAAGAAGCAAACACAATACCGACACCCGATATATCCTGGTATCCTCCTAAGAGGCAGTCCAGTCCCGGAACTCTCTCCGGCTTTAATCCACTATTTGAGCAAATAGTTACACACGAGTTTGGATTCGAAGAACTCGCCAACTTCTTACACAAGAGCTTTAATCCGAAGGGCTCTCCGACTTCAACCGAGAGTTTGGATACGAAGACTCCCCAACTTCAACCGAGAGTTTGGATACGAAGACTCTCCAACTTCAACCTTTCACAATAGGTTTGATCTCCTTATACAATAGGATGAAGATCTCACTTTTCAACTCAATAACTCTAACACAATTTGTGAATGGCAAATGAAAGCTTTGTAGAGTTGTTTGTGGATAGGCTTTGGTGGTTTAGAAATTTTTAGGCTCAAAGCATCAACCTTGAATGAAGGGGTTCAAGGCTATTTATAACCAAAGCTTGAAAAGAAGCCAAAGGCAACTTTTCAGTCACGAACCGGCATACCGTCGGTATGATCCGGCATACCGGCGGTATACCGGTCTGGAATTACAACGGCTAGAAATAGAGCCGTTGGGATCATTAATTGCTGGAAATCCGACCGTTGGAATTTCAACGTTTCGGAAGCGGTATACCGTCGGTATGATCCGGTATGCCGTCGGTATGCCGGTTTTGTAAACAGAAACTTTCTGTGAACAAAAACCGGTATACCGTCGGTATACTCCGGTATACCGTCGGTATGCCGCTTATCCACCAAAAATGATCCTGGGCTTATTTCTGCCCTAGCTTTCGATTTTGCCATCCATTTCTTGTGTTTACAATTATTCCTAAGACTCATTACAGACTCCAGATATACTTAGACAGGTGCAGGCTTCTTCAGAGTCTTGAAATGATGATGGCATGGCTTGGCTTCTTCCTTTGAAAGGTGCTGGCTTTTCCCTTGGCGGCAGCTGTCCAAAGATATCCAGTTTGTAAAAACTGAATACCTTTCGGGGGCTTCGCCCCCGAACCCCCGACGAGGGGCGCTGCCCCCTCGACCCCCGTCCGCTGACCGGGCAGCGGAACCCCCGGTGCGTAGCTCCAGAAATGTCGTCGGGTGGTTCAGAGAAATCTTGTGGGATCCGTCGTCTTTGGCCCACCATGATTTCTTCATTGCATATGTCCACATTGATCTTGTTTATTGCTTTTCTGCATGTACATGTTAGACGAACAAAGCAATATACATAGTAGCAAGTATGATAAGTTAAAGCACATTAGGACTATGCAAAGTTTAAGTATAAGTGCTAAGGTGATAGCATAAATGTTAGTGATATCATAATAATTAAACTTAATTGAATGACCACAATCAAAAACATAGTTTTGATTTTGGCAACCCAAGTAAGTTTAAGATAGATAATGCTCATATCACTAAGATGTAAACCAATGGGCACATATCACCAAAGATATAAGTATAAGTAGAAATGCTATAGCGATTGTATGAAGATTAGTGATAAAGAAATACTAAACTTAACATATTAACCATATTCAAAAATATGATACAATCATTGGGCCAACAATCTCCCCCTTTTTGATTATGGCAAATCGGTTAAGTTTAGTATGAACACAATAGATGCATGTATCACTAATATACAAAAGATATAAGCAATATCACTAAAAGCATACTACTTAGATTACTTATAAAAGCATACTTAAACTTACTTCTCCCCCTTTGACATGATCAAAAATAGGCTCCCCCGTACTAAGAGATGAAATGAAATCAATCTCAAGCATAGAAATCAGAGCATGGGGAACTTATAGACAATCATGATCAAGATATACTAATGAAAAACAATGGGAGAAGTGTGTAAAGACAAGTGTATAAAACTACATACCAAATGTAGAGTAAAAAAAAATTGCTTGTCAAAACACAATATGGTTGGTAAAACTAAAAGTATTTAAAAAACAAGAAATAAGTAGTTTACCAACTTGAAATCCAAGGAATAAATCCAAAACACAATAGGATATGAAATATTGCTCCAGTTTTGGAAGAGAACTATGAAATAAGGGATTTCAAACAAAAACCATGAGGAATAGATAATTACAAATAATAGATACCAATTGAGAAATAAAATTAAATAAACTTGATACCAATTGAAAAGATGTAAACTTGAAACATTGATCAAAGAAGCCATTAATAATCATAATTGTCCACAAATAAATAGTGGAACAAAATAAAAGAATGATCAATGTAAAATATTACAATTGATATAAAGTAATCTCATTATTTGCAAGATCTATATGCTTATCCAAGTTCATGCATTTGAACTCAATTACCTTATCATGCTATATGAATACCCTTTAGATAAACATGAAGGTAAAGGATAAAATACTTGAGAAGGAGAAATTCAGTCGACTTGAATGCTCCCCCTCAAAGTACTACCTAAGTAGATAAAAATCATGAATTTTGGATAAGTCCTCAACAAGGAAAGCCAGATCAATTAAGCATGAAAGAAAAGCCAAATCAACGAAAGCACAATAGTCATCAAGATAATATATGAAAGTTAATATTTAAGAAGATGACTTATTTAATCCATATAAAAGAGAGATAAATGATAAAGACAATAGCATATACTCTCACAAACCCTTCACAAATAAAAGTATCATGACCTCATTCACTAAGATATGAAAAAGAAGAAGGTATGGGTCCATGATGAACTAGGTATACGACATATTTAAGGGTATAAATAAATAGAATCAATTGATTTGCTCCCCCTCAAAATATGCGTATCTAGTTCCAAAGCACTTATAGCATAAAATAGAAAACTACATGATCTAGGGGTAAATCAACTATGGATTTCTCCCCCTTGCTCGATGCATATAAGGCTACAATATCGTCAAAAGACGAAAAATATCATCTTTAGTCAAGAAGAGATAACCAATTAATAGCCACTAAAGATGAGAAATCAAAAGAATATTCCAATAAAGCACATATAATCAAGAGATGGCATACATTAGTCTATATAGAAGAATCTCATATTTAAATATGATAAATCAATGTATGTAATCCTTTGAGAAAATGTCATCATGAAAAAGAATAAAGTCAATTAAGAACAATCATGATGATAGACATAATATAGCTCAAAAATAAAATAAAAAATGAAACTCAAACATCATGTCTATGATTATCTAATTAAGAAATAAACAACCAATTTATTGCTTTGCATGGACTAGATATGTTTTATCGCATATGTACTCATCAACCGGATAATATCCAAACCTTGCTAATGGTAAATGATAAACCATAAAGTTCAAATAGCAAAGGCCCATATGTGACAATCCATGAGTAGTCAAAGTAGAGTAAATAAATTAGTTTGATAAACACATAATAAGATAATATAGGACTACTCAACTAATAGGATCTTTTAACAATAAAAATAAACAAATTAAACATGATCCAACAAATCTCATAAAGAAAATTCCAAATCCATATTTATGATAAGATCTCATAAAATAATGAAAAATATGGAAAAGAGTCATTCTCATTTAAATGATTGCAAACATAATAAAGAAGAGATGTAAATGATAATACGATAAAAACATGACTCAAAAAGTGAGAGAAATTTAAGAGAGACTTGCTAATGACTAGTTATGGAAGAGAGTTAAAACAAGGAATCACAAACCTCTAAGAGAAAACAAGATTTAATAAAGAATTTGTAAAACTAGTTTTAGAGATTAAGCAAATCACAAATCTTGTTTTTGTAAACTAGCATATCATATATAGAGTGAAGTATAGGAATATAGCTAGATGTGTGAAAGTGAGCCAAAAATATATAGCTTAATAATATATCACAAATAAGCAAACTATATAATCCAAATAAGATTAATGAGAGAAGCCATTAACGAGATAAATGTGCTCATTAATTCTTAAGTCACTAACACAAAAAAAATACTTGCTTAAGCATAGAGTTCACAATTAAGGGAATACATTTTGAATGATCAAAATGATTTAGAGACTCTTTACTAAGCAAGGATAAGAGCATAAGATGATAAATAAATGAATTAGACTCTTATCAAGTAAAGGACAAAAGAGATGTTCATAAAAACACAATAAAATAAATCTCTTTGCCAAGTATTGAGATTAACCCAAGATAATGAAATGATAGAGCGATCTAGAGAATGCAAAATACTAAAGCCACATTAAAATAAGTGTATTCTCTAGAAGTGGAAAAATCTCAACACAAAAGCTCAAACCATAGTAGCTAAATTCATGAGAAATATGATGTAACAATTACAAGTATTCTCATGTGCTACAAAAACATCATTGGGCAACAATAATTCAAAAAGGAAGCATAACCCAAGGAATGAGCAAAGAAAGATCATTAAGATCATGAAAGCAAAATGCGCTAAAGATAGTAAAAATCATTTTCAAAAGCTTTCATAGTGCACTATAGAAATATATAGATGATATAGATTTAAAAAAAATGTGCACTAAAAACGGAGGTTAATATGAAAACAAGACAAAGCACAAAACCTTGTGATTCTTAAAAGAACTTCCATAAATAGTCAAGTGCAATACATAATAAATATTTTCTCTCACCATCCCAACTTAAACATATAAAACAAATGAATATCAAAAGCTAGGAAACATTTATATATATGAAACTATATATATATCACGAATAGGCATACATAAAAAGATCAAAAATCCATTAAGAACATGTATCCATAAAGTCAACCAAAAAGCTAAAAAGACATCATTAAAGAAAGCTTTAAGGAAGAAGCATATTGATTCAAAAAGAGATACACAAATTTGATCAAAAGAATCAATAGCTAGAGTATGAGTTAAGCACAAGTTTAGAAGTAACAAGTATGAATAACACTTTAGCTTAACTCATATGCCTACATAAAGGTATTTATACAAAAATAGATATCAATATAAGAGATACATGAACTATAAGTAAATGAAAATTTTAATGAATATAGTCATGTATCCTTAATGAATATTTGAGAAACCATCACAAATTCAAAAGCATGTATAAATAAACTTTATTAGGCAAAGACATAATTGATTCTCAAGAAGATAATCAAGATAAAGTTTGAGAATCAATAATGAATATATTATGTAAGCACAAGATTAAAAAAGAAGTATAAGTATATACTTGTCAAGAATAAGAAGCTTGTGCTAAACACAAATATTCGCAAATACCGATTTAAAGTAAATAAGGCACATTAAATACAAACCGGCAAGAAATAATTATTTCAAAAACTTTAAAGACGGAGAGTTAAAATCATATTAACTCAAATCAAAACAAAGCTCCTATGGACTAGAGTGATATACATGCTTTATAAATAAAGATTAAGAATAACAAGCATGCATAATAAATATGTCACACTAATAGAAAATGAGTGATAAACTACATAGTGTGAACTAATCATTTAAGCTGAGTAACTAGTCATGCTAGATAAAAGAATTAATAAGAAAATTAACTAAGCATGCTAGTATTATATTTCACATTGATTTATAAAAAGGACAACTAAAAGATATCAATGTGAGCGAGAGCAAGACATCAAGTGAAACATGCTAGATTCTATAAATATAATCAATTTAAAGAGAATCGCTTAGCATGTTACCAAAGTGGCTCTAGTGGCCACGCTTGTGTTGGTGCAATTGCTTGGAAGATGACCTTTGAGCTTTGCAACCACCAACACGCTCCTCGGTGCTATGTCCCGATACAAGAAGCTCCACCTACAATATTAGGCGAAGACTTTGGTATCCAAATAAACTTGGATCCACATTTGTTAGCTTTAGGGACCCATATACTATTTACTCTAGCATTGGTAGAAAAACTCCTACGAATAGGGCAAGTTAAGCTCATGTGTCCAATACGAGAGCAATAGAAGCACCTAATACTAGTGTGTGCACATGTATCAGAATGAGCATGGTTATGAACATGTGACATACTAGAATGATGAATATCTCTAGAATGAGCATGAAAAGATTTAGTTTTAAGAATATTATGTTCTAATAACAAATCATCATGCATACAAGTAAGAGAATCAAATTTAACATTTAAAACATTATTCTCTTTTTCAAATAAAGCAATTCTAGAGATAAAAGCATCATTTTGTTTCTTTAAAGTGTCAATAGAAGAATCATGCAAATGATTAAGCTCATGTGTTTGCCTCTTAAGATCTTCTATTGATGAGGAAAGAGATTTGATTTTCAAAATTAAAGCCTCATTCAAACTCTTTAAAGAAACACAAGATGAGTTTTGAGAATCAAGTCTAGATAATAAAACACTGTTTTCATTTCTCAAAAACTCATTTGCTTCTTCTAAATGAATAACCTTTTCAGAAAGATCTTCATTTGTAGAATGAAGGTTGTCAAGAATCTCTAAGGATTGTTTAGTCATGGCTTTCCACTTAGAGCATTTCTTGCATTTAGAAGAAACAAGATTGTCTATGCTACTAGAAGTAAAACCCTCTTTATCGGAGGAGGAGTAGGAGGAATACGATGCCATAGAAAAATAACAAGGATCTACTCTAAGGATGTTAAGCCTAACAATAGAGTCCTTGCTCTGATACCAATTGTAGGAACCCTAGAGGGGGGGGTGAATAGGGTCAAGCTAACTAATCAAGCACTTAGCACAAGCTAATTGGCAATTTAAAAATATAAGTGCAAGAGAAGAAGCAAACACAATACCGACACCCGATATATCCTGGTATCCTCCTAAGAGGCAGTCCAGTCCCGGAACTCTCTCCGGCTTTAATCCACTATTTGAGCAAATAGTTACACACGAGTTTGGATTCGAAGAACTCGCCAACTTCTTACACAAGAGCTTTAATCCGAAGGGCTCTCCGACTTCAACCGAGAGTTTGGATACGAAGACTCCCCAACTTCAACCGAGAGTTTGGATACGAAGACTCTCCAACTTCAACCTTTCACAATAGGTTTGATCTCCTTATACAATAGGATGAAGATCTCACTTTTCAACTCAATAACTCTAACACAATTTGTGAATGGCAAATGAAAGCTTTGTAGAGTTGTTTGTGGATAGGCTTTGGTGGTTTAGAAATTTTTAGGCTCAAAGCATCAACCTTGAATGAAGGGGTTCAAGGCTATTTATAACCAAAGCTTGAAAAGAAGCCAAAGGCAACTTTTCAGTCACGAACCGGCATACCGTCGGTATGATCCGGCATACCGGCGGTATACCGGTCTGGAATTACAACGGCTAGAAATAGAGCCGTTGGGATCATTAATTGCTGGAAATCCGACCGTTGGAATTTCAACGTTTCGGAAGCGGTATACCGTCGGTATGATCCGGTATGCCGTCGGTATGCCGGTTTTGTAAACAGAAACTTTCTGTGAACAAAAACCGGTATACCGTCGGTATACTCCGGTATACCGTCGGTATGCCGCTTATCCACCAAAAATGATCCTGGGCTTATTTCTGCCCTAGCTTTCGATTTTGCCATCCATTTCTTGTGTTTACAATTATTTCTAAGACTCATTACAGACTCCAGATATACTTAGACAGGTGCAGGCTTCTTCAGAGTCTTGAAATGATGATGGCATGGCTTGGCTTCTTCCTTTGAAAGGTGCTGGCTTTTCCCTTGGCGGCAGCTGTCCAAAGATATCCAGTTTGTAAAAACTGAATACCTTTCGGGGGCTTCGCCCCCGAACCCCCGACGAGGGGCGCTGCCCCCTCGACCCCCGTCCGCTGACCGGGCAGCGGAACCCCCGGTGCGTAGCTCCAGAAATGTCGTCGGGTGGTTCAGAGAAATCTTGTGGGATCCGTCGTCTTTGGCCCACCATGATTTCTTCATTGCATATGTCCACATTGATCTTGTTTATTGCTTTTCTGCATGTACATGTTAGACGAACAAAGCAATATACATAGTAGCAAGTATGATAAGTTAAAGCACATTAGGACTATGCAAAGTTTAAGTATAAGTGCTAAGGTGATAGCATAAATGTTAGTGATATCATAATAATTAAACTTAATTGAATGACCACAATCAAAAACATAGTTTTGATTTTGGCAACCCAAGTAAGTTTAAGATAGATAATGCTCATATCACTAAGATGTAAACCAATGGGCACATATCACCAAAGATATAAGTATAAGTAGAAATGCTATAGCGATTGTATGAAGATTAGTGATAAAGAAATACTAAACTTAACATATTAACCATATTCAAAAATATGATACAATCATTGGGCCAACAGTATCCTCTGTTGGCGGTCAGTTTTTGAAGTTTTTCGGCGATGCAGCGGCGTGTAGGCTATTGGGAAGGGGTGCCGGGATGACAGGATCCTTCAGGTTTCACTGCATGAGGGTGGCGTGGAGCTTCGAGGGATTTTTGGTTGGGAAACCCCTCACGGCTACTTATTTATACACGAGTTCTTTTCTCCTATTTATAGTCGATTTCCTAATTGGATCCCGCGTGTGAATCCCTAGGGTTGGCGAGAATTAGATAGGTATTGGGTTTGAAGAAGGAAGAAAAAAATTTATGCAAGATTTGATTGAATCAAATCTTTACTTAGTGTTTGTCTCATGGGGGCTGTCAATTTAATTGAGTACTGTTCATCGAACAGTTCTCAGCTGCCCCTTTCCCTCCTTATATATATATATATATATATATATATATATATATATATATATATATATATATATAACCCTTTTTCGTATATCTAAGTATATTGGTATGTATACTTTTTATGTGTATAAATCTAAGATAAATTTTTCCTAGAATCTAAAACTAAATATAAAGATTGTAAGAAAATTTTCATAAAATATTTTATAACACCATAATAATAATTTATTATTTAACTACTAGTTTTATACATATATAAAAATCATGCAAGCATTTACTAACTATTAATAAATATATAAATGCCCAAAATGTTTTAAAAATAGACTATAATAAAATTTATAAAAAATGGGGGGGTTTACATCCTACCCAACTTATAAAAATTTTGTCCTCGAAATTAAAAATAATCTTACTGTATAAAAATAATAAATAACGAAATTTAACATAAGGGAGGTGAGGTACGTCTAATTGTAACTCGATTTTCAAAACAAGGGAGGAGGTGGTTATTACATGAATCCAAATTAATGCCATATTCTACAAGATAGGATATTGTTGGTGCCAGGCCCTACCCAACTTATAGAAGTTGGCTAATCGTGAAAATCGACATTACCAGGATTCTGTGAAGGACCATTTCTAGGAAAAGACATGAGAATATTGGACACTTCTAACCGCAGTCACTGATTCTAAGTGATCTTAGATATTTCTAAAGCGTTCTTGGTCAATAACTTCTATAGGAGGATTGTTGCCGTTAATATTGTTTCTCTAAGGGTCATACTTTCGCACGATAGTAGGAATCTCTTGTTCGAATACGACTAGAACGTGGTCGGCGCAAAGGAATTTTAGTGTTCGCCTAACATAGGTACTAAGAGATGAGATTGAAGAAATTTAGGGAAGGAAGAGTTCATGGGTCAAGAGATGGGAGTCTTTAGTAAGTGCAGGAAACCTTTCTATAGAACTTGATTAGGTAAGTGTTCAAAATCTTTAAGTCATAACGACTAATATGTGCGGGTTGGTGTTTAGGTGTTGTGTAGGAGGCTTGTGCTTGCTTGGAAGGAATGTATATATCATAGGTGTGACGTGTCTTGCATGGGTCATGGGTATTCAGTTTGTTCTAAGAAAATGTGTCATACATGTGGTGTAATTGAAATTGAGCACAAGAAGACATGCTCGAGTGGGACATATATGTCATGTGTGTAGCTTGACTGGTCTAATTCATGAATGTGAAATTTGTTGTACAGAAAAATTTTATGTTGTGCTCCAAATATCCAAGTCATAACCGAGGATATCAAATGAAACGGATAAGAGTGGACGTTATGAGCCACTCTTTTATTAGATCAATTAGAACCAATGTATCCCAATCATTTACTACTTCTTAGAGGGACTTGCCTATACACTTAGGGAATTCCGTTCTCGAAATTGAAGCTATGACACGATCCTGTGGTAGACAAAATTTTGAAGAATCAAGGTTGCGATCTTTTACCATCTAAAGGCATGAGCAAATGGATATAAATCAAGTTTGAAGGTAGCTCTCCGACTTCGAATAGATGGAAAACGACTGTGTATATATAGCTTTCATGGCCATAGGTGGTATAACAAACTAAGGGAGACATTCCGTGTCTATCTTCCCTCAAACACGGGCATTTGTTTTTCCAAAATAAGTAAGGCAGAAAAACAATAAAGAGTTCAAGGGAGAGGAAGTCGAATGCAAATGTGGGATTCGAAAGACGATTGAATAATTTCAAGGAGAGTTGTCAAGGCAGTGGAAGATGAGTTCCTAGAGACATATATATCTCAATCCACATGAGATAATCATATGAAGAGCGAACCAAGTGCACTAAGGTTGATCAGACCATAATACACTGATTCTAATTAGATAATATGTTAGTCGACGTCTCCAATAAGCATATGTCTTGAATCAAGCTCGATAAAAGAGTAAGCTTACAAAACTAGGCTATAATAGCAGTATCAGTGAAAATAGTCAAAAATATAAGTACGCAGGATTTATGATTGAAAGAAGGCACAAGTAGTTCAAGTACATCAAAATCTAAGACTCGTCCGGTGTTGGTGCCTCTATAGTTGTCCTACTTGTCTTTTTGTCTAAGTCCTTGGTCGACCAATGGGTTAGGGACCTCTTAAACTCTATAGTCTAAGTAAATCTATTAGTGTCAGTCAATTACCTCGTTAATAGGTAATAAGGACAATAGGATGCTAGGTTGGGAGGTATGCTACCAAACTTATCAAATTCAACTAATAGTGTGATTGAACAACAAAACTATACCTAGTACAAGTCATCTTCTTAACCTCTTTAGTATCCGAAACTGTAATCATGTCTGAAATTATTTTACCGAGAATTTATGCCTCGCCAGTGTACACATGGCTGTAGTTGTAACTGCATGTTTTCAAAAATGAGGATAAATTTGTCATTTTTTATTTTCCTATATTTTTGTAATATTTATTTATTATTATATTTTGGGTATCTGTTTAGTCTGGTTGGAGTTTCGTCTAGATTTGACTTGTGTTAGTAGTCCGGGTAGTTTAGACTCTAGTCGGGACCCAAAGATTAGATAGGCATGGCCCACAAACTCATCTCATTAGGCTAGTGCATTTAGACTAAATCCACATGACAAGTTTAGTCATTTATAAATTAAAAAACTTGATCCTTTTGACCCCAAACCTTTGCATGACTTGGATTAACCAAAGGGGACCTATTAGACATTTCCTATTGGCCCAAACCTAACCCTTATGGCAGCCAAGAGAGGGTTCTATCTCGTTTTTATTTGCAAAGTAGTCTCCATTCCTTTTTTAGTGTTCTTCCCAATCTTGAGAGCAAATCCCATTGATTCATCTCTCAAATATTCTCTTTTCTCCACCAAATTCTTTCATTCTTGCGAGGGGAGGGAGCTATAAGGATTGTGGAGCCAAAAGCAAGGATAGATGTCCATTTGCTAGAAGTGTCCGTGTCGGATTTGTGTTCTTTGGGTTGTTCATTGGGAATCAACTCCCAATAGGTATCTCTCTATCTAAACCTTCTCTATTTCATCTTTTTCTTGCATATTTGTTAGTTTTGAACCCATAGGAACCACCCACGTGCATGAACCACCATTAGGAATATTTTAGAGCCTCTTTTGAGTTCTCTTTAAGAGTTTGTGATAGGTTTGGTGTCCCTCATGGAGAGATTCCAAAGGGGGCACACCATGTGTTTGTATTTTTGCCTCATTGGCTTATTTGTCTTCTAATGTCAGATTTTCATGTGTTAGAGAGTAGATTAACCATTGTTAGGATGTTTAGGTTTGTTCTCATTTGGATACCAATATTTTAAGCTATGTATTATGGCCTGCAAGCCCGATTTTTATGTAAAAATATCAAATATTGTTATATTTATGGATTTGGCCTGATTTGGGAGTTTTTGTATATATATATATATATATATATATATATATATATATATATATATGTGTGTGTGTCTTGTGTGTATGTGATAGAGTGTGGGTGTGTTAGTGTTAAGTTAGTTAGTTAGAAAATCTAGTTAGTATCCTAGATAATATAGTTAGTATGTGTTTCTTTTGTCCAAAACAACCCAAATTTATCATAATTTTTATCCACGTTTTTAGTAGCCAGAGCAATTTAGAAATGTCATAACTCCTAGCTCAAGACTCCGATTAATCTTCCATTTTTTTAAAAAGAATAGTATCGAAGTTAGCTTTCCAAATATATATTAATAGGCCAAATTCGTTCTAGAACTTTCTGTAAAACCGTTTGAGTGTCAGCTGTCCGAAAGAGGAATGCGTTTCGGTGTTTTCGCGATTCCGGGAGCTTCCGAACCCGAAAATGCGATCCGTTTGAACTTTCGGAAAGCTAATATGAAGGGCTACGACATATTTTAATCCTAGAATTTAGTGAATAGGTTTAATAGGTGCAGTATTAATTTTAATTAGAAAGTAGGTATCATAGGTTGTCAAGAATATATATATATATATATATATATATATATATATATATATATATATAGGTAATATGTTAGTATAGTGTGTGTGTTTGAATGAGATAAGGATGTGTGTGGTTAGCAGAGAGAAGTGAGATTGATAGAGGATATGTGCTAGTGTGTGTTTGATGTTGTATAGATGGTAGTGTAGTGTATGTGTTGTGAAGGTGAGAGAGTTGGAAGGATCATGCCATCCTATTTGACTTGAGACTGGTGTGGTTTGTTGAGTAATTTGTGTTTTAGTTGAATGGTAGTGTATTTGTATATAGATGTGTGTGGGTATGTTAGAAGAGAGGGGATGGATTTGGTATATGTGTTTTTGTGTGTGTTAGTGTTGGAGTGGAGAGGGATTTAGATATTGTATGTATGAATATGTTAGTATGTTATAAATGGTTATGTTAGAATCTATGTAGAGGTTAGAGGTATCTTATAAGTTAGATAGTGGTATCTTGTATAAGTTAGATAGTTAGTTGTGTTAGTCTATATTATTGTTAGTTAGAGATGACATATGTTAGTTGGTTAAAGTTAAAGTTAGAGATAGATATATATAAATATATGTTATAGTTAGATATTAGTATCTTGGTTATCCATGGTTTGTGTGTGTGATTGAAGATTAGATGAGTTAGTATCCCAATAGTTTGATATCTTAGATAGTTAGATAGGTTGTATCTTGTATAGATTAGAGTTAAGTTAGATTGTGGTTAGTTTGTAGATAGATAGTATCTTAGGATACTAGATATTGGTATCCTAGGATATTGTGATTTACCTTACTTTAAGGTAAATGGGTTTACCTAATCACAAGGTAAGGTAGTGAGTTTACCTTCAAGACAAGGTAATAGGAGGTTTACCTTCAAGGTATTGGGTTTACCGTCAAGGTAAGGTATGTTACCTAGATACTAGGGCTAGATACTAAGGTATTGGTTATCTAATAGCTTGGGGTAGATAAATAGATGCTAGATAACTATAGTTATTGGGAGACTAAGGTATTTATACCTAGACTAAGGTTTTGGACTTCCAACCAAGGTAAGGGTATTGGGATACCAATAGGGATAAAGTATATGGTATCTTGGTTAGTATCCTAGGATAGCTTAGATATAGAGTTAGTATCCGATATTAGAAATTAGTATCCTAAGTTAGTGGATAGATAGTAGTCTAGAGATGTAAGTTGGTATCTTGGTGTCATAGGTTAGTGTGTCATATTACCTTGAGTAGGATACTACTATTTAGTAACTTAGAATTTATGATACTAGAAGTATATGTTAGATAGCTAGATGTATATAGCTAGTGATCTAAATATATATTTTAGTATCTTAGAGATTATGATACTAGTAAGTTAGAGTGTTAGATACAAGTTAGTATCTTAGAGGGATAGTTAGTATCTTGGAGGGTAAATGAGAAGTCTAAGGTATTGACAAGGTAATAGGATTTACCTATAGTCTAAGGGTAAGGTATTGGTAGGATGTTAAGATAGATGGGTAGATACTAGGCTAAAGTATTAGTAGGATCTATTAGCCTAGGTTAGTGAGTTATCTACTAACCTAAGGTAAGGGTATTACCTAGTATCTAAGGTATTGGGTTATCTTGGTAGGTAATGGTTAGACTTGGGTTATCCTGGTAGGTAATGGTTAGACTTGGGTTATCTTGGTAGAAAATGGTTAGAAGTGGGTTATCTTGGTAGGTAATAGTTAGAAGTCGGTTATCTTAGTAGGTAATGGTTAGAAGTGGATTATTTGGGTAGGTAATGGTTAGAAGTAAGTTATTTTGGTAGATAATGATTATAAGTGGGTTATCTTGGTAGGTAATGGTTAGAAGTGAGTTATCTTGGTAGGTAAAGGTTAGAAATATGATACTTGACTTAGATCTTATCCTGTTTGACTAAGGTTGATTATTTTGACTCAAAGTCAATTGCAAGTCAACATTGGACCTAGCTTGGACTAGGAGTTGACCAGTGTTGACCAGTTGACCAAAAGTCAACTGTGAGTCAACCATTAGCCAGTTTGACCTAGATTGGATTATAAGTTGACCAGAGATGACCAGTTGACCAAAAGTCAACTGTAGGTCAACCCTTGACCTAATATGATCTAGATTGACTTGATTTGATCTTGTTTGACTTTGTTAGACCTAATATGACTTAGATTTACTTAGATTGATTTAGCATGACCTAGTTTGATCTAGTTTGACTTTGTTAGACCTAGTATGACTTAGTATGACTTAGTTTAATTTAGTTTGACTTAGTTGACTTGGCGTGACTTAGTTTGACTGAGTTTGACCAAGATTTGCATATCATATACTAAAAATTATGGCATACACTGTTAAACCCTAATTAACTCATAATATCTCATCTTTAGGTCTGTGATATCACTCTGAGCATCTATTCTCACTGACAGCTCAGGACCGCAGGTGAGTACATTCACTAATAGTTTTTATTGTCTTGATATCTGCTATATTCGATTCAGTTGTAGTACCTTACTTGATTCCCGACACGATGGTTCACGGACTAGTATACATCGGATCTTGTCATGAGATGTTATTCCTAGACTTTCTTGGTATATTGGTACATTATTCGATCTTATTTTTCTTGTACTTGTATAGACATCGATTTGGGAGTGGGCTGGCCCCCTGCTTTTGAATCTCGTGTCATGATGTAACATGTCCGGATCCATTATATTACTCGAAGATGGAAAGTTAATAGAGGTTATGTGATCAATACCCTTATGTCACTATTCTTGTGCTTGCATCACCCTCACCGCACGTAGGGTGTAGCGAGATCTTATATTTCTTGTGGTCGCTTTCCATGTTAGTTGGCTTGACCATTCTTGAGATTTTTCGGTAATAGATGGCCCAAATGGAATAGCCTGATCATGTGTCCCAAGCCGATCATATAACGCTCTAATATCTCACGATACCATTTTATGTTTACATTTATACATCATATATCTCTGTTACATTCTGCATTCCTGTATTTCATACAATGATATGATATCCAGTTTATATATCCTATTTATATTTCCTTTCTTGATATTTCATCTTATTTTTATTATAATTGTCTCTTATAGAATTTGTCAATTCATATGGAACTGCTATTAGTGTTTGTACTTGCTCATATCCTGACAGGATAACCCCGTTGATATTTACAGATGATTTAAAAGCCGACTTCTCAACGTTCTATGGCAACAACATAGATAGAGAGTATGACTTGGATATTTCCGTGGAGCCGGTGCTCTTAGAGGACACATCGTCTGCTTAGACTAGTTAGATAGGCTTTTCTGGACTGTGATCCAGCTAGTACTTCAGACTTTTAGTATATATATTATTTGGGATTTCTATTATGTTTTTAACATTAAACTTGTGTGGGATCTTGCATCTAATCTTATTATTTTCCTTCTATCATATCTTTCATATTTTGTGCTATCTTCCTTAGATATCTTGAGATTGAGTTGTGACTTTATATACCTCTGTGCGGAGACATGTACCTTTATATTGTGTCTAGATGTTGTATGTTATAGACGACCTATACAGTATTCTGTCGTCGATTCTACGGCGTAGGCTGGACGTACTCACGTGCTCGTGCCCCTACTTAGGGTACGGGTCGTGACAGTAGTAAATCCTTGGTTTCGTGACAAAAATATGTTATAATATCGGATATTTTATTAACTATATCCAATATTGCCATAAAGATAACTAAGATCAAAAGAGGACAACTAAGACCTAGTTTTAACAATATTCGATAACCTACGTTTACTTTAAATAATTTTAACTTTATGGGTCATGTCTTGCCAGTGTGCTGCTATTTGTAGTGAACCCCGCAGTCTCCAGAATTTAATTAAATAGCAATAATGCGTTGCTGTCTTGCCATTATAAGTCATCAAAAATTATTCCAGCTATATCCATAAGGAATTCAAATGAGCTTAAATTCAAATGAGTCGATTATAATGAAACGTGTAAGTATCTGTTCTTGAAGTGACAATATCAATTTTGAAAATTAAATTGTCGACTAGAAAAACAACCGAAGATGAGAAGTAAAATTTCAAATTTTTATTTATCTCGTACTCAAGGATTGAAGGACAAACATGAAACCAAAACTGACTCGGAATTACTAGATGGATAACTGGATCATGTTAGGCTCAAAAGTCAATGGGTGAAAATAGAATATTGAATAATTACTTATGGAAACAAACAAGTGATTCGACTTAGGCAGGAAAGGTAACTCGAATAAATGATCAATGTTAAGATTTGGATCATAGGAAGGCCTAATTTACCAGACGAATAGTCTACTCACCTTTGATCCTATCATCGTGTCAAAACACAATGGTACATCCTTCTAGGAAATTTTCTCAAGTTGTCTAACAGGGTTTAGGATTCAATAAATCTATTCCTAAATCACATGACCTATGTGGCAACCTTAACTACCCAACAATCAATTTGCATAAGGGACTCCTAGTCCTAGTCGTTCTTCTAAAATTAATTCAATTCTAATTATGAATGAGCACTTCCTAGTCGCAGGCTTGCAGCAGTACGACTAATATAGGTACAACCACAAGTTCGCACAATTTGTAAGACTGACCTGCATAGGTCACCACAAAAACTTATCACGACCCGCACTCACTTTTCGGGATACAAGTGCGTGTGCAAGCCAGTCTACGCCGTGGTATCGGCGATAGAACATTGTATAGACCATCATGTTCAAATCACAAAATGCTCATAATTATTTTCTTATTGCTCATTTACAAATAATAAATAAATTTACAATATTCAAATTTTATATTTGAATAAGAAAGGTACAATACCTCACAAAACGAATACAACATTTTTTAAACATTCTAACTAGCTTCTAGGTTGACCTTAGCATATACACCCATATCTACCCAAGAATTTGATGCTAAATAGTAGCCGTAACTAATCTTTAAAATATTGGTTTCCAGTCAGGAATGAAACGAGTACAATTCAAGCATGCAGTTCCAAATATATGATAACGACTATAAAAACAATAAAAGTCATGACATACATGATGAAAGAAATTAAGTATAAAACATGGGACAAAAATATAGTGAAATAATTAATCATGAACTATAAAGAAAAGTGAATCATGGATCAAGGAGACTTAACCAACTACGAAATTTAAAGTACACTATTCAATATATGATCAGGCTGGTCCACTACACCGTATGTTCTATATAGGATTTGCATCCTCACTGTCTACATTGCATGGAATAAAATATGGTCTACATTGCATGAAATAAAATATGGTCTACGGAGTTGATCACAAATCTACTTAGTACGTACTTCCCCAACCGACTACTACACATAGATTAGTCACGATAATAAATCATGAAACACGGTAAAATAAAACATGGTATCATGACTAAAATTCATGTGACACTGTAATCCCCCAAAAATTTGGAGGAATTTTCATTTCCTTTATTGCTTAAATAAAATTTTAGTATAATTTTTACTTATTAGTATAATCCCAGTCATGCTTAAATTTTGTTATGCACACTGACTAGACAATATGGCACGATCATTGCAGTCATGTGCCTTAACTAGCATATTAGCAATATGTGCCACTAGATTTATTTTATTTGAATATCTAGTTGTTTAAATTTATTGAATCGTATTATGGCTATCCTTGTCAATTCATTTATTTATTATTTTTAGGAATTGAATTTTTTTTGCTTTATAATAGTAATAGTAGTAGTTACTCACCCAAGCTTAATATACCCTATTATTATTATTATTATTATTATTGTTGTTGTTGTTGTTGTTGTTGTTGTTGTTGTTGTTGTTGTTGTTGTGGTTGTTGTTTATATTGTTATTAATGATATTAATAATAATATTAATTATTATTGTAAATAAATTATTTTAAAAGAGGCTATCTATACTAAATAAATATAAACCTATTTTTTATTTTCGAAGGTTCTAAATATTTCTTGTTTTTATACTATCTTTAAAATATTTTGAGTATTCATTATTATTAGAATTATTACTTTAATGTATGTGCCATATATATATATATATATATATATATATATATATATATATATATATATATATATATATATATATATATATATATATATATATATATATATAAATATATATATATATATATATTTTTTATATATATATATTTTATATATATATATATATAAAATATATATATATAATATATATATATAATATATATATATATATATATATATATATATATATATATATATAAATGGTTTTATATGAAAAAAGAAATAAAGGGGGCCCAAGTGAACAGTGCGTAAGCACTGTTCATCCCCTCAAACCCGATCGGAAGAGCAGGGAACCCGAGTGTTTGGTGTCTTTTTCTTGATTTCAAGTCATCCAAACTTCTTCAAATCTATACCAAATCACTCCAAATCTTTTCCTATCCAATCCCCAATAGATTCTCTTCCATCTAACCTAAATCCATGTTTAAATCCATACCTAAATTCGAATTAAACTTGATGAGAAAGTTCACCCAAAATTTGGTAAATATATGTATATAAACATATATGAATTCGCGAGGTGATCCTTCAAGGAAACCTATCAAAATCCTTCTCGTGAACTGCCTCCTCAAACCACTGGCTTCTTCTCTCTCCTTGCGCAGTCCCAAACGACTACATAGCCTACACGTTGCTCTAAACCACCGACGATCACCGAAAAATTCAGGAAACACAGAAGTCTCTGTTTCGTTGGAGGCCGCCAGGTACCCAAGTTCTCTTATGGTTTTCTTCGATTATATGCAGTCGGGCTTAGCCGCTGATCTGGTTTTGATCCAATGGTCTAGATTGCTTCCGACCATTTGAACCCCTATTCTAAAACCCGGGTTCTCTCTCTCTCTCTCTCTCCTCCAAAACTTTTTCAAACCTTTCTTCTTCAAACCCTAACCCTAGATTTCCATTTCTAGTGAGTTTTTCTTCTCCAAACTCAAAGGGAAGCTCTCTTGCATCATTCTTCTTCATCCTCCATAATCTTTTTGAGGTATAATTTCTTTTTTCTCTCCATCTCAATTCTATAATTTTTCTTCAATTTTTCTTCTTTACTCATGGCACCTAGGTTGTTTAATCGAGGGAAGAGGGCTCGTACTGAGGGTGCGTCCTCATTGAATCCTCCCCCTCGTGATAAACCTATTCACCCTTTGTTCAATCCACCTCGTCCTGTTGACCCCGACACGTTCGATGATCGTATATTTGTGTCACTAGATGCCTCAAACGAATGATTTAATGATTTTTGATCACGTCCCGTGTGCGCGGTCCATCCTATCAACTTTATCATCTTTTCAACTTATGACACATTGTTTCATGATTTGTGTCTTGATGAACTTGTCACTACTAATTCACTCATCTATTTGAATGTCATTCAAATATATTATTGCAATCTTACTTTCGATGATACACATGTATATTCACGTGTTGCTGGTATTGACATATCATTTGATGACTTTGAATTGGCTGAACATCTTAAAATTCCGGAGCCCGATGCATGGGAGAAACTTATTGATGCACGCAAGTTTCAATTCCCCGATGGGTCTTCTCTTGAAAGCTTCAAGGATAATTTGTGTACCCCAAACACACGTCCACGCAAGCTTCTTGCCAAATGTCTAAATCCTTACTTCTATGAACTTCATCGTAATGTCTTCAATACGATCTTGCCTAAAGTGGGATCGACTGATGAGGTTTCATACTTTGAGATATCTGTTATGTATCATCTTTATTTCCATGTCCCTTTCAATCTTCCACGTACCATGATGGACTGGATGATAAATGTTAGGAAGAGGCCACGATCTTTGGTCTATGCTCTCTATCTTCCTATAATTTTTTATCCTTTTCATGTCCCACTTGATGCATGTCAATTCCTCTCTTCCCCTTCCTTCCTATCTAAGGCACGGCGGCTTCAGGCAGCCGTCGGTTCTCCTACTGAGTCTGAGCACTCCGATGCTCAGGCTGACATACCTGCTCTTGGACAGGATGTGCCCTCTCCTCCTGCTACTCTTGAGTCAATTCAGACTATGCTTCACGATCGGTTCATATTAGAGGATGATCGCTGGACCCATCTCGACTACCGTACCATCCTACAGATGAGTGCCATCAGCAATCTCGCTGCATGACATTCGGTACTCTATGTCTCAGCATCCTTCTATGCTAATTCCTATGGAGCGGGATTCTGTTCGCGACAGATACCGTATCGATGACCCTTGGGTTATGCGCAATCTGGATCTGGATGCAGCTTTCGTGGATCCTCATCGTTCGGATACTGATCCATCTGACGGCGCTGGACTATCTCGAGCTCCATGATAGATATGGTCTCCTACCTGCTCTGCTGCTGCTGAGGATCCTATGTTTAGTTTTTATGCACTATGGATTTCTATTTTATGTAGTTGTTTTTGTATTAGTTCACTATATGTTCTGTGACTCTTGAGACACTTTATGCAGCTTATTATCACTTTGGTGTGCTTGCCAATTATTTTCTTTTCTGATTTTTCTGGTTGTTTGTGTTTGATAAATGCCAAAAGGGGGAGAATTATTTGAATATTCAAAATATTCATATCATATTGTCTATCTATATTATCTTCGTTTTGGTAGAGAGATTGTGTTTATCAGGACAAAGGAACATTGGCTTACAAAGAAGCAATGTTTACGGGGGAGCTATTGCTAGTTACTGCTTTTATGTACTAATTATGGGGGAGCTATTGCGTTTATACATGTGTCCAGGTATGAACATTGAATGTACAAATATCATTTTTTTTAATTATCAATATGGGAGAGATTGTTGACACAAAATCACAGTCAACTAAATATTGATCAAATTGACAATATGATACTTGTTATTATTCAATATGACACATCAAGACAGAACTCAGTACAAGACGGACGTCGGCTCTATCCTGCAGCGTACTCAGTTTTTGAGTCTGTACTTTTACTTTTATTGAGTCTAGATAAATATAAACTGAGCCGCATTGAGTAGTTTGGGCCTATACCTATCTCCAAACCACATACCAAAGCTCCACCAAACCAAACTGGCCCACGTAACCCATTTGAGCAATTCTGTCTCATGGAGACAGAGTTCGGGCCGACTCTGCCTCCACACGGAGTTTGGGCCGAATTCTGTCTCCTAAATTATAGGACCCTAATTTTTAGGGTTTGCTGTATGCTAGTTGTCCAACGGCCAAAAATTTAAATTCTTGACATAGAATTCTGGCTGAATTCTGCCTACCCAGAACCCTATAAATAGGCCTTCAATTTTCTCATTTCAAATCATCCAATCTTCTCTTCTCTTCTCTCTACAAATCCTTATACAAGACTTAACCTTCTCATCTACTAGCCACAAGCTTCCTAAGCCTCTAAGTGCTCAGTGCTATTCAGTTATGAGTTTGTGCAAGAGTAAAGAAAGTCGCTTGGAAAATTCTAAGCATCGTCACTGCGATCTCTGTAAAAAGTTGATGTGCTCTTCTGAAGAAAAGGCACGGGATGTAACTACTATTTCACAAATAGTAGATTTAATCCTGAGCTAGAGGTCTCAGTCCTGGACTAGTCCTCCACGAGGGAAACCAAGTTAAAATCGGCTGTGTTTGCGTATATTTTCTTGCACTTTATAATTTTCGCATTTACTCTGATTATTTACTGTTGGTGAAAGGGTTTAATTTTTAATTGGCTATTATTGTCATAAACTCTATTCACCCCCTCTAGAGTTGCCTACTTGTTCTTCAGTTCCATCATACTATGACAATGGAGGCATGTTATAGACTCATCCTCTGGTTTTTTGAGAAGTGCTAGACAAGTATCAGCTTGCGTCAAAGCTTCACTCAACGTTTCTCGAGTCTCCCTCGAAAGACGGAGTAACTCAAAAATTGACAATCTTATCGGAGTATTGGCCAGCTGAGCCAGTATATCAAAGTTATACGGCTTCTCAAGTCCCAAGGTTGAAGTCTTCTTCAATACTTTGTCGAAACAGACAGGCTATTTTTCTTTGTCGGTTGTCGTCGGTTTTGGAAGAGTTGACTATATTGGGGGTGACGAAGCTGATGAATTATTGACAGCAGGAGAAGATGATGCTTGAGGAGCCTCCAGAGCTGGAGCAGGGTTTTCTTAACCCTCTGAATAGTCTCTTAGGTAAGGTTTTCTAGATCTGGTACCAGTTAAGACTTCTTCTTCGGATACAGGCTCAAAGGATACCATACTGCAACTCTTTGCCTGGATTTTATTTCTAGATGATTTTTTTTGGCAAGATGGAGAGCTTGTCCAGTAATCCAAACCAACTCGAGATCGGTTGTGAGAAAGACATAGAGAAAGAGGTACAGGAGATCCCTTACCATGATTCAAACCAGAGGCCTTTTGTAGATCATATCCTATTTCGTCATGAGTTTACGAGACTGTGGACTATACAGATGGAAAGCTGGTTGGTATTTGGCTTCGAATTTTGACAATATTGTCTTATCAGTAGAAGAAGAAGAGGAAGGATTATCTGCTGTCGAGATGAAGGGAGCAATTAGAGGTGGAAGACAATATTCACCAAATGAAATCATATGACATGATTTATTTTTAGTAGCTTTATTGGACTTGGTGGAAGAAGATGGTATTTTAAAGTCCTTTACTAGATCTGGATGGATCCATATAATCTCTCCTCTATCAGTAGACAGAGGAACAAGACTATCTATTCGTACAGGTGGAAGATTAACAATTTCTAGAGTAGTTCTCGGAATGGGGATAATACCGTCCTGCACAAGTTGAGCTGGAAAATCTCTAAACTGTAAAGAAACGGAAGTAGCCGTTACAGTTTTTTCGTCTTATTGGAGAATGATTAAATTGACCATCTGCTGAATTTTACCCTTGAGCACATAGTATGCTCGAGTTGGATGTCCAATAAACCTGTGATAAACACAATATTTATAATGGCCAGTCTTACCAACTTCATTTGGCCGTTTTGGTTCTGTCAGTTGGAGTTTATTGCTCTTGATGAGGCAATCAAAAATACTTATGATATCATCCTTATCGAAAGAGTATTCTTCTTTTGGACGTGGTGTCCGTTGTGGTGGTGCTGTAGGGGTAGATGTTGGCTGGTTTATATTGATGGCTAAGGCTTCTTTGCCTTTGAGGTTAATGGTCAAAGTTTTCTTGCTCTTACGATTATTTTAACGGCCATTATTATTTGGTGTAGCACGTTTATCTTTATCAAGATTAGGCATTTGAATGCCTAATTGCTTGAATTTGTCAGCACTCTCTTCTGCTGGTCTGGCGTTCATTATGAAAGAAGGCCAATCTTAAAACTTTGTTGATCCTGTCCACATGCTGATTATAGGCAACAAGTTTGATTTGTAAGTGTCTACAGTTAAAGCATCTGGGGTTTCGAGAGGCATTTTGAGTGCTTCAGGACGGAATCGTTCAATGAAACATTCAGTCGTTTTATTATGTCATTGTTTGATTTTAATTAGAGCAGACATAATCATGTCGTTGGTTCCCTCATAAAATTATTCCAAGAACATTTGTTTGAAGCCAGCAAAAGAGGTTATACAACCATTTGGTAAACTATGATACCAGTCATATGCTACACCAGCTAAATACCGACAAATACTCTAGTAAGAAGAGCATCATTTGATCGAAGTTGATCAGTCATTACTTTAAAGTGATTGAGGTATTGACTTGGGGACGTGCTGCCATCAAACAGCATAATAGTAGAAGGTTTGTATTTAGGAAAAAATTGGATATTTTTCTATTCTATAGGATAAGGCTGTTTGATTCCAAGCTTCTGCAGGCCATCCTTCTGTTTGAAAGCCTCAAATTGAGTATGTAAAAGTTTTACGGCCTCTTTGGTATCTCCCGTTGATTGTTGAGTAGTGGATTGATTCAATATTTTAGGAGGGGGTGTCGCATGATAAGTACCACCCCCAGCACCAGATTGACTTAGAATAGCATGTGCAGGAATGGAAGCGGTATGAGGAGATTGCACCCCCAGATAAATATTAGTAGGAACTGATATTGTCACGGGTTCCTGAGTCAGAATCAGATTCGCGACCGGTAGAACTGTATGTTGTGCATAATCACAGCAAGTATGCTTGTCATCATCTTCGCCATGTTCTTCAAACTAGACTCCAAAGCAGCAATTCTTTGCTCTTGACTGAAAGAACTGGAAGTATCTTGATCCTCTATGACGGCATAAGCAGTTACTTCTTTAGCCCTTGAAGACGAGCTAGTGAAAAGGATGGTCCTTTCAGAACTTTCACTGTCAGCATCAAAGTCACATAAAGAACTATCCCCTGAATAAGTGATAGGGATATCTTTTTGACTGAAAAAATCTTGGTTAGAATCAAGAAGATTTCTTTGACCGATTGTGTCTCGGCTTCTTGATCTAGTATATTGATATACTCCTTCATTGGATTAATAAATCGGATCTAAGTATTGCTGACTAGGATTACGGGATACATTACGTCTTGGACGTTTTCCACCCCCAGTGCTTCGAGATGTCATGTTGACAGGAGCAAAGAGTAATTCACATTCGTCCATTAGGATTTGTTCAGGAGTCTGAACATAATTCAAACGTTCAAAGACGGCCGCTTGGCTAACTGACAGCAGCATTTGATGATAACTTTATGGTGGTGATTGTAATGATGTTCTTGTTGTTGGACCACCGTTGGACGGGATGGATTTATAACCTTTTGCTTCTGTATCAAGAGTTCACGGAGATCACTAACAGGACGAGAAGAAGTTGCAGGAATGTAGTCTTTGACAATATTTTGGACATGATTCATGTTCCTAAGGTATCATGTACCTTAAGTGTACAAGGACGTACTAAGCTGGTTAGCGTAAGTCACAAGATCTTTCACCTCAGCATTCTTCCTCCAATATAAGTTAGCAACTGGTGTATGTTGCCCTTGATACATCTTATGATTTCCCGAGGTTGAGCCTAATTGGCTCCTATTGATATAGGTGCGCAAGTCTGACAGATGAGCTATTTGTGTATCTACTTGAGATACTAGTAGTTTGCCTCGTCGGGATCTTGAAATACGTAAGGTTGGTAGATCATGCCCTGATCTCTTTGGAGTAGACATAATACCCTTTTGCATGGAAGTTTTATTCTGCATATAACCCATCTTTTCGACAGAGATTTGGTTGTCTCTGTTAAGGAGAGCATTACTTTCAACCCAGTCAACGACTCGAGCGGAATGAGGAAAAGCTAACGAGCATTTTCCTTGATTTAGTAATTTCTCACTAAACTTTTGATTTGGTGGTAAAGAGGGAGTCACTAAACAGTACTTCTCTTTACGTTGTGCTAGTGCAGAAGTATGTGTAGGTTGCGCCAGGGCATGAACATGCGCAAGTTGTGCCGAAGCAGAAAAGGCCAATGGGCACTTTCCTTTGTTTTGGACAGCAGTGTATCGAGACAAAGACTCCTTCAATCTCGGAATCGAAGAAGTGGAAGGATTAGCCAAAAGGCTGTATCCCTTAGGTTGCACCAAGGAAGTGATGGATGCAAGTTGCATAGAGGCAGGAACAGGTGTAGGTTGCACCAGGAAAGAGAAGGCCAAAGGGAACTTTTCCTTGTTTCGGACAGTAGTGTGTTGAGATAGAGTCTCTTTCGATTTTAGAACCGAAGAAGTGGAGGGATTAGCCAAAAGATTATCTCCCTTCGATTGTGTCAAAGCAGTGATGGGCGCAAGTTGCACAGAGGCAGAGGATTGTGCCATCGAGGACTTAGGAGTCCAAACAGAGCGCATCTTACTCTTAAGAGTGGCAGCAGTGTGCTTGGTACCCCCAGCATTGATCATGGTCTCATAGGCTGTATGGTCGACTTGAACGACCAGGGTCTTCTACGTCTTGCCAATTGACGCGGTATCATATTGAGTTATCACTTTTTCGTCGGAGGAGAAAGTCGTCTCCAGCAGAGTTGCCATTTGTTTGCAAAGGACAAAAGTTTTATTACAAACTAAGAAAAGAGTACAAAAGTACAATTAATTTTTGGGGAAGTATAACTATAATAACCTGATCAGAAGACGATCACTTTATCCCTTGGACAATGTGATATCGAAGACACGAGCCTCTGGAGAATGCAACAACACTTTAGCAGGAGATTATGATCACCCTTGATCCTTTGGGATTGATTTGAAACTCTATTTATAAAGTTCTTGAAATAACTGTTTAGCGGTTATTCTGGGTTGCACGCGCTTCAGGTTGCGCGTGGCCTGTTAACTTGCACGAACGGTTGTACTAACTATTGTGGATGCGTGGCATCATTTGATTGAGATGTGCATGGTCGTGAGCAGTGTAGTGGGCACGCTCTGTGAAGTTAGTGGCTTGTGCGCCATGTCACTCTGTCTTGAACACTAGTTGATCACCTTACGCGAGCTTCATCAGGTTGCATGTGGCACAATGTAGCAACTTGCACGAGCAATTGTACCAACGGCAATGTACTCATGGCAATGTTTGATTGAGATGCGCGTGGTCGTGGGCAGTGTAGTGAGCATGCTTTATGAAGTTTGTGGCTTGCGTGCCACGTCAACCTGTTAAAAATAAGAATTGATCAAGTGGTGCCAATTTGTCAGACTGCGTATGGGCACAACTGGACAACTGGCGCCTTTGACTAGGTTGATTTTTTTGTTGTACTGATTAATCCTCATGCCAAACAGTGACTTGCACGAACCAGCTGTCACCATTAATTACATGCTGACAAAATCTTTTCGAGTGCCGCGTTACACGAAATTTGAACATATTTTTTTAATCTATGTGTTGTCAATTTGTCAGGTAATGATGATGCCGTTATAGCTTCTCGAGGAAGTGTGCCACGTGGCGCTCGCGCAACCTGACTCTAGCGCAACCTGATGTTGGCGCATCCTGATGCTGCACAACTTGATTGTTTGGCGCAATGTCATATTTTAGTGCCATTTGATGATTGCACACTTTAATGGGTGGCGCAGCTTAATTTTAGCCTCTACAGAAGGCTTTAGTCATGGTTAAGATTTGGAGAACAAGATAACTAGAAATTTTGACAAAAAATGTGTAGTTGAGTGCTTTGACTAGTGTTTTAGCCATGGTTGGGAAGGCTGAGCCATATGTGTGTTCTAAGTAGGAAAATTAGTCAAACTTGCGACTTAACCCCTATAGAAGATTTAATTAGTTATTAATTAGATTATTAACTTTTAGGAGACCTGGTTGTACCAATTTATCCCAGACTGGACCCGAACCCAACCCAAGCCCAGGTAGTCATGTAGTGCGACCAACGACATCGATGTAGATATATAGTTATGTATATATAGTGGCAGTTCATTTTTATAGTCTTGTAAGTAATTTCTATAATTTGAATCTTAAATATAATATATGTAGTATTTGATATTTAAATTTATATTCACCATGGAAATATGATACCATTTCCATAGAATGGCATTTTAGTTTTGGGATTTTTTTTTTGCTATGAACAATGTGTATAAGTAGTACCTATGTATTAAGTTCTATATGCATATTTCTAAATCAATAGAATTTTATTAATCTAAATGGGGGGTAAATAGATTACTATATATAATACAACCATTGGGTATATAAAATTTCCTTTTATAATTATTTTATAAAATTTTCTTGTATTTGCTTAAAGTGAGTATATATAAATATGTGAGAACTTATGTGGATATTTAGATTAAGTTATATATATATATATACATATATATATATATATATATATATATATATATATATATATATATATTTTTCCAGCACGTGCGAGCTCAGTTAAATCGTGTCTCTCTCTCTCTCTCTCTCTCTATATATATATATATATATATATATATATATATATATATATATATATATATATATATATATATATATATAGAGAGAGAGAGAGAGAGAGAGAAAAGAAAAAATAATAATATAAATCAAAATATAAATCCTTATTGTTCCCTTGCGGGAACAGTAAAGCCTTCCCCAAACTCGAGCCATAAGGCCGAGCAGACCCGACACCCTAAGATTTATAACGAAAGAGAGGGGGAGGATTCTCCCAAACCCGAACAAAACTCCTTGTGAAACACCACCCCACCTTTGCGCCACCCCGGCCTCACCACCTGGGCGACCGCGTGCGTCGAGCGCGTGACCACCGACTGGCGAACATTGAGCGCGGTGGCTGCAGCAGCTACAATAACAATATAGGAACAGTAGTGACCGTAGTCCAGATGCCCCTCTTTCACGCTATTTTGTCCCTCACTGCTTGACGATTATTCGAGCCGTAAAGTCCTGCGCATAGAACACCAAATCTACTGCACAACCCTTTAAGTCGAATTAATTATACTGCCCTAGATTGTCCGAAAAGTCGACAAAAACTGTTTCATAAACAGGAAAGAAATTTGTTCGAACACCCTTTTTGGAAGACTGATTCTGGTCGATCCATTACTGATTAAGGATAACAAATTTGACAACCTCGTAGATAACCTATAGGTCTTTAAAATCCTTTTTGTAGTTTTCAAATTCGTCCACTATCGATCGAGAGAGCAGATTTCAAAAATTAGGAAAAATTACTTTTTAAAACTGAAAATTTTAATTACTTTTACCGATGCGGCGTACGTTCTGACAATCCGGGCGATATGGTCACAACCCATGACCATCGAAAGACACATATGGATATTCTTGACGTGTGGGATTCGACGAAACTCGATTTTGCTATGTGTGCGCGACTAAATCGAGACATATCCGTCGAGATACCCCATATCGGTCTCTTTGCAAACTAGCCCATAACTTCTTGCACGATCGTCATCTCAAGACAAAACTTATGCCAACAGGACCGTGTCATTTTTTAGTCTTGTGAGCCAAGCTTGGTCTGATTCTAAGAAGGTCTACCGAAACGCTATTTTGGTAGGCCCATGACCCAATTCAACAGGCTAATTTGTGCATGACCCACCGGAATCCAACTTTGGATATATGGATGGATTCTATCGTACAACATGACCCTTAGACATATACTTTGTTGAATTTAGAGACCATAGGATCTGTCACATATTTCGGTACAAAGCGGGTCCAACGGCAGATACCGTTTTGACCAAAAATTATGATTTTGCCTCTGTGTCCAGAATTGGACTTTTAGCTAGGCATTTTTAGATATATCTTTTATACTAAATTTGTTCGTGATATTTATTTCAGCTTTTGAAGATAATTATGGGAGTTTGACTCTTGTAGCTTACTGAGTGGTTGGATGTTGTGGGTTTTGCGTGCTACCCTTAGCCAACTAGCTATTCTGAATGCGATGGTATTATCGATATCACCAGCAAAGGATCATAACAAGTACATTTTCTAATAGTTTTTATATTTGATAACTTCTGTGATTCGTGTATGTAGTATTATCTTACATTAATTTTCTATTGATTCTCGACACGATGGTTACACGAGATAGTAGTTATGGATTCTCTATATGTTATTCTTGACCAATATATTCCCGTGTTCTTGACCAGTTTAAATCCATAAGTACTATTTGGGTGGAGAAATACATTAGTAGACACGTAAATATACCCTGACACATCTCATTTGTCTATTCATGTCTGATAGCAGTCGCATACTTCACATGCGGGGTGCCAAATTTATCCTTAGCCATTTACATGTCGAAAGTATATTTCAACTCACTAATTAGATGCAGTCTTGTTAAGTATTATTATTTCTATTTCATTCGTTTGTTATATTTACTTTCCTGTCTTTATTACCATGCTATTATGTTTTACTCACATGTTTCCTGCCTTGATTCTCTGTTTATCTACTCATCATGTAATTCAGTATTATTTATTGTTTTACAAATTTTGTTAAATTATTAGAACTGCTGTTAGAATTTTCTCGTTCCATTCCTGACCGAAAATGTTATTTTTCAAATAGTCGCCTGCTATATTATGCCTTGGATCATTGGGAGACATGGGTGTGTGCTGAGATCAACCTAGTGATTAATTAGTTCACATTTGTTCTATTAGATTTTTGTGAGACATTGTAATTGATTAAATGTAAACCTTAGAATTTTGTAACTTAATTTAGTTATTGTGAATGAGCAATAATGTTATTATTTTATGAGCATTATTTTATGTGATTTTACGCATCATGGCTTTGACAGCATTCTACCGCCGACTCTACGGCATAGGCTGGCTTGCGCACGCACTCACATCCCAAAAAAGCGGGTGCGGGTCGTAACAAGGTGATATTATAAGAATAGGTACTGTTGGTATGTTTCCATACCAGAAATAAATAACGTTTTTCTAATCACATAATTGAAACATAACCTTTTGAGTATAAGTCATTTAGCAGATAAAGGTTATGGCATCAATTTTGTGAAAGACAAATATTCTATATATGAGATGTCTACTAGAAATTCCATATATGAAGGGATCAGGAAAGACAATATTTATGTTTTCTTTCTAGAACGTACTAACTGTGCAGGTAACTGCTTAGTAGCCAATTAGGATAAAAGCTGGCTATGGCACATGAGGAGGACATGCAAATATGGACACAATCTCAAAAAACTGGTAAAAGAACTCCATGAAATTACCTTCAAGAGAGATACGGTATGTTCGAACTATGAAAAGAACAAGGCAACTAGGTCATCCTTTAAATCCATCAACGATGTATGCACTTCTAGACCTTTGTTGTTGATTCATATAGATTTGTTTGGTCTTAGTAGAGTCGCTAGTCTTGGCGGTAAACTCTACGCTTTTATCATAGTCGATGATTGCTTTCGTTATACTTGGGTGTACTTTTTATGAAACAAAACTGATACTATTTTTGAATTTCAAGTATTTTGTAAAAAGGTACAAAACGAAAAAGGCTTCACGATCATTCAAATACAAATTGATCATGGTGGCGAATTCAAAAATACTGATTTCAAAAAGTTTTATGATGATAGTGGATGTTACCATGAGTTTTCTTGTTCTAGAACTCCTCAACAAAATGGTGTTGTGGGGCTAAAGAATCCTACTCTAAGCGATATGGCTAGTCATGCTGAATCATCATAATCTTTCTAATTATTTTTGGACAGAAGCTGTAAGTATAGCATGTCATATTTTGAATAGGGTGTTAATTCGACCTATATCGAAGAAAACCCCCTATGAATTGTGGTTTAGAAGGATTCCAAACATTTCTTATTTCAAGGTTTTTGTTGTCGTTGTTTTATCCTGAATACCACGGATAACTTGGGTAAGTTCGACTCGAAGGCAGATGAAGGAATATTTATCGGGTATGTTGCCAAGAATAAGGGATATATAATTTTTAATAAAAGAACTATGATTGTTGAAGAATCTATTAATGTTACTTTTGATGAGCTCAATAGTCGGCAGTCTAGCGACAATGATGACGAAGTTGTACAAAGCAATTCCAAGACACCTGAATATACTGCGACCAACAAAAGTTATCTGGAGAGTCTGCCAAAGAAGAAAAAATTTATTCCAGACCATCCAGTCCCAAAATATATGGGACCAGATACGTATCATGCCAGCTATATACATACGAGTATAAGAGATGTTCATATGTATACATAAGCTGTGAAATGCAGAAAGCCATGACAAACTAAATAAATCTCATCCATAATTACTAAGGTTTAATGATATGATCAAATAGTCATTTGTACAAACGTTGGACGGAGACATATCCGGTGCCAACAAATTTAAATAAGAAGAAATATACAAATAAATGATTTGGCCGAGCGATGCAAATGACGAGTCCAAGAGCAATCATCACAAAAGAAGGAATGTCCTTAGCTAGAGCATGTGCAAGAAACCACGAAACACACCTGAAGAAATCACCAGGTCCTCAGAGGGACGTAACAAGACACGTAATATCATGCCAATAAACTGAATAAAAAAAGCTCAACAAAAAAGTATGCACGAGTAAAGGTTCCTAACCATTCTAGGTGGAGTAATGCACTTTAGAAGACAACGTTCTACGCAGGAGCTTAGGTGTTCAGCATAGATGGAGAGAGAGAGTGGCAGAAGGTAGCGCTCATAAGAGACACTATTGGCCATGGGCAGAAAGTAGCGCTCATCCGAGTCACTATCGGCCCCGGGGCAGTAAGTAGCGCTCATACGAGACACTATCGGCCCAAATCTATGTGTGTACTGAACATGTAGCCCCTACGCTAATAACTGTCTCCTCCCTCACCATGATACTATACATGCGTCGACTTCACGACACTGTTTAATCCTTAATAACTGCCAAGTCTTCTACACAAATCTATTAGCAGTTATATCTTAACGCACGGCCTGTACGCATTAATTTACGGTCGATACGCAAGTCCGAAGCTATATGCGACTCACAACTCACACACAACCCCTGGCACATCGTGACAGTTTATGCTCTAAACATATGGTAGTCCCTTAACTCTAAGCCAATTGCATAACGTATAATAATTTGCATCTATATATAGTTTTGAAAGAACAACATTTTATTTGCTGAAAATAAGAAAAAGCATGCATGATATTGAGCAAAAAAATTAAACAGTAAAGGCAAGGTGTCTTACCTAATAGGGGGCCTGGTGTGGTACGATGATCAGACAAGTTCGAGTAGTCCATTAGGCATGATTGATGTACAAGGGTCCAAAATTCACGAGAAAATACGGAAGGATGATTAGTCATGATTGGTGACAATAATCGAAGAGGAAATTGGAATAAAAGATACTTATGCTAGTTTTAGAAGGTATTTCTTAATATATATATATATATATATATATATATATATATATATATATATATATATATATATATATATATATATATTTATACACATTTAAAGACTGAATTTCTGTTGGAAAAATATTTTCCATAACACTTAAAATAAAAAAATTTATTTTAGGTGAGAAAACTCTTAAGTTTGTTAAATATGTTGTTTGGGTAAAACTCTATTTCATATATGAAAATCTTTAAGTAATTATTCGAAAATATTAAAAATTCTTTTATGCTGAAAGCTATAAATTTGTTGAATATATAAGTATAAAAATAACTAACAATATTTTGATGCAAAAACTAAATTTTATCACAATACCATAAATATAGGATAATATATTCTAGGCCAAAACTCTGTTTGAGATCACTATAGGCAAAAACCCTTGTATCATAAATTTTGCAAATCATAGTAACAAAATTTAATACTTATGATATAACAGTAATAATAAAGTAATAATAATACTAATACAATGATAATAATAATAATAATAAGATAATAAATAACAAATAATACTAAAACTTTTTTTTTTTGAAAAAAAATAATACTAAAACTTAAGTGGTAAGCTGCTGTTCCCTTTAATACTTAAAGAAAGTAGGAATAAGAAGAAGTGTGGGAGAGAGAGAGAGTGGATAAATGAAGAGGAAAGGGGGAAAAAGAGGGGTTACTCACCGATGGCGGCGGCCAGCGTACGTGGAGGGACGACATTGACGAGAGTCGGCCGGTGGAGGCTTATGTTGGTGAGAGGGTTGGCATCGATGTGCGGGTCTGGGCGCGACAGTGTAGTGGCGACAGAGGAGCTACGGGGACGAGTCGAGCTTCCAGCGGCGCACGACCAGATGCGACGCACCGACAGAGGCGCGGTCAGGTGAGGGTTCAATTGCTTTCCCTTCTTCTTCTTTCTTTTGATGTGATGAGGATGGTGTTGACAGTTTTTGGGGTTTTCGGCGATGGTGCCGATGATGGTGATGGGGTTGCTGGGTTTTGGGAAGAGGGGAGGAGGAGTTGTCGTAGGTGGCGGTGATGGCGGTGTTGCGGGTGCTGGCTGGGTGCACCGGTGGTTTGGGAGGCTGCCGGGAGTAGTGGTTTGGTGGCAGTCACCGGAAGGAGGTGGCGTGGACTGATCCAGCGACGATATTGGTGAAGGGGATTCTATGATTATTATCGTCGTGTCCACAGGTGTGGACACGACGTGGATGATTGTACGAGGTTGGAATAAGATTTGTAAGATTTGTGGTTGTCACAGACACGATGCACGATATTATTATGGATGGGAAAATTTTGGAGGAGTACCTCCTATATATAGGAGGTGGAAATTTCCAGTTGGATAAGGACTTGTGATGGTTTAAACCCTGATGGATAATTTCATCTTTTAAATTTAAATTGCTAAAACCAATTTGATAAATCTCTTGAATATAACATAGAAAAATCCTTATCTTTAATGTAAAGCTATTAGAAAATTTTCCAATAAAATCAAATCGCGATTTAAATCACAATAAATATTTTTTAAATATTTTTTTATAAGTTGGGAAAATAATATGATAATTAATTTCAAAAATTAAAATCTATATATGATATAGATTTATGTATGCAAATATTTAGAATATCCTCGTTTTCCAAATTACTACTATATTTGTATTAAAAATAAATTAGCATTTTATAAGGCAAAATATATGGAGTTTTGAAATTCTCTTGCTCACAACCTTAAACAAATTAAGCATTTATCACGTATATATATATATATATATATATATATATATATATATATATATATATATATATATATAAATATATATATATATATATATATATAAAAAAAAAAAAAAAAAAAAAAAAAAAAAAAAAAAAAAAAAATATATATATATATATATATATATATATATATATATATGTTTGCAAAACTATACTTGCTTTAAAATAAAATTAAAATGTTTTCTAAAATATGTATCCCGCAAATATTCCCACTCGTCGGGCTAATACGAACGCCACATCGCATGCGACATACAATACGAATAACGCGAACAAATTAAGCGACGTACAATACGAAGTACAATTTAAACACCGATTTATTTTTAAAAAAATTGTAGTAGAAATTTTAGGAGATTTACATCCTACCCAACTTACAAGAATTTTGTCCTCGAAATTTAGGAATAGGTAGGGTACAAGAGTTTAACAAATAAGAAGTATGAACAATTCATTGGACGAGGCAAGAAAACGATGGCTATCACAAATGTGCATTTAGAAAGTCATGAATTAGATAATTAGGAACTTAATTCACAGATATGGTAATGGATAAGGGTCGCTAACTAAGGCAAACACAAATCGAGAAATAGTAAGGCATCGGGTAGGTCAAAGGGACTAATTTGGAAGATATGGTTCATTGAAAAAATATGGTTGTATAGGTTTGGATTAGATTAAGGAATTGATTTGAATCATTACTTAAGTCTCAAGAGTGATTAAAAATCGTAATAATTAATCTAGGGTCGCAAAGGGGACGAGTACTCAAGATGGGGTTACAGTCGCATTGGATGGTCAGTGGCTAGCTATCTCGGTGTATATCCAAATATCATGGTCATAGGAGAATAGTTTGGCCTATCTATCAAGTACAAGCTTTGTCTGGAATAGGTAAAGACGAAAGCCAATAAGGGTTCAAGGAGTATGTTTTGAGTCACTAATATATGGTTCGAAGGCGATTGATTAATTCAAGAAGAATTGTTAAGGCAATCGTCGATGGGATTCTAGGGGCAAGTTAACTATGTTTCCATCCATGCAGAATGATATATGAAAAGCGAACCAAAGTGCACTCGGTTGATCAGACCATCATGCACCGATTATGATTAGACAATATGTTAGTGAGCGGCCGCTCAATAGCATATGCCTTGATTAAGCTCGATAAAGAATTGGCTTGCAAATACTAGGTTATATTAGCATCAAAAGATAGTCAAATATAAGTAGGGGTAATAAAGGAATTTATATAGTCCAAGATCTTTCAAAATCCAAGTCTCGCCCGAAGTATATACAGTCGGTTTGGTTGACTAGATAAGTTAGTGTCCTCTGAATCTATAGTGTGAGTGGACTTGTCAATATGGGTCACAAGGACAAGGTTGTTAGATAGTGATGTATTCTACCCAAGAGTTAAACTAGTAGTGTGATGGAACAATGAGTCATGCAGTCAATATAACACAAGGTTAAACATTTCATGAATTTAATAGGTCACAATCACGTATCGGGTCGAAGGAATTTAGTCGAGGTTGAGCTCATATCTATAGCTAGAAAGTATATTGGTTTCACGGTAGGGATTAGAGTCCAGTCTTTTTGACCCGAAAGTCATAACATGAAAATATAGTACAAGAAGACGTATTTTAGTGGCATGTGATATACCTACATAAAGGTGGGCTCGCCTAGGTCTTGCATATAAAGTTTGTTGGAAGAAAAAGTCTAGTGTTGTGCTCCAAATATCCCAGTCATGGTAAAGGTCACAAAAGAATTTAAAATAGAAAGTGAGAGTTCATGAGATAATGATTATCGTACAAAATAAATGACCAAGTTAAAGCATGAAATAAAGATAATTCAGATTCTAGTAGATCAAGATAAAATAAGTTAGGAATATAGTTTCTAGATATATGATAGCCACTTGATGGGGTACGATCAAGGAGCAATCCAATTATTTCTCAAGTATCAAATGGTTAGAAAGTCACGATTAAAATCTAGATTCGAGGGAATGTCGAGGGAAGTCAAGATTGAAATATAACCACATGATCTTGGAGATGACTAACAACACTTGTGTATACACTACTATCATGGTCGTGGGGGATATGGCAAATAAGGTGGACTACTTTATCTATCTTGGTTGCCTATCCATGTTTGAATCTATAAATTTGAGTTCTTCAAAACTTTGCAATATAATTCTCCAAATAATCTAATAAAATATTTTTCTAAGCTGTCAATCATACTCATAACTTCAAATTTAAATCTCTTTTAAACAACCTCAAGATAACCTTTATCATAACACACATTTTTTTCTCCAAAAATGTATCATAAACTAACCTTTCCACCTTATCTAGTCACATCAAAATCATAACTTAAGATTTTTAAATTTTCTAATCAATTCCGAATAAACCTTTATTGTGTCACAAATCAAATCCATATATCTTTTTTTCTTCTTCTATTATTAATCCAAATCTTAACTCAAAATTTGAAAAGGTTTTTAACAATCGGAATTTATACAAGAGTTAAAAATAGGTCCTCAATTTGATTATATATCCTTCAAAATATTTTTAACCAAAATTCTTAATAACCTTACTCCAAACTTAAAATTCAAAAATTTACGAACTTATTAATTGTGAACCATACAATCTAATTTAGAACCAAGCCTTATCAACCGCCCTCACAAATCTTACAGCAGCATTTAAATTTAAAAATTCTTTTCAACTAACTTTATATCTCTTCAAGGATGTATAGCTATAATCAAATAAATCATAAATATTTTTCAAAGACCTTCAAAATCAAAATCAAATCAATTTATTTTCTCGATCTAGCTATCCCCTTGTGTATACCACCTTGTAATATCAAAATAAAATTCCAACTATCCCTTGAAAGCGGTAATATGCTACTACCCAACTTGGAATTAACTAATCCTTAAGATCATATTTCTAGGAAAATAAATGCCTTTATAACTCAAATAAAATCTCAATACATATTAATTGTCAAATAACCTTCTAGCCATGTGTTTAACCGATGGGCATATACTAGTTTTGTCATCTTACTAAGCACGAAACTAAGAATTTACGGTAAAAGGAATCAAGCAAGATGCAAATCAAGAAGTTCGAACGAAAGTTCGTAATTTGAAGTCAAGAAAGGACGTCAAGTAGGTGGATGGGAATCTAGACTCCAACCCTATATTGTAGGCCCGTTCGGTACAGTCATGTAACCGAAACGGCAAACTGGACCTGCATGGGCCACCATAAAAACATGTAATGCCCCAGTCCCAAAATATATGGGACCAGATACGTATCATGGCATCTGTACACATACGAGTATAAGAGATGTTCGTATATATACATAAGTTGTGACATGTAGAAAGCCATGACAAACTAAATAAATCTTATCCATAATTACTAAGGTTTAATGATATGATCAAATAGTCATTTGTACAAACGTTGGATGGAGACATATCCGCTACCAACGAATTTAAATAAGAAGAAATGTACAAATAAATGATTAGGTCGAGTGAAGCAAATGACGAGTCTAAGAGCAATCATCACGATAGAAGTAATGGCCTTAGCTAGAGCATCTACAATAAACCACGAAACACACACCTGGAGAAATCACCAGGTCCTCAGAGGGACGTAACAAGACACATAATATCATGCCAATAAACTGAATAATAAAAGCTCAACAGAAAAGCATGCACGAGTAAAGGTTCCTAACCATTCTAGGTAGAATAATACAATTTAGAAGACAATATTCTACTCAGGAGCTTAGGTGTTGAGCATAGATGGAGAGAGAGAGTGGCAGAAGGTAGCGCTCATAAGAGACACTATCGGCCATAGGCAGAAAGTAGCGCTCATCCGAGTCACTATCGGCCCTGGGGCAGTAAGTAGCGCTCATACGAGACACTATCGACCCAAATCTATGTGTGTACTGAACATGTAGCCCCTACGCTAATAACTGTCTCCTCCATCCCCATGATACTATACATGCGTCGACTCCACGATACTGCTTAATCCTTAATAACTGCCAAGTCTTCTACACAAATCTATTAGCAGTTTTATCCTAACGTATGGCCTGTATGCACCGATGTACGGTCGATACGCAAGTTCAAAGCTATATGCGACTCACAACTCACACACAGCCCGTGGCATATCGTGACAGTTTATGAGATGCTCTAAACATGTGGTAGTACCTTAACTCTAAGCCAATTGCATAAAGTATAATAATTTGCATCTATATATAGTTTTGAAAGAACAACATTTTATTTGCTAAAAATAAGAAAAATCATGCATGATATTGAGCAAAAAATTTAAACAGTAAAGGCAAGGTGTCTTGCCTGATAGGGGGCCTGGTGTGGTACAATGATCAGACAAGTCCGAGTAGTCCATTAGACATGATTGATGTACAAGGTTCCAAAATTCACGAGAAAATAGGGAAGGCTGATTAGTCATGATTGGTGACGATAATCGAAGAGGAAATTGGAATAAAAGATACTTATGCTTGTTTTAGAAGGTATTTCATAATATATATATATATATAAGGTATTTCATAATATATATATATATATTTTTTTTTTTTTTTTCATAATATATATATATATATATATATATATATATATATATATATATATATATATATATATATATATTTTATATAATATATATATATATATATATATATATATATATATATATATATATATATATATATATATATATATACACATTTAAAGACTGAATTTGTGTTAGAAAAATATCTTCCATAACACTTAAAATAAAATAAAATTTTATTTTAGGTGAGAAACTCTTAAGTTTGTAAAATATGTTGTTTGCGTAAAACTCTATTTCATATATGAAAATATTTAAGTAATTATTCAAAAATATTAAAAATTCTTTTATGCTGAAAGCTATAAATTTGTCGAATATATAAGTATAAAATAACTAACAATATTTTGATGCAAAAACTAAATTTTATCACAATAACAAAAAAATAGGATAATATATTCTAGGCCAAAACTCTATTTGAGATCACTATAGGCAAAAACCCTCGTATCATAGATTTTGTAAATCATAGTAACAAAATTTAATACTTATGATATAACAGTAATAATAATGTAATAATAATACTAATACAATGATAATAATAATAATAATAATAATAATAATAATAATAATAAAATAATAAATAATAAATAATACTAAAACTTAAGTGGTAAGCTGTTGTTCCCTTTAATACTTAAAGAAAGTAGGAATAAGAAGAAGTGTAGGAGGGAGAAAGTGGAGAAATGAAGAGGAACGGGGGAAAAGAGGGGTTACTCACCGATAGCGGCGGCCGGCATACGTGGAGGGACGGCGTCGACAAGAGTCGGCCGGTAGATGCCTATGTTGGTGAGAGGCTTGGCATCGATGTGCGGGTCTGGGCGCGACAGTGTGGCGGCGACAGAGGAGCTATGGCGACGGGTTGAGCTTCCGGCGGCGCACGACCAGATGCGACGCACCGACAGAGGCGCGGTAAGGTGAGGGTTCAATTGCTTTCCCTTCTTCTTTCTTTTGTTGTGATGAGGATGGTGTTGACGATTTTTGCGGTTTTCGGCGATGGTGCCTATGATGGTGATGGGGTTGCTGGGTTTTGGAAAGAGGGGAGGAGGGGTTGTCGTAGGTGGCGGTGATGGCGGTGTTGCGGGTGCTGGCTGGGTGCGCCGGTGGTTTGGGAGGCAGCCGGGAGTGGTTGTTTGGTGGCAGTCACCGGAAGGAGGTGGCGTGGACTGATCCAGCGGCGATGATGGTGAAGGGGATTCTGTGATTATTATCGTCGTGTCCGGGGTGTGGACACGACGTGGATGATTGTACGAGGTTGGAATAAGATTTGTAAGATTTGTGGTTGTCACAGACACGATGCACGATATTATTGTGGATGGGAAAATTTTGGAGGAGTACCTCTCCTATATTATATATAGGATATGGAAATTTCCAGTTGGATAAGGACTTGTGATGGTTTAAACCCCGATGGATAATTCCATCTTTAAATTTAAATTTCTAAAAATCAATTTGATAAATCTCTTGAATATAAGATAGAAAAATCCTTATCTTTAATGTAAAGCTATTAGAAAATTTTTCAATAAAATCAAATCACGATTTAAATTACGATAAATATATTTTAAATATCTTTTTATAAGTTGGAAAAATAATATGATAATTAATTTCGAAAATTAGAAATTAAAATCTATATATGATATAGATTTATGTATGCAAATATTTATAATATCCTCGTTTTCCAAATTACTACTATATTTGTATTAAAAATAAATTAGCATTTTATAAGGCAAAATATATGGAGTTTTGAAATTCTCTTGCTCACAACCTTAAACAAATTAAGTATTTATCACATATATATATGTTTGTAAAACTATACTTGCTTTAAAATAAAATCAAAATATTTTCTAAAATATGTATCCCGCAAATATTCGTACTCGTCGGGCTAATACGAACGCCACATCGCATGCGACATACAATACGAATAACGCGAACAAATTAAGCGACGTACAATACGAAGTACAATTTAAACACCGATTTAATTTAAAAAAATTATAGTAGAAATTTTAGGGGGTTTACAGCTACAATCAAGCCTATTGTGTCATAATGGTGTCTCAATAGGATACTCAATGAAAAACAATAAAATATAGCATTATAATTTAAGAAGCACAAAACGCAATAGTGTACTTGTCTCGAGTTAAGTTGTAGTTGTTGTGTGACTTGATCATGTTGGCACAAAATAGGTCGAAAGCTAAAGTCATAATTGGTTCGAAGAGATAATGATGTCGAGTCCATAACATCCAATGATTCCAAGATAAGCCCAATATTGAGAAATTCCAAAGTCGTCGTTATGACTAATCGTGGCTAAATCAATAAATTATCGGTCAAATCTGAGTTCAACGAAAAAAATAAAATATTAAACTAATTTTTGAATTTCTAGAAAACTTATATGTTGTAGATCTTCATGTCAGCTTTCCAAAACTTCAAACGGATCGCAAATCGGAGTTCGAGATCTCCCGAAATCTCAAAAATAGTACAATGCGTCAATTTTCGGACAACTGGCACTCAAATAAATTTCCAGAAATTCATTTAAATAATTATTAAAAATAAAATATAGACTTGGAAATCTAACCTCGATACGGTTCTAACAAAAAACCTGGAGGAAAAATAGAGTCCGGAGTTGGTCACAATGACCTCGTGAAGTTGCTATAGCTTCAAAAAAAACGAGGCTGAATTTATGACAAATTTGGCCTATTTTGGACGGAAAAGCAAGAAATTTTGGAAAATAAAATATGGAAGATGACATAGGTTCAATAAGAATATATAATGGGTAGCAAATACTTAATTAGGAATACATTTGGAGGTTTTGGTTTTTGGAGAATAATAAGGATTCCTTAAATAGATGGAGATTGACTCAATTTTCCAATTTGGAAGGGTCAAAGATCTAATGAATAAATATTTACATTAAATTCAAATCAAATCAATCTCAAACCTATATGGATCAAATTTCAATACATAATTGATCATAATAATAAGTTAAAGTAATATCCAATATTATCAAATAAAATATAAAGTATATTTTCATAAATCCAAATCTTATAAAAATAAATTAGCAAATCTTTTTATTGGTCAAAGATAATAATCATTAATTAAATTAATCAAATCTAATTCTAATATTTGATTACAATAATAATTCAAAATAATATTTAATATTATCAACTAGTAGTTAAAACATATTTTATAAACTCAAATCTTAAAATTATTTATAATAATAAACCAAATAATTCTACAAGTATACTATCATAACTATCAAATTATAAAATAATAAATCAAACAATTCTAGAATATAGTTCTACAAATACAAAATTTAATATAATTTGACAAGTCTCTTTGTTATCAAAAATTCTTTTATAGAATTAAAATATAATCTCTCGGGTTAGAATCCCCCTAGGCAGCTGGGTGGCTTTGGACCACGGCCTAACTTGGAGAAAGAACACCTCAAAAAAGTAGAAAAATATCTAAAACCAAATATAAAATATATTTTTTAAAAATTCGGGAAGTGGGCTTACACAGAGAATTTCTAGAGACTCCATGTTGTCCGCATATTTTATTATAACATGCAAGAAGCAGGCGGCGGTATTCATTCATGTGTCAGCGGCAAGGAATTTGAATTTAGTTCTAAAGACCTGAGCGAATATTTCCTTATGCTTGATATCGGTGATGCTCTAGCCGATATTAACAAAGTTTAATTTTCTGCTGACATGAATCTTGACTCATTCAAGGTAGCATTGTGTCATTCGAGTCTGGTTCCCCCGTCACGGTTGTATGCACGTCACCTCAACCAACCCTTCTATGAACTCCATCGTATTATCTATTCATCTCTGCTACCTAAGACGGGTCCCACTGATGAGATCACACTCTTAGAGTTATCTACTATATATCATATCCATTTTGGGGTTATATTTTCTTTTCCCAAGACTATGATAGCATCCATGATCACCTGTCAACGAGCAGGCCGAAATATCCTTTACCTTATGCATACCGCGATCATCTTCTAGAAATTTGACATCGATATATGTTTGTCAAATCTCTGGAATGCCTTCAGAGCTCTTTAGGTATAGAAAGTTTCATCACCCTCCTGGTAATGCTCTACCTCCACCTCCACCTGCTCCAACCGCAGCACCAGCAGATGCTCCAGCCTCTGCGGCTCTTGGACGTACCATTGACGAACTGTATTGGAGGTTCGATGCTTTGGTCACCATATATGGACAGCAGCATCAGAACTATCTATCTCGCTTTGAGATGTTGAGTATCGCCATATTTTTCAGGCCCAGGTCTTGAGAAATGCGATGGCTGATCTTCAGTAGACGATGGAACATCATCCAACTACACCGATGACTTCTTTTACCCTAGTTTTGACAGACCGAGACTCGAGGATCATCCTACTTTTGTCTTCTTTGGTCCAACAATAGCCTACTTCGATCCTCAGCCTCCTGCTGATGACCCAGACGGTGCTAATGCTTTACTCATATTTTGGTCTAGTAGTTTTTGTGGATTATCTGGTGATTGATGGTCATGTAGTAACACATTTTCTATATTTTGGACCATTTTTAGCATCATCTTATTTTATGCAATTTGGACTTCAGTTGTAGTTGCCTTCATTTGCTATGATAATTGGTTTCATCTATTACTCATGTTTTCTTACTTCTACTACTGATGTTATCATACTTGAGATGTTGGCTTGTTAGTTTCCATCATTTTTTAGTATTACTTTGCCTTTTTATTTGTGGTTGTTGTGGATTCATACATTGCGAGAGATCCGTATTTTGAGTACATGAAGGAGAATAAAGAGCATATACCAAAATTTTCTCGTTTCAGAACAAGTCAGGTATAATTTTTTTTCAAAGTTACATATTATTTGTTATATTTTGGTATAGACTCAAAGTTTTTCAATTATCAAAATAGGGGAGATTGTTAGCCCATTGGTTAATGATCACAATTGATTTTGATAATCTACATTAACTTTAGTCGATACACAAAATATATATACTGATACAAGTTTACAGGTTTTAAGTTAGAAGAATCTGCATCCAAAATCTGCGTCCTAATTTACAAAGTACAAACATTGTGTTTTCATCAAGAACCAAACGAAATTGTATCAAGATCAAGCTTTTTCATATTTTCTTCTTTATTTTTACTTTTATTGAGTCTGGAAAAAATATGTAAGGTTGAACAGGATCGGTACAGGCTTAGGTTTTTCTCAGTCCATAAACAAAAATTAGCCTACCTATCTACATATACAAAAATCCAAAAGTCCACACTTCTAAAAAGCCCCAAAACCCATACAAATATGTCCAACAGTTCTGACCTATCACAGGCAGAACTCGACCCGAGTTCGGTCGAGTTAGTTTTGATATTTGATTTGAATTTTCTTTAAATCTGTATCCAACGTTCGAATGCGAGATTTCTGCATCCGAACTCTGCCCGAATTTGGTCTACAAAAACACTATAAATAGAGAAGAACTTTCCCGTTTCCAAATCATTCCTTCTCTTATTTATTCATTCCTAAGTGTTTTATATAAGCTAAACTTTCAAATCAAGCCTATACCACTCTTAGACAAAGCCAGTACAGTTTTGTTCAATCTAGAGTTTTGGTATTGAAGAGTTGTATCGGAGGCTGCATTAGAAATGTTCCAGTTTTCAAAGTTGCCCTCTAGAGTCGGTCGTATGCACGTCGCCAAGCACAGTGTTGTAAGAGACTACAAGCTCTCAATTAGCTTGTGACGTAGTGGATTAACATCGAACAAGAGTACTCGAGACTGAACTAGTCCTCTCACAGGTAAACCGATTTATATTGTCGTGTCACTGAATTTGATCTTCTTGACTCTTACTTTAATGCATATTTACTGTCATTTACCTGCCATAGTATAAGTTCTGAATATTTTTTAATTGGTGATATTTTTTGCAACACAGGCACACACTCTATTCGTCCCCCACTCTAGAGGTGCTCAACGGTACTACATACATCAGCTGCTAATCAACAGCAAGTGCTTGCTGCTGTACTCCTCTACACTTCCTGTATTCACTAACTGTCATTGCCTCTTTAACTGATGTTCCAATTCCTTTTTTATTTCCTCTTCACTGCAGTCTGCCCTATTGTGGGCTAACATTGCACATTACCTCCCCCCTCCGGCCCCCACCTCACTGCTTGCCAAGGACCTTGCCACGCCTACTGCTGCAGCCCCTATAGTTGCCACTGCTTAATACCATGTTCAACTACTTATATATAATCCCTATAGTTGCCATTGCTTAATACCCCTGCTGTAGACTAACCCCTACTGAACTGACCAACTAAATCCCTTACTACTGATGATCTATCTACAAAACTGCATAGTACAGTAACTCCAGATTCCCAAGGCCTATTCCTGGCATCATTGTTGTCTACAATAGAACCCTTCCTGCTCACTTCCCTACCTTATTCCCATATGTTGTGCACTTACTGATACCCTATGTTGTTATATGATTGCCTGATTATCTTATATGTTGTTGTGCACTCTATATTTCCCACTACTTGCTGCTATCAGGAAGTGATAGCTGCTGCTGCTACTCTACCTCTCTTTGTTGTTAACTACCCCCTTATGTCCCTGATGCTGCCAAGGGCAGCAGCTACTGCTGCTATCCCCTTTTCCCTACAAAACTGACACCACACACATCACCTCATACACCCTCATATATGTATCACATATACACGTACTCTCATAGGTTACGAAATACTATATTCTACCCCTTACACTAACAAAGACACACACTATCACACTCAAGACACACATGAATTATATACACAAGACTATATAAAAGACACACACATACATGACTAATGAATGCACATACACATACATACACATATAGCTATCTTTCTATATATAGGCACACACATACACTTGGTATCTATATATATAGTAGACATACACCTATGTGACACTCACAAATATGCCAAAAACCAAACACTTGGTGTGCATCACCCTCGTATCGTACTAATCTATGATACGCTTGCTATACGACCAAGATACCTATACCAAACCCTTTTTGAATCCTACCAAAATGTACGAGCAAGCCTAAAATGCATATATGAACATAATTAGTGCAATTTGAAGCTATTATCAAGTGTCATATGCAATTGGTCATGTGCACCACAAGTGGCGGAAGGAAAAATGCCTAAAATAGTTTCGTGTCCTACCGTATCATGATACGGCATACATATATCAAATTATGGACACGAATCTGGAAACACACAACCAAATCTAATCTAAATAAGTCTAATAAACCAAATGCCAAACACTTGGTGCACTACTCTCAGAATTTCCCCAAAATTGGCACAAAATCTAATATAACTTTCACATAGAGAGTCAATAGTCTCAAACTTCTTCCTATGGGTAGTCCTAGTCTATGGGTGAATTCCTAAGGGTCAAATTGCACAAATAGAGTCTAATTAGAGAGAAAAAGTAAGATGTAAACCTATTGGAAGATGGATTTCTATTGAAAAGTCAAATGGACACGTCCGGACACGTAGCTCCTAGCTAGAAATGGACTCCTCTTCTTGTGCTCCTAGTCTCTTTCTAGTGAAGAGAATGAGAGGTATAGGTGAGGATTTTGTGTGGAATTTGAGAAGAATTGGTGGAGGGATGTCTCAATTTAGGGAAGAACACCAAACTGGGATGAAATGACATGAAATAAAATAAAGAGAGATAGAGAGAGCTCTCCTCCCTATATAGGGCCGGCAAGTCTAGGTCATGCTAAGCAATGGAGAATGTCTAAAGTGCCCCTCTCAACTTGTTATGAAAGCTTACTAGTATATAGAAAGGTTCTAAGACTATTTTGGTGAATAGTCTAATCCTAATTAAATTAAATGGCATGACTAAATTGGTCTATTTAGGCCTAGTCTAATGAGTTGGTCCATGAATTTTGTCATGCTATTTGTTGGGCTCTAATCTAGTGTCTAGTCTACTTGGTTCACTAACTCAAGTCTAACTAATAGGCTAGCCAAAAACCAATATTAACTAACACAATATTAAAAATACATATACACAGTATAATATAATATAAAATTACAAAAATACTCCTCTTACATATTTAGGTGGTTACAATCCTACCCCCCCCCCCCCCCCCCGAAAAAATTTATCCTTGAAATTTAGCACCTCATTCCTCTATTTTAGCCATTCATAACCAATTCATCAAAGTCTTCGCTATGGTCATCCCAAAAAATTAGTCTAAGAAAGTCCTACTTAAAATTATACAATATACAATTCCATTTAAAGGAACAACATGCATGGTTATGGGATTACTTGTCATGATATTGCAGTTTGTAACCCCTGTCACGACCCGCACCCTAGAGTAAGGGCACGAGAAGTGGGTACGTCCAGCCTACGTCGCAATGTCGGTGGTAGAATGCTGTCCTAGGTCACAACACCTAACAATATAAGGTACATGTACAATATATACACTCCGAGTGGAGGTGACAATACAAAATACAGTCTCAATCACAACTAAGGCAGAAATAGTACGATATCATAGATGAAATCTCAAAGGAAGATACAATCAGAAAGGGAAATAAGTCTAAGTGTCTAAACGACACAATAACAAAACATAGTACAACTCAAATCCCAAAGATAACATAAGTAAGATAAAGCCTAACTAAACTAGTCTAGGCAGTAGGGGTGGTGTCATCAGCTAGAGTTGGGTCCTCCTGAGAGTCTAGCTCGCAAGTGTCGTCTAGGGCTGCTCCATAGTACGTAGGACAGAAATCCTCGGTGTCATCTATAATATTTTTAACAGGTCCAGTCAGGACGGGAACGAGCACAATACATCTCATGTAATTCATATCATGGCAGGAAGGTAAAAACATGCAGAAGAGTAAGATACATGAACTGTAAGAAGATTTACACGAAAATAAGATAGATATTTGTAAACTAGAAATATATATATGATAAGTAAGAACTGTAAGTGACTAGTGATTTAGAGCACAAGACGGTTATGTAAACAATGCGATGTTGCACACAATATAATATAAAGAGGTTCACACGATTTGGATTGATCACATAACCACTTCTACTCCACCGTCCCCAATCAATACACAAGGATCCGATCAAGTTATGTTATTGCACACGAAGTATAGATGCACACGATGATCATGTGGGAACATGAGAGTACACGACTTCACACGATTCACATGATTTGCACACGAATAACACGAACACAAGGAGTACACGATACCCATGATAAAGTATACGAACATGAAATACCCGATGTATCCGCAAAGGGGATAACATCGTATGACAAGATCCATATAGTACTAATCCGTGATAACATGTGTCAGTATCAAGTAAAGTAATCTAGAGCATGAAAGTAGGTCCTAGCAAGTATGAAAAGATCAGAGAATGTACTTGCCTGAGTTCCGAATGTCCCTGAGAAAAATAGTCCGAAGCGAGGTAACTGAGTCCTATTTAGAGCAACACAAGTCATGATGTATACAAGGAAATTATAATTGAAGAATACAATGCATCCACATGTTTCTAGGTCAGTCTGGACCAAAGTTAACTCTTGGTCAACTCTGGTCAACTCTAAAAGTCAACTCTAGTCAAATTAGGTCAAACTAGTTAGGGTTTGGTAAATCTTGGTCAACTAGATTAATCTAGGCTTAGTAAGTCAAATTTAGTTTTAACAAGTCAATTCTAGGTATAGGCTAGAAAACTAAAGTCTAAACAACCATCTATAGGGTCACTCTTCATACTAGGCCTATATACAATATCATAATATACATACCTATATATAACATAGGCTATAATATACAATATACATAGATATATACATACATGCATTATATTACATACATTACATTCACACTTTACATATATACATACATACACTACATGTATTCATATATGCATACTTGTATACATGTTTCATTACAATACCTTGCATCACCCACATGCTTGCATTCCTATATATATATATATATATATATATATATATATATATATATATATATATATATATATATATATATATATATATATATATATATATATATATACATATATATATATATATATACATATATATATATATATATATATATATATATATATATATATATATAAATATATATATATATATATATATATATGCATATATTTACATATATATATGCATATATTTACATATCATGTATACATTATACATGACCTATATTGCGTAAGAAGAGGGGAAAGAACATGAGTGAGTGTGTGTTTAGGGAATGTACATATAGAAGGTAAGTGAAAGAGTGTGAGATGTGAGAGTGTGTGACAATAGTGAACTGAAATTAATAAATGGGAAGTAAGTTGACAGCATGTAGCAATTAGGGAAAGGGGTCTCAGTTTTTGATATTTAAGTAAAACTCAGTGTTTTGCAAAATGCCAAGTCCATTTCAGTTTCAAGTATAATCTGATTCCAGTATTTTGTACATTACAACCGACACATATAAAACTATACTAACCTTAATCTCTGTTAACATCCATTTTAGTTCAAAATTAGGTTATGGATCCATTCAATCTCAGGTTACATGCCTTGTATTCAAGTTAAATCATAGTTTAAACCATTCACAAAAATTATATAATAGAATCTCAGTTTTTTGCTTAAATTCACAGTTATCAAATGAATATGTGAAACCCAGGATTTAAGTGAAGTTCTTATATCATTTCAGGAATGAAAATGTAACTAAGTATATGTCTATAATATATCAGATAAATTCAAAGGAATGTATCAACCCTAGTTTATCATGAACCATTCCAAGGTTATCACAGTTCTCAGTCTAATAACATGCTCAGGTAATACCAAAACCCAATTTCAAAATATATGAATGTAGAGTATCAGATTCAGTCCCTGTTTAAAGAGTATCGGGAAAAATACATAGAGAAACTCAGTCCTAAATCAGGTTACAGTGTTTTAAAATCCCAGTTTACTTCATATTTAAATTCAGGAAAATAAGTTGTGATATACAACCCAATTTCTAATCTTTCTCTGAAACCAGAAATTGCATTAATACTTTGAGGGATTTCATAGTTCATGTCATTAAGAACATGATATGAAATACATTCAGGAATCATCATAAGAAATCACATGTGAACTCAGTTCACTGCCAGTTCACATTCCTTTCTCAGGAATTCAATTTCAGTTAACCAACTATTCAATTTACAACATCTTCCGTTGATTTAAACTCATGAATTCAAATTCATTTAAAATGTTAACTGTTAGTTCAATTACACATGAACTGGAAAAAAATACTGATACTTGACAACCCAAATTCAAAACCTAGTTAAACCAAACGAAATTCAATAACAGTCATATAGGTTCATGTACACAGGAACTGGAAAAACACTAATACTTAAAAACCCCAAGTTCGAACCTAATTTAACCCATGAATTTAAATAACAGTTAGATAGGAATGTCCCCCAGGTGATCTTGTGTCTATGTGTGTCATTCGTGTCCACTGGAGTGGACACGAAGTGTCCAAGGCAAGGGGAAAACTGGTTTTGAATCTAGTAGTGCACAGTTGTGCACAGGCTCGTGCAACCATGTCCTAATAATTTGGATACGACACAGAGCCTAGGACGTCTCATGCTCACAAACCTAGGTAGCCTACCTATAGGACTACACATTAGGCTAGACAACATGTGCCCAAGTCGTGTCAGTGTTCGACACGGACGTCGTATCAGTGGAGAAAAACTGTGTGCACAGTTGTGTATAAAAATAGTGCAGGAGCAATTACTCCTCCGACACGACACAAGACAACACGAGATTCAAGGGGCGTGTGTTTGCCATAAAATATAAAATAACAGAACAATTATCGGAGGACTGGACTTTTACTTCACAATACAAACTTCGCTTGTACAAAAAAAGCCTAGTGACAAAAACCTAGGTACAGCAATCTAAGTACAATTGTTTATTTTAGATTCTGGAGGGTGACGATAGAGGCTTGGAAAAGTGACGACAGCTCTGCCTTACTCCTTGGACGATCGGGTGCAGCCTTGGCTCTGTAGAAGATACGCTGGGCGTTAATGAAGAAATGCTCTCTCTTCAGGCTCTCTGGCTCTCTATGTCTCTCTCTGTATATCTCTCTCTGTCTCTGTATCTATATGTCTGTCTCTCCGCAAGAGAATGGCACCCTGCTATTTATAAGAGTGGGGGGCCTCATTAGGGTTTACAATGATTGTCCATTCTTGAAAGTCGACGGCTAAGGATCGCGGAATCTTGGCCGTTCATCGAGATTTGAGCAATAAATGTGATTGCATCAAATCTTTTATGAGTAATTAATGCTGATTGACATAAATTCTCCTGATTTGTCATTCCAATCTCGGATTTCTCGACACGTGTCATTAATTTGCTTATTTGCAAATGATCTGATTTGATCCCAATATTTTATTGGGATTTGTTGAGAGATTTTGATCAATCTGATGCTACGTGCCCTGCTATCATGCCACATGTCGTAACCGTAAGCCACAGCCAAAATCTGAGCTGCAGGAAAGTTACTCCACATTGGGCCGCATGAGGCTGGCCACGTGTCAAGGCTGCCTGAGAGTGGCCCCTGACTATTTGGACCGCATGGTAATAATTGGAGCCGCATGAGTGTGGATGACCGCATGAGTGAACTGCATGGAGATAGTCATCGTGAGCCACATGGGGCTAGTCTTCGTGAGCCGCATGGAGCTAGTCGTCATGAGCCGCATGGAGCTAGTCTTCGTGAGCCGCATGGGGCTAGTCTTCATGAGCCGCATGGGGCTACTCTTCGTGAGCCGCATGGGGGAGCCTCCGCTTGGGCCGCATACAACTATCCACGTGTAGGGTCGCATGACAGTTTCTGAATTTCGGGGAATTGTGTCCGAGATTTTCTTCGCTTCCCAAGGAGCCCGTCATTATGAGGGAGTCATAATGATATCTTTGTGTCAGGACTGTCATCTTGTCAGAGCTGTCAGCCGTCAAGGCATTTAATGAAATAATGGACAAAGAGACGAGCTGCTTGTAGGCCACGTGGCTCCTTTTTGAGCCGCATAGAGCTTGTTTGAACCGCATAGACGCTCGAGCCGTATGAATACTTGAGCCGCATAAACGTTTTGAGCTGCATGAGGCTCTCTGGCCGCATGGATCTTTCTTTATTCTTTTCCATGCTTCTACAAGACCCCCTTCAAAGTTTTTCAATTTGTAAAATTGAAATACTTTGAATAAGAAGCATGGCCAGGTATTATTCTGGCCGCATACGATGTCTCAGCCGCATGGATGTCTCGGCCGTATGGGTGACTCGGTCGCATGGATGACCCGGCCGCATGGATGTCTTAGCCGCAGAGATGTCTCAGTCGCAGGGGCTGGCTCAACCGCATAGATGTCTCAGCCGCAGGGGCTTTCTGCCAAGTTATCGTTGCCACATATGGCAATCTTTTTCATTAAGTGTTGTTGATTTGCTGTCAGTTTTAAAGGCCACTTTTCGGTGCGGGATCCCAGGAGTTTAGCCTTCATTTTAGGCAGCTTGCCTCGATAATCGAAGAGTCAGTCTTCGTGTTTGCACGGGAATCGAAATGCCTCACTTTTGTTTATAATTATGGATGAGTTCAGTCAGAGGGATTTCTTTACTTTCTCTTTCGTTCCAACTATTGCTGTCTCGCCTCTCTTTCCTTATTTTTCTTCTCCGACCGTCGAAAATAGCCCCAAAATCCTCCACGGTCGCCTTCGCTGTTGCGAAAGGCAAGAATACGGCTTCCTCATCGACCGTCGTGCCCGAAGTGTACCCCGATATCCACCCTGCTTTTAAGGGTAAGGATTGCTTTTGAATTCTTTGAACCCTAAGAACCTACGGCTCTGTTGCATGATTTATGCACAAGCCTTCGTTTGAACGGCCCAAGTTCGATCGTGATGGAGTCGCATATGTTGTATGGGCCGCATGACCCTCTCACATCTGAGCCGCATAGGAGATTCCCTATGTTTGAGCCGCATGAGAAGGATTTGAGTCGCAAGATTACTTTCTAGATACGAACCGCATGAAGTCTCCTTTGAACGGAGCCGCATATGTTTCTGAATAACTGGACCGCATAGTATTTTGCTAAGTCATGCCGTATAAACTATTCTGCTAGTGTCACGACCCGCACCCTAGAGTTAGGGCACGAGAACGTAACAACGCCCAGCCTACGCCGCAGTGTCGGCGGTAGAACGTTGTCCTAGGTCTCAATGCATCTAACAGTATAAGACTAAACAGTTTATACTCTTCGAATGGGGGTGACATAGCAGATACAGACTCAATCACATCTAAGGTAGAGCATGATGAGGATAGATAAAACATGAAATCCAAAAGAGATACAGGAGATAGAAGTCTAAGTGTCTAAGATACATAAACCCATAAATACATCTCAAAGCTCAATACAGTAATCCATAGAATAAATACAACTCAATACAACTGAAATAACTAACTATACAACCTCTACTGTGTCTCCTCTAGGCTAGCAGACAACCTCCAGGCTATCTGTAAAATTTATCAACAGGTCCAGTCAGGACAGGAACGAGTACAACTCATCAAGAAATTCCAATTAAATGACAAAGAACTATAAGGCAGTTATAGACAATTTTATTGATGAATATGGCAGTTTATATACAGGTGATGGTATGGAGAACAGATAAGATACAAGAAAAGTAAGTAACTAAAACAAGAGAAGAATGATGGCAATGAAGATTGTAAAATAAATCTAGCTGAACTAAAGTAACATAATAAGTCCAGAATGTAAATGTAAACAAGTGCAAAACCCAAGTAAATCCAGACAACATGAATCTGATACCAGGTGGTTCCAGTACAAGATGAGTCCGGTATAAGGTGAGTCCAGTTGGTGATCAAAGGTTCCAGGGTGAGTCCAGCCTATACTCTAACAGTGTATTTTAAAATATCGGGATCGACATGTGAACGGCTGTAGGTAATACGGCACACCGCACACTCGGCCAAGTATGGGATGGCTATCGTTCCAGTATAATTCCAAGGGAGTGGTTCCAGTATTTGGGTATGTTCACATGCCTATTCCAATATTTCCCCGCCCACAAGTACAAGTGAATCCAGAAAATGACACGAGAATCGAGATAAGTCCAGCCAAACATAATAATACCAGTAAAAGATTTTAGAGTGATTCCAGTAGGTGGTTCCAGTAGTGATTCCAGTAGGTGATGCCAGTAGTGGTTCCAGAAGGTGATGCCAGTAGTGGTTCCAGAAATAGAGGCCAGATAAATAGTATGTGTGTCGCATACATGAATCCAAAAATATCCATACGTGTTGTAAGAATCACATAAAACTATCTAGAACTGAAGTACAATAATTGACAAGTAAATGAAAGAACTATCAGAGAATGTACTCGCCTGATGTCTGAATGTCCAAAGTAAATATATTGTCCGATGAGAGGTGTCTGGCTCCTAATTAGAACAGCACAAGTCACAACATGTCCAGAAGGGTAATATAAAGCACTACAATGCATTCTACATGAATCTAGGTCAAACTAGGCAAAAGTCAACCCTTGGTCAACTCTGGTCAACTGCACTAGTCAAACTAGGTCATGTCCTAACCCAGCAAGTCTTACTAGGCCTAACCAAGACTATCCTAGCAAGCACACATCAATACAAGGCTATACAAGCCAACATACACCCAACTCTATATAGCATGCAATTATTCAATACTCAACTAGGCAAGAATTCACATTAGATATACATTAGGTAATCTATTACTTTAAGCTATATATGTCTACACATATATACACATGCATATATTGGTATTAACATTAGGTCTATAATTATGGCATTTCAAATGGTTATATAAACTTATATATTACAACATAATATGCTAACATATATATAATATACATACATAGCTAAGTTAACTATATTCATAAATACTTATTTAAGAGGCTATGTGTGTGTATGTGAACATTGCAAAGGGGCAAGTGAGGGTTAAATGGGCATATATAGTGTATACATATGAAAGAGTGTCAAAATGTAAGTGAACAATGTGTCAAGTGTGATAGTGTCAACATAGTGTAAGGGGGTACATGAGGTAATATAGGATCTGTGTTAACATAGAACATTACATCTCATTAACTTGTATATTGCATATATTACATCTATTATTACATTACATTCATGCTTGCATTCATTCATCATTCATTTATTCTCTTGCACTATTATATGCACCATACATTACATACTATGGAACCTACATATTTATTACAAGCCATACTTATACATGCTTACATTAGATAGGATACTTACACCTCATACATTATTTACTTAACCATTTACTCATGCTTGCATTCTCTATTTAATTACATAATGTATATACATTAACATGGGTTAAAATCAAATAGAACATTATATTACACACAAGGGTGCACAAAATGCATATGCCGAATAGTAACTCCTACTAATAATCAATACTGTACCATCTCAGCATGAATTAAAATTTAGGATTAAAGTATGTTATAGATCTATGTGTTAGCTTTCCGAAACTTCAAACGGATCGCGTTTTCGTTTTCGGAAACTCCCGAAATTGCGAAAATACCGAGAACGCGTTTGTCTTTCGTACAGCTGACACTCAAATAATTCTCCAGAAAGTTAAAGAAATAATTAGACCTGTTAATACATGTTTTTGGAAAGCTAACTTCAATACGCTTCTTTTAAAAAAATGAAAGATTAAACCGAGCTTTGAGCCAGAAGTTATGACATTTCTAAGTTAGGACTGAAATTAAAAACGTGGATAAAAATCATGACGGATTTGGGTAGTTTGAGACAAAAGAACACAAGTATATAACATAATATATCAAGAACTCACTCTCTACACTAACATATATATATGAGACACTATAGAACACATCTCCAATACAAAAATATGAGATTAAACATGTAATAATTCATTCATACATAACAACAACACATAGTGTGTCCAAATTTGGGGTTTTCCCACATGGACACAAACACAACACAAAGGACACTCCTATGACCTCCAAATGGACACGAAATGGACACAAATAGAGATACAACCATGGGGGTCATTCCTATGGGTTCAAAATAGACCTATATGCATGAGGAAATGAAAAGGAGAAGGGATTTATACCTTCCGGTAGATCGAATCGAAGAAAAGCCTTCCCGGAGCGACACCGACACGTAGAGATTCCAAAAGGACACGAACGAGCTCCGAATCCTCCCAAACTTGGGTAACTTCCTTCTTGGCAAGACTGGAGAAGGAAAGAAGAAGATTTGGTGGCAAAATAGAAGAATTTGGTAGAGAAATGAAAGGATTTGGTAGAGAAATTGCTAGGGATTGCTCTCTAGAAATTTGGGGAAGAACAAGAGAGAGAGTGTGGATGAGAATAATGAAATGAACTTGAGCCTGTCCTCTCCCAAAGTGGCTGGCCATATGGGGCTATTTGTCCTATTATGGTAAGGTCCAAAATGCCCCCACTAACCTATTCTATGAGTATTAGGAAAGGGCTAATTGGTTGGGGCTAAATTAGTCATTCTAAAGTCTCTAATCACACTAACCTTATCCATAATAATTAGTCTAACCTCTAATTAAAATATTTCTATCATGTGGACTAAATTTAATATCATGTGGGCCATGCCTAACTAGTGTGTGGGTCCCACTAGAGTCAAACTACCCCCGGGTCCCCGTTTCAAGTCGGATTGAGTTGAAATTCGAACCTAATTTAAATAATCCCAAAACAATATCATAAATAATAAAATAAATTTCAAAAATATTTCAAAAATACAAAATAACAAAAATACTCATGTTCCTGAAAACTGGGGGTGACAAATTCCTCGAAATTAAAATCAAACAATAGTAAAATGTCAAAATCACAAGTCATAATTTTAAATAGTTTAAAAATGATTAAAAATCACCAAAAATCATAATATGAAATAATTATCAATAAATAATAATTATAATTACAAAATTTTAAAATTACTCTCATCTGGAAAATTGGGTGTTACAATCCTACCCACCTTATAAAAATTTTGTCCTCGAAATTAAGATGATCGCACCCCCTTCTAGGTCAAACATAGTCAAGGGTCAATCACTAGTCAATTTCTCAACGTCCAAGTACTTGGTCATCAACTGGTCAACTTCTTAGGGTTTTACCTATGCTAGCTATCTAGGTGTTGGCAACTAGAATTTAGCAAAAGAGAAACTCTATATTAGACTAGCTCTTAACTTTCCAATCCTATCAAGTCACCTGTAACTAAAATACCTACAAGCTAAGCACATGAATACCAAATACCATATATATATATATGCTCAAGAACAACAACCCATCACATATATCCTAAGTATATTATCTATATATATATATATATATACATGACTGATCAACCAAGGGTTAAGGCAGACTAAACTTATAAGGGTCTGAAACAATGCTTAAAACTAGGGTAAGAATGAATGGTCTGAATCAAGGAGACATGGTATCTAGTGAAGGATCTGCACACTGCCTATAAAGGTGATCAACACAAAGGAACTCACACAAAGGGAACTTAACTAAAATGGAAAACTGAACCAAGTATAGGCTAAACAACATGTTTATAACCCTATACAACAATGGCCTATAGATACCAACTAACCTATATCCCATATGCCAATATCATCTGCAATCTATTTATGCAAATAGACCTCTCGATCTTAGGTGAAACTACAACTATACTCAAAGGCAGGCTCTGGTCATGGGTGCCTCACTGGAAAAGGTAAAGGAAAGTAGTAATAATCATCAAGGATGTAAGGCATACAAACATCCTATGTGTAACTGGTTGGTATTATAGATAATAGGAGAATTATCTGCAATGGGTTACTATTCTAACACCAATGCTAACTATCACCTCTAGGGTACAGACACTCTACAAGTCATCATACCATTATACTATGAAGGAACTACCTATGAATAAGCTCTACAAAACTAAATATCCCTACTCCTAAGTCATTTATAACAATCAAAAGGGTATGACGTTTAAACCTTCTCAAGATACAATCTGTTAATCATATGCGTCTGTCCAAAATTATGTTGTCCAGGGTCTTCATCATGCTAGTGAGCAAGGCTACGATAATCACAGAGTCCTTGACTAAGGTACGTACCTCTAGGTTCATGGTATTTAAAATTTTTGCACTGCCGCATGCGACGGCGAAAACCTTAAATTCTCATACCCTAGAATACATCCAAAATCTGACTATATGTCCTCACTATGCCAACTAACACGACTATCGAAGATTCTAGATCCCATGATTTAGGCTACCTAGCCCATATGATTTTCTCAGAAGAAAAACAACACAACAAAAGAGTAACATGACAAAATTAATCAATCAACAAGGAACAGATGGAATCGGATTTCAAGGTAATTATAAAAGACAATCGCAAAAATGGAATTAAGAAGAACAGAACTTGCAGCAAGATCTCCAACGGTCTGTGCATCCTCGACTGTCCTGATGATAGCTCGCCCTGCTGGTTTCCTTCAGCCTGATGCTGATACTACACAAATCTCTGCTGCTGATGCTGCATGAATAGCTGCTGCTGAAAGAAACCGGAAATGAAGGGAAAAGTCTCTGTACAGATGGAGGTGCACCTCCAATGTAGCAGAAACGCCAACGTGAGTTGGCACAACAGAAGCTGCGATCTCGAGGCCCTGATGAACAGGACGAGAGGTGGCCAGCCTCTCGATAGTATCCTCCGAACCGAAGCGATAAGATCGTGTCTTCATAACCATCATGAAGACAGATCAAAACAAGAAGCAATTTCTGAGAATAAAGCAAAAATTTAAGGAGAACAGTTTATATTCAAGGGAAGTCAATAAGCAACAATTTTAGACAACAGGAATCGGATTAAGAGTTTTTCCTAATGTGATTGAGTACCTCCAAAAATATCCTAATTCTACTACAGGCTGTAGTGATACTCTAGTTCGAATACCACTACATAAACTCGACCTGCATGGGCCACCACTAAAAATGTGTCACGACCCGCACCCTAGAGTTAGGGCACGAGAACGTAACAACGCCCAGCCTACGCCGCAGTGTCGGCGGTAGAACGCTGTCCTAGGTCTCAATACATCTAACAGTATAAGACTAAACAGTTTATACTCCCCGAATGGGGGTGACATAGCAGATACAGACTCAATCACATCTAAGGTAGAGCATGATGAGGATAGATAAAACATGAAATCCAAAAGAGATACAGGAGATAGAAGTCTAAGTGTCTAAGATACATAAACCCATAAATACATCTCAAAGCTCAATACAGTAATCCATAGAATAAATACAACTCAATATAACTGAAATAACTAACTATACAACCTCTACTGTGTCTCCTCTAGGCTAGCAGGCAACCTCCAGGCTATCTGTAAAATTTATCAACAGGTCCAGTCAGGACAGGAACGAGTACAATTCATCAAGAAATTCCAATTAAATGACAGAGAACTATAAGGCAGTTATAGACAGTTTTATTGATGAATATGGCAGTTTATATACAGGTGATGGTATGGAGAACAGATAAGATACAAGAAAAGTAAGTAACTAAAACAAGAGAAGAATGATGGCAATGAAGATTGTAAAATAAATCTAGCTGAACTAAAGTAACATAATAAGTCCAGAATGTAAATATAAACAAGTACAAAACCCAAGTAAATCCAAACAACATGAATCTGATACCAGGTGGTTCCAGTACAAGATGAGTCCGGTATAAGGTGAGTCCAGTTGGTGATCAAAGGTTCCAGGGTGAGTCCAGCCTATACTCTAACAGTGTGTTTTAAAATATCGGGATCGACATGTGAACAGCTGTAGGTAATACGGCACACCGCACACTCGGCCAAGTGTGAGATGGCTATCGTTCCAGTATAATTCCAAGGGAGTGGTTCCAGTATTTGGGTATGTTCACATGCCTATTCCAATATTTCCCCGCCCACAAGTACAAGTGAATCCAGAAAACGACACGAAAATCGAGATGAGTCCAGCCAAACATAATGATACCAGCAAAAGATTTTAGAGTGATTCCAGCAGGAGGTTCCAGTAGTGATTCCAGTAGGTGATGCCAGTAGTGGTTCCAGAAGGTGATGCCAGTAGTGGTTCCAGAAATAGAGGCCAGACAAATAGTATGTGTATCGCATACATGAATCCAGAAATATCCATACGTGTTGTAAGAATCACATAAAACTATCTAGAACTGAAGTACAGTAATTGACAAGTAAATGAAAGAACTATCAGAGAATGTTCTCGCCTGATGTCTGAATGTCCAAAGTAAATATATTGTCCGATGAGAGGTGTCTGGCTCCTAATTAGAACAACACAAGTCACAACATGTCCAGAAGGGTAATATAAAGCACTACAATGCATTCTACATGAATCTAGGTCAAACTAGGCAAAAGTCAACCCTTGGTCAACTCTGGTCAACTGCACTAGTCAAACTAGGTCATGTCCTAACCCAGCAAGTCTTACTAGGCCTAACCAAGACTATCCTAGCAAGCACACATCAATACAAGGCTATACAAGCCAACATACACCCAACTCTATATAGCATGCAATTATTCAATACTCAACTAGGCAAGAATTCACATTGGATATACATTAGGTAATCTATTACTTTAAGCTATATATGTCTACACATATATACACATGCATATATTGGTATTAACATTAGGTCTATAATCATGGCATTTCAAATGGTTATATAAACTTATATATTACAACACAATATGCTAACATATATATAATATACATACATAGCTAAGTTAACTATATTCATAAATACTTATTTAAGAGGCTATGTGTGTGTATGTGAACATGGCAAAGGGGTAAGTGAGGGTTAAATGGGCATACATAGTGTATACATATGAAAGAGTGTCAAAATATAAGTGAACAATGTGTCAAGTGTGATAGTGTCAACATAGTGTAAGGGGGTACATGAGGTAATATAGGATTTGTGTTAACATAGAATATTACATCTCATTAACTTGTATATTGCATACATTACATCTATTATTACATTACATTCATGCTTGCATTCATTCATCATTCATTTATTCTCTTGCACTACTATATGCACCATACATTACATACTATGGAACCTACATATTCATTACAAGCCATACTTATACATGCTTACATTAGATATGATACTTACACCTCATACATCATTTATTTAACCATTTACTCATGCTTGCATTCTCTATTTAATTACATAATGTATATACATTAACATGGGTTAAAATCAAATAGAATATTATATTACACACAAGGGTGCACAAAATGCATATGCCGAATAGTAACTCCTACTAATAATCAATACTGTACCATCTCAGCATGAATTAAAATTTAGGATTAAAGTATGTTATAGATCTATGTGTTAACTTTCCAAAATTTCAAACGGATCGCATTTTCGTTTCCGAAAACTCCCGGAATCGCGAAAACACCGAGAACGCGTTTGTCTTTCGTATAGCTGACACTCAAATAATTCTCCAGAAAGTTACAAAAAAAATTAGGCCTATTAATACATGTTTTTGGAAAGCTAACTTCAATACGCTTCTTTTAAAAAAACAGAAGATTAAACCGAGCTTTGAGCTAGAAGTTATGACATTTCTAAGTTAGGACTGAAATTAAAAACGTGGATAAAAATCATGACGGATTTGGGTAGTTTGAGACAAAAGAACACAAGTATATAACATAATATATCAAGAACTCACTCTCTACACTAATATATATATATGAGACACTATAGAACACATCTCCAATACAAAAATATGAGAATAAACATGTAATAATTTATTCATACATAACAACAACACATAGTGTGTCCAAATTTGGGGTTTTCCCACATGGACACAAACACAACACAAAAGACACTCCTATGACCTTTAAATGGACACGAAATGGACACAAATGGAGATACAACCATGGGGGTCATTCCTATGGGTTCAAAATAGACCTATATGTATGAGAAAATGAAAAGGAGAAGGGATTTATACCTTCCGGTAGATCGAATCGAAGAAAAGCCTTCCCGGAGCGACATCGACACGTAGAGATTCCAAAAGGACACGAACGAGCTTCGAATCCTCCCAAACTTGGGTAGCTTCCTCCTTGGCTAGAATGGAGAAGGAAAGAAGAAGATTTGGTGGCGAAATGGAAGGATTTGGTGGAGAAATTGGTAGGGATTGCTCTCTAGAAATTTGGGGAAGAACAAGAGAGAGAGTGTGGATGAGAATAATGAAATGAACTTGAGCCTATCCTCTCCCAAAGTGGCTGGCCATATGGGGCTATTTGTCCTATTATGGTAAGGTCTAAAATGCCCCCACTAACCTATTCTATGAGTATTAGGAAAGGGCTAATTGGTTGGGGCTAAATTAGTCATTCTAAAGTCTCTAATCACACTAACCTTATCCATAATAATTAGTCTATCCTCTAATTAAAATATTTCTATCATGTGGACTAAATTTAATATCATGTGGGCCATACCTAACTAGTGTGTGGGTCCCACTAGAGTCAAACTACCCCCGGGTCCCCGTTTCAAGTCGGATTGAGTTGAAATTCGAACCCGACTCAAATAATCCCAAAACAATATCATAAATAATAAAATAAATTTCAAAAATATTTCAAAAATACAAAATAACAAAAATACTCATGTTCCTAAAAACTGGGGGTGACAAATTCCTCGAAATTAAAACCAAACAATAGTAAAATGTCAAAATCACAAGTCATAATTTTAAATAGTTTAAAAATGATTAAAAATCACCAAAAATCATAATATGAAATAATTATCAATAAATAATAATTATAATTACAAAATTTTAAAATTATCCTCATCTGGAAAACTGGGTGTTACAGCTAGATAGAACCGCATAAGTTCAACCGAACCGCATAAGCTATCGAACCAGTGTCACATGGAACTCCCAACTGAATTGGGCCGCATGAGGCTGTATTGACCTTAACCGCATAGGGTCAGCTAAAACTGAGCCGCATAAGGCTTCATTGATCCGAGCCGCATAGGCTCATAGGAACTTTTTTCTTGAGAAAGTGGTTTCAATTTAACCATCATTTAATTCTGTTTCTTTTTGTCTTTTTCCAGTGAACCTCCCAACCAACCCGGCAGGAGAGCTCCTTGTGGGTCCAGCTCAATTTGCCGTGGACGTGCGGCTCGACGGCTTAATTCAACATATAACAGATCAACTTCCTGCTAATGAACCTTTGGAGAGGGTGGCTGCCATCAACAACCAGCCTTTCCATTTTCTTTGTACTATGATAAATTCGGGGAGATTGGACGGAGAATATCTGAAACCAGTATTTCTCTTTGGGGATGCTCTTTCCGTAAAGAACTCCCGTGTGCTAGATGTTTCTGAGAACTGGGATTTCACTGTGGACGGGATGGAGATCTATATTCCCCGGATGGAGCGGCATTTTCCCCTCTCGTGGTTTAATATGGTACCGATGGGCAGGAAAATGGTGGGCTCCCTAACTTCCACCCAATCAGGGATGTTCGTGGGCAACATCCACTATAACATGAGTATTAAGTCGGCATGTGCGAGCAGGGAGTCGATAAGTCGGAGTGTAGTGGGGCTAATTCCTGGTACTTTTATAAATGTGTCCGGTCCCAACTTCACTTTTACTCGAGCTGATACCTTCCTGAATCAGCTCGCTCGCAAGGGGTCTTATCCTGTGGGCAGGTTGTCGCTGATGAATTGGATATACCCCATTCCTACATGGGCCAATCTTACCTCATGGATCTTGAAGAACTACGGGGAATTCCTCCGGGAGATTGACCTTTACTACGCCATCCGGGGCACCTGTTATGGGCTGCCCATTAACAAGCCGTTGTCCATGGCCCTTTTGGAGATGTATAACCGGCGTACGGGGACTTTCTTCCAGCCCGGAAGGGAGTTGGGCCTTGCTCTCCATGAAATGTATGCCGGTTCTAAGCTGCCGTGGGGGTACGAGGCCTTCGAGGTATACACCCCCGACGAACGAGGAATTTGATGATCTGGATCGACGATTTTCAGGCTTCGTCGCTGTTTACCGAGAATTGCTGTGCCACCATAGCATCTGTCACCAGACCGCTATCAAGAAGGAAAATAGCTCAGAAGGAAATGCCCCTCATACCACGGCCTGGGTCGCATATCTTTTCAAATTAAGACCCTCCGGTCGAGTTTCTTCTCGGGGTACTCAAACTGAGGAGGAGGTAAAGGACCTGATGTCGAAGGCCAAAAGGTCAAGGTCCACTCGTGACAGATTTGGGAGTCGTACTGACTCTTTCAGTTATTTCTACCATGGTACCCGGTCGATGTCTGAGAAAGCAATCTTGGCCGGGTTCTTGATGGTTTGGCTACGGAATTGTGTAGTATCGGGAGGGGCAGGTTTTACTGAAAGGATCAGCCGCCATTTCATTCTCCCGGCTGTGAAGCTGGTCTTCAAAGTTAGAATGGCCCTTCTTCCGGCCATGGTGTGTAGCATACACCATGGCCTCCGTGCCTTTTCTACTAAAGTCATTGCTCGCGAGACGATGCTGGGCTTTGAGCGGATAGAACTACCATACCATTATCTCATAGGGTGGTTATTGATGCACTACCGGACGTTGATGAGACCCGGATCAGACGAGATGTTGATGCCTTCCTTTACCGATACCGTCATCAGTCTTGGGAGTACGACACCATGCCAGCCTGTCGGAGGGCATTGGCGAGGGTTGACGGGCCCGACTTCTGTGTCTCTTCCTTAATTTACCCCTAGAGAAGTGAAGTGGGGTACATATTGATGGCCTTGAACATCCACACCTCTTATCCGAGAAGATGCTTCTTTGGCTGTGCAATATTTGCCCCGTGCACCTAGTATATCGTTACCGAAATAACGTATACCTGGAGCCATATTTGCCCAGTCGATTTTTTCGTCAATTTGGGTACAGTCAGCTGTTCTTTGACTGCCCCAGTGCTTGTCTGGGTTTTAAGGGCAGTGTTCTCGATGGTATCAGGGCTTGGCATTATTATAATGCGGTCCATACCCGGGCTAGCTTCTCGGTCCCTGATGCTAAGGCATCCGGAGAGATTTTGTACATGGCAGCCCTTTATCATGTTACGGCGAGCAAGCCTCCTGTTAACTTCGACATGAGCACCACCTTCATTGCTAGCACTGGATAGGCCGAGAAGCCCGAGGGATCTAAGAAGAGAAAGAGAGCGGCGAATAGGGTCCATGTGCCGGACTCGGAGTCCACTGCGGCGGACGAAGATGATGATGAGCAGGACGCCGATGAATCATCGCATTCTTCGGACGAGGAGGTGGGGAACCGGCCATCTACTGTGCCGAACGAAGAGGTGGAGGATCAACCACCTGTTGCGCCTGGTGCCTCGCACAAACGAGGCAGACGTATGTCCACTGACGATGGCAGGACCTATTCCACGAAGCGGGCTATGGTAAGACGTCGCAGGCTGTTTGTTGATGACGTTGATGCTGTTTCCGAGGTGGTTGGAATTTCAACTATCTTCTCCTCTTTTTTTCCAAGTTAAGGCCTAATCATTTTCGCTTTTGCTCTTTTGTAGGTGTCAAAGGAGTCTGCTTCTCGGGACTCAACTGGCGAGGTCGATCCGGCCTTGTCTACTTTGGTCAATGATATGTGCACCACCATTATTTCTGCTGGGGTCCTTCCGGAGGCAGCCAGGGAGTCTCACCTTGCTGAGACCTCAACCCATAGGGATGGGGGCTCTACTGCACCTGTCCCTGGGACAGCCGAATTTTAGCAGGATGACACTGACGTGGTTGGCTCCCTTCCAGGGCTAGCTGGGACAGAGAAATCGGTTGAATTTGACTTGGGAGCCACGGATGGGGAGACTATGCCAGCTGCGAACGAACTGCAGCCTCCATGCTCTTCTCCTGGTAAGATAAACCAAATCTTAACTTATGGGGAGGCCTATTTGCTCTATCCTCCTGTCCTTCGGATCATATGGATTAATGGTTGCTTTGGACGTACAGGTCCTACCCCTTTATTGTCGGTGACGAACATCGCCAGGGCAAACTCTGTCAAAGGGGATCTGATGGAAGCACGTGTGCCTCCTTCTTTTCCAACTGATATTGAGGTGCCCCAAGTTAGGTCGAGTTCGGGAGCCCAAGTGGCAGTACAATTGGGGCATGGGACGATGCTTCCTGCGCCCTCCTCTGCGAATATAGTTTCGGGGGTAAACCTTTCCGCCCTGCCGAGTATCCAGGCTCTTCAGGCGGCGGAAGAGGAGCTAGCTGCTATTCATGCATCTTTTCATACAGAATTTGTTTCCCTGGTGGCGGGGATGACAAGTTCTGAGGCTACTCCTTCGGTACTGCCCGCCACACTTCCTTTGATGCCGTCCTCTACAGAGGTTTTGGATGAAGTGTCTCAGGATATGGTCGATAGTTTCCACCGCCACCTGAAGAGGGGGATTGAGGCAGCTGTGGAGAGAGGGACTCCCTTTTCTATGGCCCGTCAATGCGCCGATGGCCAGATTAATATCCTTAGAACACTCCCCGGTGGAGCGGGACTGGCTGCGCTTCTGGAGCCTAAGCTGTTAGAGGCTGATCGTCTTGTGGCCCAGTTTCACGTGCTGCAGCAAGCTGATTTACCTACGAAAATAAACCAAGAGTGCAATTTCCTCGTAACCGTGGTGAAGAAGGTGAGGCTTGCTCGGGAATCGATCAAACCAACTATATTGAAGGACCGCCAGGATCTGACTCAGTTGTACGATCAATAGAACCGTCGGACTGAAGATTGTGCAGCTCGAGAAGCGGCAGCCTCCCGCGGGGTAGCTGACACCCGGGAGCAGATCCTCGAGCTCTAGAGAAAGCTGGCTTTCCTGGAGTCCGAGCTCGAAGCTGCTCATACTGAGAAAGGGATTGCCGTTCAGGAGGCTGACAAATTTAATAGGGCTTCTGCCAATCTAGAACTTGCCCTGAAGAAGATGGAGAACGACTGGCAGGCATATATATATTTGAATGATGCAGAGCAGCTGTCCCAGGAGGCCGAGCACCGAGCGAAACAGAGGCTTGAGCGGGGGACTACCTTGGTGAGAAACTGCCTCTTGGAGTTATGTAATGCTGAACTATAGTCGGCTTTTCTTTCTTTTGTTTCTTCTTTTCTTTTCTTTTTTGAGAGGGACGTGGTCCCAGAATATGTAATGCTTTTTTTCGACCTTGAAATAAAGAATATTTTCCATTCTACCCTTCATTTGTCTTGCTTGTTGTGCTTATGGTATTGTGGTGGTGTTTGCCCTGCATGGGGAGACTTGTTTGTGGAACCTATTACCCTTGGCATACCTTGGTTTTAGGTACGGGTAACAAATTTGATTTGGGGATACCCAGAACGGTTCCGCAGAAATGTGGTCGTGGACATTCTGGGTATCGGGAGAGAGGATGCCATAGAGCAGCTGGGCTCCCAGGGCATGATGAGGGATGGTAGGCCTGTACTGAGAAATTTAGCACAGGACATTTTATGGGCCTATTATCCTTGGCGTACCCTAGGTTATGATACAGATAATAGGATGAAGATAGAACCAACATGCTTACTCAGAGGTAATGAGGACATGGCAAGCATGCAGGTTTTCTTACCGCGGAATCTTCCTACTCATAGGTGATGAGGACATGGCAGGAGTGGACTCAACGGAAGATATTTGTGGACTTACTATCCTTGGCGTACTCCAGTTGTGGGTACAGATAATAAGTCGAAAGGGATCAACATACTTACTCAGAGGTAATGAGGACATGGCAAGCATGAGGGTTTCTTCGACGGAGCCTTCCCACTCAGAGGTAATGAGGACATGGCAGGAGTGGGCTCAATGAAGGAGGGTACAGAGAACGACTCAGAGGTAATGAGGACATGGAAGTTCTATGTAGAGGGATGATTTGTTTTTGGCATAATTGAGACGACTCAGAGGTAACATCGATATGGTCGTTTTGGAAATTTGTGGATCCGTTACCCTTTTTGTGCACTGGGAGTGCGGGTAGTGGATCATGAGGAAGGATCTCTTTCAGGAAGAAAGTTCAGAGGTATGGTTTCACATGACTTTCTCCCCGAAAGAGTGACCGGGATTTAAGTTCAGGGGTACCAGCGGGTACATAACTCGACAATCCGTAAATTTTGGAATAAAAAATGCAAGTTCAGAGGTACCAGCGGGTACATGACTCGATAATCTGGAATTTTTTTTATAGAAGGAGGATATGAGTTCAGCGGTATGATAGGGTACATGACTCAGCAAATTGAATTTTGTGAAAGTTAGTTCAGCGGTACCAGTGGGTACATGACTCGACAATCTGAATTTTATGAAGGTGAGTTCAGCGGTACCAGCAGGTACATAACTCGATGATTTGGAATATTATGAAAGTGAGTTCAGCGGTACCAGCGGGTACATGACTCGATGATCGGGGATATTGCAAAAGTGAGCTCAGTGGTACCAGTGGGTACATGACTCGGTAATCTGGAGTATTGTAAGAGTGAGTTCGGCGGCATCAGCGGGCGCATGACTCGATGATCTGGAAAATTGTAAGAGTGAGTTCAGTGGTACCGGCAGGTACATGACTCGATGATCTGGAATATGTCGTTTAGACATAGTATTTCTTCAGGAACTTGCCGTTGACGGGCAACATGAGCAGGTCTCTATTTTGTTTTGCAATGCGGTAAGCTCCATTGGAGAATACAGCATCGCTGATAAACGACCCTTCCCATTTTGGCTGGAATTTGCCGACAATTTTGTCAGTCATGACCATCGGCCTCCGGACTGCCAGAACGAGATCTCCTACTTGGAATGTTCTGATTTTAACCTTCTTGTTGAAGGCTCCAGAGATGCGTGCTTGGTACAGCTCGATTCATTACTGAGCCAGGAGGTGCTTTTCATCTAAGGCCTCCAACTCTTGTAGCTGACGACGGTAGTTTTCGTCCGTCGTTAATTGGTATGTGAGGGCAACGCGGAGCGAGGGTATCTGAGTCTCCAATGGGAGGACTGCCTCACTCCCATATACCAGGGAAAATAGCACATTCCCAGTGGCTGTTCGAACTGTAGTACGATATGCCCATAAGCATTCACCAAGCTTCTCGTTCTAGTCGCATTTGTTGGAAGATACAAACTTCTTGAGAAGTTTGATGATTGTTTTGTTGAATGTCTCTGCCAAACCGTTGGCTGTCAGATTGTATGGTATTGAAGTAATATTTTGGATGCGATGCTTGTCGTAGAACCGATAGAAGGCGTGACATGCAAACTACGGACCATTATCGTGGATGATCCTTCGGGGCAGTCCAAAGCGATAGATGACATGATGCTTGAGGAAACTGATCACGTTTGAAGTCTTTACTTCTGCGAGCAGAATAGCCTCCGCCCATTTGGAGAAGTAGTCTGTGATTGCGAGTATGAAGCGATGTCCACGGGAGGAAGGTGGAGTAATCGGACCGATGATATCCATTCTCCATGCTTCAAATGGCCAAGACGCCACTGTTGGATGTAGAAACTCGGATGGTTGGTGGATGAAGTCTGCGTGGACCTGGCAGGCTTTGCATTTTCTTGTATAGTCCATCGCATCTGTTACCATCGTGGGCCAGTAGTAGCCCATTCGGCGGAGATGGTCTTGTAACTTGGGGCCAGGCTGATGGGCCCCGCAGACACCGTCATGAGCTTCGCGTACGGCTTCTTTGGCTTCTGCATTTGACAGACACCGAAGCAGTAACCCATCGTAGGATCGTCGATACAGCATTTTTGTCTCTGCATCGTAGAAGAATCTGAGAGAACGCCTTCTGATGGAAGTGGCTTCCTTTGGGTTCTCGGGCAAGATGTCATAGACTACGAAGTCTATGAATGGTTGTCTCCAGTCCGGTGCTTCGTCGATCGTTTGGGCAGAATAACTCGCCACGACTTGAACCTTGTTCTTAGGAAAAACCAGTTCGTGGCCTATTACGTCAACCGAATGCTGAGTATGGTTTAGAACTGCTAGGAAAGCGGCAAGGCCTGCTAGGGCATCCGCTTCGATGTTCTGTAGTCTGGAAACATATTCGATGAAGAATCCCTCAAATGAAGAGATAATATTGATCGCTATTTGGTGATATGGGATCATGTCTTCGTGGCGGACTTCGTACGAGCCTCTGATCTGATTAACGATTAACTGCAAATCGTCGTATGCTTCAAGATATTCTACCCCCAGCTCTCTCGCAAGTTGGAGGCCAATGACCAAAGCGTTATACTCGGCCACATTGTTAGAGCAGGGTTCTGTGAGGGAGTAAGCGCGATTGATCACCAATCCGGAAGGAGAAATCAACACTATCCCAACTCCAACAATAATTTTGCCTTTGGGTCCAGTTCTCGAAGCACCGTCGAAGAACATTCGCCATATATCATCGTGGGAGGTCACATGTGAATCGGCGACCTCATCTGGGATTCTTTCGTATACTCTAGACGACTCCGAGCCTGGGTGGGCTGCTAAAAAGTCTGCCAGAGCCTGACCTTTAACCGCCTTTAGTGGGACGAAGATCATATGATATGGAGACAACAATATTGCCCATGTGGCGAGGCGGAAGCTGAGTGCCCCTGGTTTAGTCATGAGGACCCTGCGAGGGTTGACTCGTGAGATCATATGTATTGTTTGTCCTGTGACATAGTGCCGCGTCTTTTGAATGGCGAACACCAAGGCTAGGCATTCCTTCTCCACAGCGGTATATCGATGCTCTGGCCCAATCATCATTCGGCTGAGGTAATATATAGCTTGTTCATGGCCTGCGTCGTTGTTTTGTGCCAGCAGAGCTCCGAAGGAATGTTCTATTGCTCGTACGTAGAGCAAGAATGGTTTTCCAGCAACCGGGGCCACCAGGACTGGAGGGTTCGACAAATATTCTTTGATGCTGTCGAAGGCACGTTGGCATTCTTCATCCCATACGAACGAGACGCCCTTCTTCATGAGGTGGGTGAATGGCCGACACCGTCCGGAGAGGTAGAAATGAACCTCCTGATGTAAGCCAGCCTTCCTTGAAGGCCTCTGAGTTCGCAGAGATTTCTTGGGGGACCCATCTCCATAATTGCCTTCGTCTTCTCTGGACCTACATGAATTCCCTAGGCAGTAATAATAAAACCTAGGAATTTTTCGCTGGATACACCCAAGAAGGATTTTGTGGGATTCATCTTCAAGTTGTGTACTCGTATCAGGTCGAACACTATTCTTAGATCATGCAGGTGGTCTCCCTTGTAGCGGCCCTTGACAGCGATGTCATCAACATAGCACTCTACCGTCTTGCGTAAGTGATCTCTGAAGATGATGCTCATGGCTCTTTGGTATGCAGCGCCAGCATTCTTTAAACCGAAAGGCATGACTGTGTAGCAGTACGTGCCAATTGGTGTTCGGAATGATGTGTGCTTTTCGTCGTCAGGAGACATCTTGATTTGGTTGTACCCCGAGAAACCATCCATGAATGACATGCATTCGAAACCGCTTGTGTTCTCAATCATGATGTCTGTGATAGGGAAGGAGAATTCATCTTTAGGACACGTCTCGTTCAGATTGTGGAAGTCGATGCAGATTCGAATCTTTCCATTCTTCTTGAGGACTGGTACTATGTTGGCAACCCAGTCGGGATGTTGTTCCTCACGAATGAAGCCACTGGCTATCAGTTTATTGACTTCAGCTTCGATCGCATCCATGATGCCTGGGCAGAAGCGTCATTGTTATTGTTTGACCGGCTTCACATCTGGCCGAATGTTGAGCTTGTGGAGGACGACTTCGGGATTTAGTCCTGGCATGTCTTTATAGCTCTAGGCAAACTCATCAATATATTCTCTGACAAGTTCCAATAGTGCTTCTCGCTCTTCGTCTGTTAGACTTTTACTGACGAAGATTGGTTTTGGAGAAGATTCGCTGCCTAGGTCGACCTGTATCACCTCATCTTCGGTGGAAGGTTCTCTCTGTTCGAACCGCTTTTCCTATTGTGCATCCAGCTAGTGGGCCTACGGCTCTAACTCGAGGATTTCAGGAATGTCTTCATCTTCTTCGTAGGCGTCGACTAATGCCATATTGACTGATAGGATTTGTCTGAATATGTCTCCGATGCTTGTATCCGAATCAGAAGTTGGTGACCCGGTTGAATGTGAATGTCAGTCGCATTCCTCATCCAAATTTTCAGGGGTCGTTGTGGGCTTAACATACCCTAATCCACATCGGGTCTTGCTGTAGTAGTCCCGTGGTTTGCCAGCCGGGACTGGTGGTTTCAAAGGTAATCGTCGACCGGTGCTGTAGTTTAAGCCTGGTGTAGCCTCCAAATCATATCCCTGTTTTTGCATGAGGTATTTGGATTAGAGGCTATAAAGATACAGGGGCAGTTTTCCGGCATCTGATTCGAGATCGGCCTCTTTTATGGTGAAGGGCTGTGGGTCGTCTTTTCGGCCGAAGATGATTGGACGGTCTCCTCCTTCGATTATGTGGTAGGCGTCTTCCACTGGGATGAGTTGGTTTGTGGTGTAAACATTTGTTACCTGTATGTGTATGTGGGTGCCTATACCGTTTTTCATAGCATACATTGTACAAAGCTTATTAAGCTCGAGGTAGTTCAAAGATAGTCCTTTATTGATGAAGTAAGGTATCTTTTCTAGCAGGATTACATCATCTGCGGAGGAAAGATCAGTGTGGGTAGCCACATACTTGGCCAGCTCCGGTTCTTCTTCGGTTACCACCTATATAAATGAGGACTGAGAGAATGACCTGGGTAGCTTGATTGTAAGGGGTTCCGTTGGTGGAGCCGAACGTAGAGTTGTTGGCCAACTAGCGACCTCCAGTTTGGTACCTGATGCTGGACGGGGAGTAGTTGGTTCGCTAGCGACCCCCAGTTTGGTACTCGATGTTGGACGGGGGGTTGTTGGTTTGCTAAAAGCCCCAGACTTTGCATCGGGATGACGATTCTTCTTGGGAAGACGAATCGTCATTGTCTTGTCAGAGGGGTTGAACTTCTCTGCTTGTGGCTGGCTGACTCTCAGTAGCCTGATTGTTAGTGGCTCCGTTGTGGGTCTCGGCGCTTGGCCGGACCTTGGCAGCCGGATTATCATTTGCCCTTCTTGCGCCGAGAGGCTGATCACATCCTTACGCAGAGCGGCCGTAAGAGGTACAAATTTACTAGGTTTGCGGGCTTGAAGGTGGATCGTCATAGGTTCTTCTGATCCTGAGATTGTCTCAGTTTGAGCTTGTACGTCTTCATCCAGATGCCTCTTCGACTTCTAGTATAGGCAGGAATCCGAGTAGTAGTAGGATTCGACACCTTTGACGGGATCGATGTCGACAAATTCTGTCCTCACAAAGCCGTTTTTATCGACATAATTGAAGCACTGGTGCAGTGTGGAGGGCACGATCATATAATCGTGTATCCAAGGGCGCCCCAAGAGGATGTTGTAAGAAGTATCCACATCTATGACATAACAGGTCACTTCTGACTGGAGATCGCCGATTTGGCACTTTAAACGAATATTCCCAATTGGGTAGCTCCTGTCCGAATTGAAACCGCTGATGGCGGTGCTTGTTGGCGTCAGGCAATGCATAGGAATGCGGAGATGATGTAGCAGACCCTTCGGAATGATGCTTATGGAAGAGCCAGGATTAATGTACATCCGGTCCACCTTTACATCCCCGATGTATCCGGTGTAGTATAGTGGACGATCGTGAAGATTGGTTTTGATGAGAATGTCCTGTGGAGTGAAGACGATGTTGGGCATTGCTCCTGTGCAAGCGCTATCTTGGAGATCTGCTGGCGGGCTTTCTTCCGTGAGGTTGACCTGAGCCAGATATGCGTCAGCATTTTGGAGTGCATCGCTCAAAGCTGCACGAACATCCTTTGAGAGCCTTAGGAGTTCATATAATGACAATTTGGCCGGTGTGTTGGCCAATTGTGCTAAGATGTCGAAGTTGTAGGGCCTTTCCAGCCCCTACGGTGCCTCTTTTCGGAGGGATTTGTCAAAGCGATGAGTGTTGATCATACATTCCACGTATGATTAGCCAGGCCTGTTACTATTGTGCAAGTTCCTAAGCCGACCACATATTGTAGCTAGTACTCACACACCTAGATAGATGATTCTTGATTCTTGTACATGCCATGATCAGTTTTACTCGCCTTGTTCTAGCTCTAGATTTACAGCTTACCTTGCCATGATACTCACATGTACATTTTATAATTTCTTGTATACACTCTCTATTTACAGTCTTGTAGCTTTTGTCATATCTTGTGAACTGTTGTTAGTTGAGTGTGCTCATTCCATCCTGACTGGATATATTGACAAAATATTACAGATGACGGTGAGGAGGATTGTTGTACCTACTATGGTCCGGATGACGTAGTGGGCATAGACTTGGAGACCTTGGTTCAGCAGGGCTTGGCTCCGTCCGACGAGCCTCTAGCTATAGTTTAGTTAGAGTAGATTTTGGACTGGACCTTGTCTCCAGCTTGCTACTTATGCTTATGATATTGGGATTTGTATAACTATATTACTTTGTGTTTCTCTTCTTCTGTTGAGCTGGATATTGCACTTTGTGGTTTATATCTACCTTGATTTCATGCCATGATTCTTCCTACTAGATTGTGATTGAGTTTATCAGTATTTCATATTATATCCTCCGTACAGAGATGACAGGTTATTATATACTGTTTGTTAGCTAGCAGACCTACATCATTCTACCCCGTTTTTACGGAGTAGGCTGGACGCTGTTACGTACTTGTCCCCTACCTAGGGTGCGGGTCGTGACAAAGGTAAATATCAATAAGTTAAGTTCCAATTGACACATGTATGAATTCGCCAAAAAACCAACATCTACTACCGTTTAACATGGTTCTTATCATAAACTAGGTTCAGAGCAAGCGCTATTTATACATTTAGCTTTATGGGAACATGTCAATACGGTTAAAGCTATATTTTTACCAAGGTTCTGGAAGTTTTCTGTTCCTTAGGTGGGTATTAAGGTCGCGTGAGTCTCTTTTTATAGCAGCATTAATTAGTAAAACTTCTTATATGGCTATGGACTCATTCTTTCATGGAGATGCCATTTATTTAAATGCATGACATATTAGATTCTTAGAAATAATATGCATCAAGAATTTAAGATAAAGAATATCAAAATCATAATACTTTATCCATGGCATGTTTAAATTAATTTATTTATTCTTTTATCTATTAGGTTTTCTATTCAGGTCGTTCCATATGCATAAAAAAACAATATAGAAGTAAAGTACCAAAAGCATAATAAGCGCAGAAAAGATATGACCACAAAATAGATTTTATGAAGTAATCATTGCACTTGTCCGATTCACTTAGAAGGTATACTCCTTTTACATCATTGCCATCATTTTTATTATATGGCTTACAACTGCACCCCTTGAAGCCAAACATAATCAAGATTCTACTTTCATATTAACAATCATTCTCACATTCACCAAAGAAAAGTTCCTATAAACATCTTGCGTAGGGGAATGTTTACAACCTGAACAACAGGTTGTGTCAGGTGATGGTTGCTTATTAGATTAAACATATGAAAATGACGGTGTAAATGGGTTTCCATTCGATGGACAGAAATCCAAGACCATCATTAAAGGATTGAAAGGGGAATCAATATCTGAACAATATTACGCTTTCATATATGCAAGCATCCGTGCAACATGTAAGACCAAAACATATACCTTCTTTTTAACTCAAACATATACGGCCCCAAAAAATACTTCTGGTTGCAATATATGGACCAATCAAGTTTAGCAAAAAGGCAAACTAAAATATATAACTTATGCCTTACAACAACCAATATGCAAATTTACATCGTGGAAGAAAAAATATCAACGTTGTCATGTTGCCCCAAGAATATTAGTAGCAAGTATCCTCATAAACAATAAAGATACTGCTAGATTCAAATGTCGGAAGTAAATATAAAGGAAGCATTGGGATGAATGTATTACTGAAACAAACATGCTATATTAAATCATCGACTGGAAGGTTTTTGCAACAATAAATTCTATGGGAGCCATAATATTTCATTGCACAATTCCTTTTCTCAGAGATGATCACAAACTCTATTCTTTATCGTCATATTTTATAATTAGTCTTCTACATACTCTTCCTTAACAAATTGATGATGAGCTAACAACGAATTATATAAGCCTCTATTATCTTGACGACATAATATAAGAAACATAAAACATTAACATAACAGATTTTACTATTATATAATATATTTGGATGCATTCTTGGTATTTAAAGTCTGATATAATAACAAACAAAAAAATTACTTTTATATCAGATACATAGATCAGGAGTTTTCATGCATAGTTTGACATCGAATTTTGGGGTTTAGATCATGAGATTTAGATCATAGTACAAACTTCTTATCAAAATAAAATTATATAATTTATGAACCTGGTTGGATTGTTCGATCAAATTTTTTGATCTTTGATCTTTTAACGAGCAATATCTTTCTTTTCCTCTTTCATCTTTCTCGGTGGTGACCTGAACTCTTCGAACAGTCGTAATGATGTGAAATGAGAGAGAAAGAGAAGAAATTGGTAGCAAGAAAGAATGTACCTAGCTTTTCTCATTGATAATATATATAGAGGAAAATGAGATAGAGGTTGTTGTGGGTATGGATAAGGACATTTATATTTGAATTTATCCAAATCACAACGGAAAGAAATTTTTTTTGGACGGTAAAAAAGAAGAGAAAAAGTTAGTTTTAGGCAATTTATAAGGGCACATAAGAGGTTGATCATGGCTAGCCAAAAGCAAATTTTGATTTATTTACAAGTTTGTCATTGAAAAAATTACTCAGGACTAGCCAACATGTGAGTATATAAGTCAACTTTTTATTTTTTTTGCTCTCATCTCTTTCCTCACAAGAAGAAGAAGAACAAGAACATCAATTTTTGCAAACCTAGTTTATTTTGATTTTTTGCTCTCTTCTAATTTCTCATATCTCTTTCTCCAAACCCTGCTTTATTTTTTTTCTCCTTGTTTGGGCATTATGGATGAAACCCTAGTTGTAGAAGAAATTGGGTTATCAAATCTATCAAATCTATTAATCTATTAGTCTATTAACTAAATTTTTTTATTAATAGAAGAATTATGTACGAAATCCTAGTTGTAGAAGAAAACTATAGAAGAAACCCTAGTTGTAGAAGAATTGGGTTCATATCAGGATCGCCACAATTTCTGACAGTCCTAAAAGTATTGAGGACTGCCAGAAATTGTGGCAATCTTGAAATAGACTCGATGTACAACAGGACTGCCACAATTGCTGGCAGTCCTAGAAGTACTGAGGACTGCCAGAAATTGTGGCAGTCCTGAAAGGAACATGCTCTACAGCAGGACTGCCATAATTTTTGGCAGTCCTAGACATATTGAGGACTGCCAGAAATTGAAACAGTCCTGAAAGATACTTGTTGTACAGGAAGTTCCTTTCAGGACTGCCACAATTTCTGGCAGTCCTAAAATCGAAATTCCCGAATGAAAAAAACATGTTAGGGTTTATTTCAATCTTGATAATAGAGTGAAATATGCTTTTTAGGGTTTATTTCCATGCATTTTTTACGAGAAAAGAAGTACTTAAGCTTTATTTTCATGCATTTTAGGGTTTATTTAATTTTTTGGTGCCATCGAAATTGGGAAAGAGAAGGAAATAGGGTTTTGATGGAGATGGTGATGATGGAAATGGTGGAGAAGAAGAAGATGGATAGAAGAAGAAGAAGAAGAAAGCTAGGGTTTATGAAGAGAGAGAGTGGAATTTAGAAATGAGATTGATTTTTGGGGTTGGGGGGGTTGGACAGCCCCTGAGTAGAATATTTGGCTAGCCCGAGTAAAATCTCCTCAAACATTGGCTAGCCCTGATCAAATTGTTATGTGCCCTTATAAATTGCCTAGTTTTATAGTCTATTATTATTTTTTTAATTAGATAGTGAAGGATTTATAGTTTCTAGTCCGTATTGTATTAGTAGAGATACATGTATAAGTAGAGATGGAGATGAGAGGATTAACTTGAAAAATAAGTCATAAAATATACAGAGGCTTTCCTGCAAATCACCCCTTCGAGGTCCTCAGTTGAAGAAGCTTTCTTTACTTCTTCTTATTGTTCCATAAGGCCCATGCCAACGTCTTAAGATCAGCTGAAAGCCTGAAAAAATAATGAAACCGATGATTCAAAACCCACTGGAACCCCTCCAAAAACATCGAAACCAATAGGTCTGATACTCATATGTAAGGGTCTAAAACCGGCCGGCACGTAAACCAGGTTTTCAAATTTGAGCCTTGATCTACATGGGTAGGTAAACCAGTTCCACATATAAACTTCAAACTAGTTTATGAATCACAAGATATTCACGCTCGTCTATGTTACGACGACGCAAATGAATACGAACACGACAAAAATGGACAAATAACTGATTATGTCGTATCCCAATTGAGTTTTGGAGTGCCCGTGTCATCCTCAATATGTGTCCGACACGGATACATCAAGCACTTTGATATGTCCATATTTTCTAAGGGTCTGCTTGGTAACGATGTTTTCACCAGTTATTGGACGTTTTTGAACCAAACATTTATGAAACCCTTATTTTTTTTTGAGGCACTGGTTTTGATCGGCTAAAATATCCTCCAAAACCGGTGTAATGCAATTTTGGATGGCTTTATAATCACCCCAAATTGGTGGGTTTTGAACAGTTTTTTTTATTTTATTCCATTTATATCATCACCAAAAATATATAATTGTAACTATAGTCTGATACTCATCCAATGTCCAATAATACTAATACAGATACTTTCTTTTGAACTTTGATTCAAATGAGGCTGGGACATCTTCAATAATAATATATTAATGTCGACTATAAGAATCAATAATACAATTAAAACATCCTCTGCTCTTTTATATTAGCATTTCGGAATTCCTAGTGTTCATTTTTTGTATAACCAGCAAAATCCCACCTGATCTCCTCATTATTAGGCATGTCAATGGTAACCGATGACACGATCCAGTTTTTAGAACAAAATCGGGTTTGCGTGTAAAATTTGAAACCCGAATGACTTTTGGGTCAGTTTCAGATGAGTCCATTTTGTTCACCCATAAAAACTAGGTAGGATGTTCACCCCATTAAAAAAAATAACACGTGGCACAAAACCACTTTGGTGGGTGAACAGAACCACTTACAAAGTGGTTTGTGTGGGATGAAAATGACACGTGTCATTTTTTCACTAGAAGGTGAATATCCTACCTAGTTTTGGTGGGTGAACAAAAATGGACTCGTTTTAGAATAAACTTGAAAATAAAATCGAATATGTTTCGAGTTTCATAAATTATAAATTATATCTTTTACGCTTTTGTTTCTGACGCGGGCGCTTTTAGGCTCAATAATAACAATTTGTATCAAAACCTAACGAATCATGAAATATAGTAACTGATCAACAACAACTTGTAACTTTTTCAATATAGTAATAATTAGCTTACTAATACTTAGTAATTCAGGGTTAATTAGAGGTTAATGCAACAAATTGGACAACAACGACTCTTTGGCAGAGGGGTTAAGGCGTCTGCCTGCTAAGTATTTTTATTATTTTGCGTTTATTTTATAAAACCAAGTTTTGGAAATAATCTACAACTTATTTATTTTCAAAACCTGCCACAAAATTTAGCTGTCTTTTAAAAAATACTTAGATTATTAGTTGTTACAAGAAAGTTCTTGTGATTTTTGTTTTTGTTTCTGTATTATAAAAACTAGGCATAAGAGCATCCACAGTGGGACTCTTTTCAAGTGGTATATTTGGCATTTAGCCAAGTTTTGTAGCACTTGAGGACTACAATGGACTCTTGTCCACACTTGAAAATGAGTAGAAAGCCAAGAGACTCTCCAAATTTGGAGAGTCCACTAGTGGAGCTATAGTTACTTGGGGCCCACCATATTTACTTTTCTCCTTTATTCTTTTTTTTGGAGTGTTGCCACTTGTCAATTATGAAGGAAAAATAAGAAGGGAAAAGATAGGATGTTGCCACTTGTCAATTTGGAGTATACCATTGTGTACCAACATGAAGGAAATACTTCAAAATTAATTTTTGGAGTATGGTTTGAAGTAATTTGGAGTATGCTTTGGAGTGTTGCCACTGTGGATGCTCTAAGCAACCATGATACACAATTTCATAAGGAGGAACAATAATACAATGGAAAATGCTAAGTCTACAACCAAATCCTCTGCAACAAACTATAGTAAGTATGATTTTGAGAGTTACAAATCTATGTTGGAGAATTCGAAATTTTATTTTTAAATGATACCTATTCCTTGGTTCATCTGTTACAGACTGGCACCATACATACAGATGCTTTGGACTCGGGGAGTACTACTGCACTTTCTTTATTCCTCTCAAGTTATATGGATTCTGTGAGTTCTCAGGAGTCTATGATCACCAAACAGCTCCTTAACCTATTGTATATAGTGAAACTATTAAAGATGTCCCCAAGATTTTGTTTAAGGTTTCTTTGTTGATGAATTTTCGAACAAAATTTACGGTAACTTAAAAGTATATTTATTTCATACATATAGGTAGTATCTGTTGGTTACGAATGGCTGTCATGTCCACGCCGCAGCAGACGGTGGTTTATGAAATATAAATATAAATTGTAACATGTTCGATCAGTAATACCAAAAAAATTCATCATGAAATATCTCTGTGGTACATCGCACATCGCCTAGACCAATATAATTCCTAGTCGAATATAAAAATTACTAAAAGTAGGGATAACCTAGTGGCTGAGATCTTTGGTATTAGAGCTCCTAGAGCTCGTGCTACTTCACCTTTTCATACCAAAGGGATCTTAGTCATCGAACTCTTCCCGTCATTTTGCAGTTTGATGCATAGGGTTTTGATTCATAATTTTTTTGGGACAAAGGGAGCCTTTTATTCCTTCACAAATAATATCTTTGTTGGATGAGAGGCACTTAAAATCCTGATTCCTCTCTAGTCCAAGCTACAAGTTTGCAATCGCGATTACATTACATCCAAAAGAATTTCGTCCAACCAAACACCCATATTATATTTACAACGTAATGCCATTTACATTACGTGCCAACCAAACATGCCCATAGATGTGTATAAAATAAGTTAAGTTTGATCAAGCGCCCGAGTTAGGGGTAGGAGTGAATCTTATTGATCCACAAAATATTCATAGCGTGAATCGTTCATTAGATATTTGAAAGAAAATAAGCAGAGAGGAGGAGACTTCTTTCAAAAACTGCTTCTGCTTCTGCTTAAGGCCTTAATCTAGATTGATCCTACTTAGGTCGGGTTTCGGCTTGCTTATCAAGGCTACATGAACAACAAATTTTTATACCAAAATTTTGGAGTCAGTTGTTTGAATTTATTTATTTATTTTTCATTCAGTTCAATTAAGTGCCATGTCTCCTGCAACGCTACTAAAAACCATATCCTTCTTCGAAGTTACAATCCGTCTTTTTTTCTTTCTTTTGGACTTGAGTTGAGTACAAGCAGCTCCTTACACTACTGTATTATTGTTCCTCCTTATGAAATTGTCTATCATGGTTGCTTATATTTTTTTACAATACAAAAACAAAAACAAAATCCCAACAACTTTCTTGTAACAAACTAATAATCTAAGTATTTTTAAAAGACGGCTAAATTTTGTGGCAGGTTTTGAAAATAAATAAGTGAGAGATTGTTGCCAAAACTTGGTTTTATTAAAAAAAAGCAAAAAAAAAGATATAACGCCCGAGAGAAAACGCCTTAACCACTCAGCCAAAGTGTCCTTGTTGTTCAATTTGTTAAATTACTCCGTGATTATCTCTGAATGACTAAGTATTAATAAGATAATTATGACTATATTAAAAAAATTACAAATAGTTGTTGATCAGTTACTATATTTCATGCTTCATTAGGTTTTGATCCAAATTGTTATTTTTTGCGCAACTCATTAGAAGAAGTTGTTGGAAACTTCATAAGTTTTATTACTCGCTTCCATTTTGGTTTACCTCGGACCACCGAGGACTCGCGTTAGACATGGGCCAAACACCCATGTAAATTTAAAAAATTAGACTAAATTACAATTTGATACCCTCAACTATTCGAGTTTTTCACCTGATACCACTAGTTTTAGTAAAGGCGACAAACTCTTCTCGCCTAGGTTCTAAGGCGAGGTGATGCAACAGTTGAACATGATATCTAAGAACATATTTTGCATTCTATTAAATTATATATTTATGAAACTCGAAAATGACTCGATTTTATTTTTAGGTTCAAATCTGTCAAAAAATAGCAACAAGTTTTGAGCCTAAAAAGCGCCCGTGTCAGGAACAAGAGCGTAAAAGATAAAATTTATAATTTATGAAACTCGAAACAGACCCAAAAGTCGTTCGGGTTCCAAATTTACACCCAAACCCGATTTTGTACTAAAAACCCGATCGTGTCATCCAAAGAGTACGCTGACTTCAACACTTGAAGTTGAGAATTGAACTTGGATTTCTAAGCTTTTACCACTCTTCAAAGACTTCTAGCCGAGATCGCACTTGGCACTAGAAGGTTATGAGTTGTTCTAGGGCATTGGAAGATTGTAGAGCTCAAGAAGATATAGAACTGAAATTGAATTGGTGAGTTGAAATGGTGAAAACTCATGGATGTTTATAGAACGTTCGTCATTAAAAGACTAATTCTGTCATTGAAAGTCCAACTTCATCATTAAAATGTGTCACTAAAAAAGTTAGAGTATCCAAAGTCTAAACCGGTGAAACCGAGTACCCAAAGCCTAATTAGGTCTAAACCTGGTACCCTTGTACAAAGTAATCCTATTTTTCCTGCACATTTGAATAACAAACCCTAGTTCTTCCCCAATTTCTCAATTCCAATCCAATTCCAACACAAATTACTAATTACTGTTAGATATGTCACATTGTACTCGATCTCCTCCGATTCATGGCCCAGAATTTTAGGGTTCGTATCAATACCTACCCCTCAAAATTGACCTTGTCCCAAGGTCATCAATAAATGTATAATTTTGATCCCTGGATCCCACACCGTAACATGGAAACAGGTACTATATCAACTGCTTTTGCATCAGCTGAACATTCCATAATGAATTTCTACACATTGACTTCACCTACTTATGAAACTCGAAAATGACTATATTTTTTTAGGTCCAAATCTGTCCAAAAATAGCAACAAATTTTGAGCCTAAAAGCGCCCGTGTCGGAAACAAAACAAAAGCGTAAAAGATAAAAATTTATAATTTATGAAACTCGAAACCGACTCGATTTTATTTTTCAGGTTTCCTTTGAAACTGACCCGAAAGTCGTTCGGGTTTCAAGTTTTAGACCCAAACCCGATTTTGTACGAGAAACCGGATCATGTTATCGGTTACCATTGACATGCCTAGTAATGAGTCGTAGGAATTCTGAAATGCTGATATAAAAGAGCAGAGGATGTTTTGATTGTATTATTGATTCTTATAGTCGACATTAATATATCATTATTGAAGATGTCCCAGTCTCATTTAAATCATAGTTCTAAACAATGTATCTGTATTAGTATTGAATATTGGATGAGTATCAGACTATCAGTATGAACAGCTTTCTGATCAGAGAACGAAATGTCGAGTTTAGGCACCTTAGATAAAAATCAGAAACGTTGATAGTACTAAAATATAAGAAATGGAAGGTTAAAGCGTAAACTTAATTCCACTTGTTTTTTTTAGTTTTATGTTGGATTTTGCAAATAAAGATGGAGCGTTTCTTAAACTTAATTCCATACTTAGTAATTCACTAACGAGCGGCTCTGAAAGTTTTTTACATGAATAAAATTAAATAGGGGAGATGTATTAGTAGTTACAATAATATATTTTTGGTAATGATATAATGGAATAAAATAATAAAACTGTTCAAAATCCACCAATTTGGGGTGATTGTAAAGCCACCCAAAATTGCATTACACCAATTTTGGAGGATATTTTAGCCGATCAAAACCAGTGGCTCAAAAAACACAGGGGTTTTCATAAATGTTTGGTTCAAAAACATCCAATAACTGGTGAAAACATCGTTACCAAGCAGACCCTTAGAAAATATGGACATATCGAAGTGCTTGATGTATCCGTGTCGGACACATATTGAGGATGACACGGGCACTCCAAAAGTCAATTGGGACACGACATAGTCAGTTATTTGTCCATTTTTGTCGTGTTCGTATTCATTTGCGCGTCTTAGCATAGATGAGCATGAATATCTTGTGATTCATAAACTAGTTTATATGTGGAACTGGTTTACCTACCCATGTAGGTCAAGGCTCAAATTTAAAAACCTGGTTTACGTGCCGGCCAGTTTTAGACCCTTACATATGAGTATCGGACCTATTGGTTTCGATGTTTTTGGAGCGGTTTTGGTGGTTTTGAATCATCGGTTTCATTATCGGTTCAGGCTTTCGGCTGATCTCACGAAGTTGGTAGTACTTTATGGGCCTTAATTGTCATGATTGGCTAATTAGATATGGTTAACACAAGTTAATACTTTGTGCGTCGATGTAAAGATGTAAACGGTGAATGCCATCTCCAATGGAGGTTTCTATCTCCCATGATTCTAAGGTATATATATATTTTTTGGGTGATTTACACTAACTACTCCTATGTTTTTAATTTATAACATGGAGTACCCCTACTTTTAAACTATTTACACTAACCATCCCAACTTTTTTGGTTTATTACACGAGGTATCCCTACTTTAAGGTAAAAATAAAAAAAAATTATAAGACTAACTGCCCCTATTTTTATTTTATTTTTTTCTAAAGGGATGGGTAGTTAGTGTAATTTTTTAAAATCAGGGGTACCCTTTGTTATAAACCAAAAACATAGGGGTGGATAGTGTAAATAACCCATTCTTTTAAAAAAAACTTCTTAGTTTCTATCTCAATTACCATCATACGTGGCGTTGATGTAGGAAGATAAATTCTTATGATGGTTAGAAACCCTCGTAGAAAGAGGAAGGAGACTTCGAAGAGGAAAAAAATATGAAGAAGAGGAAGACGAGAGCTTTGATGACTTGTGCGAGGGGCTAGGCAAGATGTCTATGAACAGCGGGAAGGACGGGCTTTTGGAATTCATGGAGACGCACACTCGATTCGTCTACAGCAGTGACAACGAGGTCATCGAAAGGGAGGAGGTCGTGAGGGAGAGTATCTCTTCGAGCGTGATGTTGCTGAAGGGCCCTACCGGTTCCGAAGGGGAAGCACCTGAGGTTCCACGACGAAGATCGATCTATCCCCCCCACGAGATTTTGGGTCCAAACAACGAGGAGGTGCATGGATTAATTTGTGCCTTCTTATTCTTGATGTCGTAAGGTTATTTGTGTGTACGTAATAGTCCAACTAATTACTAACAAAATTGGACTCTTCGATCATTCTAAGAAGCAAAAGCATATATTATCTAAATATGTATCGATCATTTCCCTTATCTCTCTTTCATATAGACAACCAATGAATCGCTCAAGTACTCATCTTCCATCTTGTTAAGTTAGAAATCGATTAGTTTAGAAACCTAATATTTAAGTGCTTCGATAAGTCCAGTAGAATGTTAATAAAGTTCTCAAAGCAAAAGGTCTAAATGCTCATGGCATGCAAAACAAGGATTTTAACTATAAACTGGTGTACCCATCTGGAATGGCTATTTTAAAGTATTTTATCCATCCTCTTTTAGATATACAAAACCCCATATTATAAAGAAATCTAGGTATTTACTTTAGCGAGTACTCGACAACTTTGTTGGCCAGGCACAAACAAGATAAGACATGTACGATATAGACAGTAACAATACATATTTTTGTCATGCCCTAGTACATATAAATACTATGAAGTGTGATTGTAATGTCCACACTATTTGTCCAACGTGATGCATGTAGCATGGATATGGCACCAAATTTTGGTGTGCACAACTTGAGGCTTCCTTTTAGTTGACAAGTACTCCATTTTTGATCTCTTGCACCCTGGGAACAACATCCCTCATCAGAAGTCTTTCGTTTCGCAAGTCCTTCGTATAATGTAAGCCCACATCTATGATAGATGAGAGACATCTACGCAAAATATCCACTTCGTCTGAATGTTGTTGCAGGTTGGTAAAGTCGGTTCTAAGGATATTGTTGTCTACAATCTCCATCGCAGCAATGGGATATGCATTGTTTACCCATTGCCTCATATTTAATTCCCTATTGAACATTGTGTCGACTGGCTTCTTTCCTGTGACTAATTCAAGAAGCAGAATCCCAAAGCTATAGACATCTCCCCTTATTGTAACTCCTCCAGTTACCCCGTACTCCGTCACATAGATTCTAGTTAATTAATGACACAATAAATTAGCATAAGGTAATGAATGTATATTGGAAAATATTATGGAGTACCTGGAGCCATATAGCCGACGGTGCCTATGTTGTTAGTCGATGTTGTAGACTTGTTGTCAATGAGCATCAGTTTGGCAATGCCAAAGTTGCTTATGTGTGCGACCATGTTTTCGTCCAATAGAATGTTGATAGGCTTCAGATCATAATGTACTATGACATGAGGATGTTGGTGATGAAGATAGTCTAAGCCCAAGGACACATCCAACATTATGTTTATCCTTTGGAGTAGGGTCAAGCATTGGTTTTGAGAGTACAACCAGTTGTCCAGACTTAGATTTGGCATGAACTCGAGAACCAATGCCTTGAACTCCAAGTTTGAACAAGTACTGATAATCTTGACAAGATTTTTGTGGCGAACCTGGCCTAAAGTACGACATTCTGCATCAAAACTCCTTGAAGCTCCTTCAACTTGTAAATTCAAGACTTTCACTGCAATGAGCAACCCATCATCTAGGCTTCCTTTATATACCTTGCCAATGCTACCACTTCCTAGTAAGTTGTCTTCGCTGAAGCTGTCGGTAGCACGAGCTAGCTCAAAGTATGGAATCCGTCTATGGTAATTCAAACATGGTGGCTCCTCCTTAGATGAGGCCTTGGCCTTCTTCCTCGTAAAAAAATTTACGAATAGAGAAAGCAAGCGAGAAACACCAAGACAGAAGCTACAGATGGGAGGACATATTTGAGCAATCGTAATTTCGTACTAGAAGTAGATGTCGTTATCATATTTGCAGGGCAAGGTGGAAACTTTAATTGTGGTGCTCCGCATAGTTAATGATTCCCCATCAAAGATGTGATGCTGACATTTGAGAACACTTTTCCCTCTGGTATTTCTCCTTCCAACAAGTTGAAGGAGAGGTCTAGACTATAAACGTAGGATAGGTTTGAGAAGGACTTGGGTATGACACCAGAGAGAAAATTATGCGAAAGATTTAGATATTCCACATTGAATAATCTACCTAACTGTTGAGGAATTTGGCCATGGAAGGAATTATTTGACAGATCTAAATATGTAATACTTTGGAGTTCCCCAAGAGCACTAGAGATGTTACCTGACAGCCGATTACTCCATAGATCTATATAGCCTATGGCCTTAAATTTGGCCATCTGTGGGGGAAGTAATCCCTCGAATCTGTTTTAATGTAGGTCCAAACGAAGAAGTCTTGTTAGGCTCCATAGGCTCAAGGGAATGGATGACGATTACTTGTTCTCAGCTAAATCAAGCTTTTGCAGCCTGCTAATGTTGCCCAATGAATCTGGAATCTGTCCCGAGAATTCATTGTCTGCAAAGGATATTTCTGCCAAGTTTGTCATTAGGCCGATATCGGATGGTATCGATCCTGTAAGTCTATTAAAACCCATATAGTTCAACTGGAGCTTCTTCAGCCTCCAAAGTGTCCTGGGAATCGTTCCCCTCAGCTCGTTATACGATAGAGATAGAGATATCAAGCTGCTCAAATTCCCCAGGCCTGCAGGGATTCTTCCTATGATGTTGTTATAGGAAACATGAAAATATTGAAGATTCATCGATAGATTTTCGTAAGCATCAGGAAGCACACCTTCAAATTGATTAGTCGTCACTCCAAGATAATTTAGATCCCTATAGTTGGCGAGAGATGCGATGAAATCTAGCCCTCCTGATAGAGCATTGTCTGCCATGAGCAACCTCTGAAGGATTGGCATCGACTTGCCAAGTGTAGCCGACACCGGTCCGGTGAGATTGTTAGTTGAAACTTCCAAACGGATCATCTTGGAAGCATTCCATAATGAAATTGGTATGGAACCAACAATACCATTATTATGTCGAGGATGGTGCCGGAGAGGGAGTTGTTGTAGAGGTCGAGATAAGAGAGGAAGGAGAGGTTGGAGAGGTGGTGGTAGATGGTACCTTGCAACAAGAAGCTACCGAGGTTGAGGGTGACGACCCTCGGCGGATATTGCCGGCTGCAGCGGACGCCGACCCAGGTACAGAAGGGGGCGTTCGTGGTCCAGTTCGCAGCGATGATGTTGTCGGAAGCAGCAGCACCACCGCTAGTGCTGGCGTCTTTAAACGCGAGCAGGGATGCGAGGTCGGTGGAGTTGTCCAGTGCTGCTACTGCGATGGCAGCAGATGCATGCAACAGCACCACCAGGAAGAGTAGGCATTTGTTGCATGCGAATAGAAATGTCATGTCACTGTGTATGTATATTTTGTTGTTGTTTGGGTGGATTGAGGGAGTAGTGAGCGAGTGACTCTCTTCTTATAGTGAATGAGTGACTCTCCAAATGCAACGTGAGATGTGGTGTACAAATTACTTAATAAAGGAGTGATCCACCATTTGTCTCCGGTCCTCGTTACAAGACTTTGAAGTTTCCAAGCCAATGTCAATGTTGATGTTGGCCTATTGGCACCATTTGGTGACCTTCAACATCATCCCCAAGTTAATTGAGGTGTTAGATGGTTGGACATTGTCGATCTCAGAAATAAGTCTATATTCTATACCATAAAGAAAAGTAGGACTTAAGAAAATCCTTTTGATTGTCCAAAATAGATCAGCAGAACGATTTAATTGTTCAATAGAAATTACTACGGGTGTGTTTGATTGCAAGGTGAAAAATATGTGGAAAAGAAATTAATTTCATAGAATTGCTTTCCTAGGAGAAAAATCCCATAGAATTTTAAAAAAATTTCATTGAAAACTTAATTTGGATGTTTGATTGTCATTATTTTTCATAGAAAATAGTTATTTTTCTATGGGTTGGACAAGTTTTATTTTCCACATTTTTAGAAGAAAATATGGAAAATAATATTTTTCTTGGAAAATAATTCCATGGTAAAGCTATTTGGGGGATCAGGAGTCACCGGAGAGTCGGAGACATGGTGGATCCCCCTCATTTATTGAATAAATGATTCGTACACCACATCCTCATCCTCTCTGGTCGGTCAGTCAACCACGTTTGCTTGGAAGTTAATTTTCTTGACTTATGTGCTTGACTCAAAGTCTTTTGCTCTTAATATTCATAACTGTTGGGTTTGTAGCCTTTTGTTTTGATTTTTAGTCCCACATCGGCAAGAAAGGAATGTGTATCTCTACATATATGAGTCCATTCTTTTTATGGAGATGCACATGTAGTGCACATGGGTGTGTGCCATATGGGATTAATTATTAATGGTATAAAGGCTTAATCAACAATTAAGAAGCTGTAAGCTTTTTGCTCTTGGAAATTTATTTCCATGGAGCTAAGCTCCGTAGGAGCTTAGCGACTCGGACTCGGACTCGGGCTCGTACTCGGGCTCGGACTCGGACTCGGGCTCGGACTCGGACTCGGGCTCAAGGGCTCATGAGGCGTAATGTGGCATTTTGTTGGCGCACTTTGCACTTAGCACGTCAGCATCGTCGCTAGGCGCACTTTGCACTTAAGTTGCGCTCGTCGCGCGAGCCACTTGCGCGACCACGTTGTGCGGCCCGTTACGCGTGCCCAGTTATGCTGGCCTAGTTACGCAGCCCAGTACGTCCAGTACGCGCAGTGTGCGTAGAGTGCGTAGTATGCGTAGGGTGCGTAAAAGGGGCTGTGTGCGTATGGCTGGCTGCATATTAGAGCGGGAACGGTTGCAGCAGTTGTTGCACGTTCAGGAGTGGTTCTGTCACTACCCTGAAGTTCAGGCAACTGCTTGGCAACCGCCCCGTGGGCTATATATGCAGGTTCTCTCCTCTCTCTGAGTGTAGTAGAGATCAGAATTCCAGAGAGAAAAACTCTAAGTGTTCTTTAACACAACAAAGTAGTAAGCATGTTCTTTAACACAAACACTAGTACTTTTTAGTACGCGTGGGTTCTGTTACTTCAAACAGAGAGAGAAGAGTAGAGCCATTGCCAGAGGAGTTCGCCGTCTTCCGAGGAGTCAGAAGAGCAGGAGTGTTCCAAGGTTTTCCGTCAACCTTGCTGGTTCCTGGAAGCTGTTCGCAGAGGACGAATAAAGCTTTGAGCAACGGTGATAATTCACCCCAGCATTTCCATCTCTCGCCTGTCATCCTTCTGTTGCCTTTAGCAGTTCTGTCAGTATCTTCTTTTTAGAAGTACTACTGCCAGTTTGCTACGATCACAAAAATCTCTTTAGATTATTCGTGAATTACAATATCTTTTTAGATCTCGTAATTTGCAGAATCCTTCTGGATCTCTGTTGTAAAACCTTCTTTAAGGAATTGCATTTGAAACGTTGTCTTTACAATTGTTTCAGTTTCTCTGTTTTCCATCGAAAAATTGTGCCCCGGCGTTCCCGGCAATAACAATCTCAAAGCTTTATTGCTACGATGGAAAACATTAATGTTTCACTCCTAAACACTGACTTCTGTAAGTTAGAGAAGTTTGATGGAGAGCATTATCAAGTCTGGAAGAGGAAGGTTTATCTCACTCACTACAAGAAAATTTGCTTATAGTTACGACGAAGATCAGTCACTAATATATATTAATAGTGACTGAATTTCGTCAGAAATGATATTAGTGACGTACTAAACACATGAGTAACGGAGTTAGTGTCAGTCGCTACTACGAGCGACACTAATGCTACTAGTGACGGATGAATTCCTAAATCCGTCATTATAATTGAACATGCCACGTAGATAAGTATTTATATTTCAATATAAAAAAGTATTTAATATTTATTACTAACTAATTAGTCAGTCACTATTGTTAGGTCATTAATAATTATTACTAACTAATAAGTCAATCACTATTGTTTGGTTATTAATAAAATTATTACTAACTAATATGTCAGTCACTAATGTTTGGTCATTAATAATTATTTCTAATAATAAATCAGTCATTATTGTTTGGTCATTAATAAAATTATCACTAATTAATAGGTTAGTCACTAATGATGGATCATTAATAAAATTATAAATTTTTTGAACCACATTCCTAATTGTTTGATATGTCATTAATAATATAGTAAATCAGTCATTACTACTTGATCCATAAGTAGAAACTAATTTCTTTCCACCTCATTCTGCTAAAATTATAATTTCTTCATCCAAGATAGTATAAGTGGACTCTTACGAAAAAAAATTGAAGCAAAAAATAATATATTCATCAGATTAGACAAACAACTCAAAAAATAAAATACTCCAAAACAAAGTTAAGTCTGCTATTAACAAAAAAATACATTGTACATCAACACAAATTGATGTTCTAAATTTTAATGATGAAACATGATAAAGAACTCAATTTTGCATCACACCAAGTCCCTGACCACGTACTCGATTTTGCCTCTCCGGTCCCAGTGCTTGCACATATGCTCATTGTCGCAATTTTAACGTCTCTTGTCACTAAAAAGATATAGTCACATTCCTACGCAAATAAAATTAGAAAATTGTATAAACAAACAATTAAAGAATATAAAAATAGCGTAAATAGGGAAAGAAAATTATGGTTAGGGTTTTAAAATTTACTTGAGCCGGTGGGATTTCTCCATGGAGCCGATGGGACTTCCTTCCTGGACGAAAAGCGGTGAAAATGGTTGAACTTCACTGACCTATAGTGGTCGAAGAGAATTGAACTCCGCTGGCCTCTCTAGATGAGCACCTTTAAAACAAAACAACAAATTATTAGAGAAGGAGGAGATGAATAAATAACGGAAGAGATGAGAGAATTACAAGGAGAAGAAAATCCTTATGACCTAGAGAAGGATGAGAGGAGGAGAAGAGGAAGAGAAAATTTTAGAGGAGTAAATATTTAGAGGAGGAGAGAATCATAAACCATTTATGACCAAATATTCTGTAAAGAAAAAAATGATGGCACGGGTGAAAAAAAAAGTGGCGTCCAATTTTTCAATCCCGCTAACTCGGTCCCATAAATATTTAAAACAATTAGATTATTTTTTCTTATTAAATTATTATTTAATATAAATTTTTTTTATTAGTGACTAATTTAAAAGTCCCTAATATTTTTTATGAAACATATTTAAAATTTTTATGTCTATCTTCTCATTTAATAATTAAATAAAGTTTAGTGACTGCATAGTCCGTCACCATTAAATATTTATTCCGTCAGAAATAGTATTACTAACATTTTCCTTAATCTGACACAATTAATCTTTTATTAGTGACTGAATATTCATTCCGTCACTGACTTTCGTCATTATAAGCAAAAAATTTTGTAGTGACTCTTCAACTCAGAGACGTGGATCACGTGCTTCTTGAAGAGGAACCTACCGTTCCAGATACTGGGTCTGCCGCCGCAATCTCTGTGGCTACTAAACTTCAGGCCAAGTGGAGAAGGGAGAATAGCATTTGCAGGTTGCTTATCCTGAATGCTATGGAGGATTCCCTAGAAGAATCCTATTCTAAGAAGAATATCGCTAGAGACATATGGGAGTCTCTAGAAAAACTCTACGAAGAAGACAAGAACCGCAGTAAAATATTTGTGGTTGAAAAATATCACAAGTGGTTCTTTGAGGACGAAAAGTCTATGCTGCCGCAGGTAAAGGAGTTCCTAAAACTGCGACAGAAGCTAGAAGACGAGGCGATGCCCCTCTCCAACAAGTTTGTTGTTGGAGGGATTGTCTCAAAGCTCCCCGCTGGGTGGAGCAAGTTCTATGCAAACATGCATAGGAAGAAGTTGGAGATCACCCTTGAAGATCTCCTATAGGAAATCTATGTTGAGGACCAGATGTGGGCTCAACTGAAGGTGGACACACTGTCCAAGCAATTGGCTAATGCCAATCTGGTTCAGACCAAGGAACCAAAGGGAAATCAGGCAGCTTTCCACAGCAAGAAGAAGAACCCTGACATCTAAAAGTCAAGGGAACTTCTATCAAGAAAAAGAAGCCAAAGTCAGAAATGCCTTGCTTCAAGTGTGGCAAGAAGGGCCACTTTAAGAATGAGTGTAAAGCAAAGACCAAGCAATCAGAGCAAGAAGAGCCTAGTAAGGTATCTATGATCACTGACGTAATTGCTATGATTACACAGGTTGATGCAGTAAGGACTGACTCTGACTGGTGGGTAGACACTGGAGCCTCCTGCCATGTCTGCTCCAGTAAGGAGTGGTTCACCACCTATACACCTACTTCTGAAGTGGTTATGATGGCGAACCAAGCACAAGCTGAAGTGCTCGGGATCGGGACGGTGGTGTTGAAGCTGACTTCGGGGAAGTCTCTGACGCTTCAAGGCGTAAAGCACGTACCTGCTATCGCCAAGAACCTAGTCTCGGGAGGCCTACTCTGCAATGCAGGCCTCGGGATGGACATCAATGCTGGCCAGATGGTGATGTCTATCAAGGAAACATATTTCGGGAAAGCTTTTTATACCGAAGGAATGTTCAAGATTCAGCTTGTAAATCAGTCCAATGTAATTAATGTAATTAATGAAGTCACTCATTATGCTTATACTCTTGAGTTGTGGCATCATAGGCTAGGACATGTTCATTGTAAACGAATAAACAGAATGTCTAGTCTAGGACTTATCTCCAAATGTGGGGGTAAGGTAGAGAAATGTGAAGTTTGTGCTCAAACGAAGATCACAAGAAAACCCTTTTCTCGGGTTAATCGAAGTACAGATCTTCTAGAATTGGTACACTCCGATATCTGTGACTTCAAACAGTTCTCTACAAAGACCGGGATGAAGTATTTCATAACCTTCATCGATGACTTCTCAAAGTATGCGTTCGTCTACTTGCTGAAGGCTAAAGATGAAGCATTCGAGAAGTTCAAGGAGTTCAGAGCCGAAGCTGAGCGGCAGACTGGACAACAACTCAAAAGGATAAGAAGTGATCGAGGTGGGGAGTACAGGTCTCATGAATTCGCATCATTCTGTAAGGAACATGGAATTGTCAATGATTCTACGGCACTGTACTCTCCTCAATCAAACGGAGTAGCTGAGAGAAAGAACAGGACGTTGACAGAAATGATAAATTCAGTATTGTTGACTGCTGGCCTTCATAAGTGCTACTGGGGAGAAGCTGCATTGACGGCCACTTTTATTCTAAATAGGGTGCCTCATGCAACTTCTGACATTACTCCTCTTGAACTCTGGTTCAAGGTCAGACCAAACTTGAATGTCATTCGAGTGTGGGGGTGTCTGGCATATGTCAAGCTTCCAGATCTAAAGATTCAGAAGCTTGGGACAAGGACTACAAAGACGATCTTCTTGGGGTATACCGAGAAGAGTGATGCTCGAAGATTTCTTGATATTGAGTCAAATCATATCATTGAATCTTGCGACGCAGAATATTTTGAAGACAAATTTGTAAGGAACAAGAATATTGTTCCTGCGGATGTTCCGGAGAACAATGGGGTGCGCAAGAAACTGAAGTCTTCAATGAAGATGTGGTCCAAGAAGATATTGTTGTTAAAACAACAGTTGAACCAGAACAAGCTGAGCCGTCAGCTAAGCGTGTGAGGAGGTCGAAGGACTTCGGAAGTGACTTTGTCACCTATCATGTGGAAGCAGATCCGCTTACCTATGATGAGGCGATGAAGACCAGAGACACAGTTTTCTGGAAGGAGGCGATTGACAATGAGATTGATTCCATCACCTCAAATAACACTTGGGTGTTGGTTGATCTTCCTGAAGGAGCAAAACCCATCGGATGTAAATGGATCTTCAAGAAGAAGATGAAAGCAGACGAAACTATTGACAAGTTCAAGGCTAGATTGGTAGCCAAGGGGTTTTCTCAGAAGCAGAGGATTGACTATTTTGACACGTATGCTCCAGTAGCCCGGATGACCACCATCAGAATGTTGATTGCTCTCGCAGCAATACATAAGATGGTGATACATCAGATGGATGTGAATACGGCTTTTCTAAATGGCGAGCTGACCGAAGAGATTTACATGCAACAGCCAGAGGGATTTGTCATCAGGGGTCTTGAAGACAAAGTCTGCAAGTTGGTGAAATCCTTGTACGGTCTTAAACAGGCTCCCAAGATGTGGCATGAGAAATTTGACAAAGTTATAAGGTCAAATGGCTACATGGTCAGCGATACGGACAAGTATGTTTACACGAAGTTCGCTGATGGAAGAGGTGTGATCGTTTGTCTGTACGTGGACGACATGCTTATCCTAGGTACGGATATTAGCTGTGTCACTGAGACAAAGAAGTTCATCTCAAGCAAGTTTAGTATGAAGGACTTGGGGGAAGCTGATGTGATCTTAGGGATCAAGATCATCCGGACAGACACTGGACTAGCGCTGTTACAGTCTCATTATATTGAGAAAATAATCACTCGTTATGGGTATCGGGATCTTCCAGGGATCGATACGCCTTACAGGTGTGATCTGAAGCTGAAGCCTAATTCAGGGAAAAGCATCAGGCAGCTGGAGTATGCAAGCGTAATAGGAAGTTTAATGTATGCTACTACTGCCACAAGGCCTGACATAGCTTTCGCCGTGGGAATGCTGAGTCGTTTCACGAGCAACCCAGGTACTGAACACTGGAAAGCTGTGAAACGGGTTATGAGATATCTCAAGAAGACTCAGACATATGCACTGTACTACAGCGGAGATCCGTCGGTAGTGGAAGGCTTCAGTGATGCCAGTTGGTGCTCAGAGGTGGAGAGCAAGAGGTCCATAAGTGGATACATTTTTACAATGGGTGGAGCTGCTATATCGTGGAAGTCGAAGAAGCAGACTATGCTCTCGCGGTCATCCATGGAATCTGAGTTCTTTGCACTAGATACCGCAGCCGAGGAAGCAGAATGGCTTCTGGAGCTCATGTATGATCTTCCATTGGTTGGGGCACAAATACCGGCGATACCGATATACTGCGACAACCAGGCGATTGCGGCGGTGGCAGCAAATGACCTCTTCAACGGGAAGAAGAGGACTGTGCGGTTGAAGCACAGGGCAGTACACGATCTTATCAAGAGAGGTGTTATTGCAGTGATTGATGTTCAGAGTCAGGAGAACCTGGCGGATCCGTTCACCAAGGGCCTCAAGCGCCAGCTGGTCGATGATACAGCTTGTAAAATGGGCTTGAAGGCATTCTGATATTAGTTATTGTATTCCTACCATAAAGTTTTATGCTATTAGTTCAAAGATTTATCTACTAGGCATCTAGCTTTTGGTTCAAGGGAGGACCATTAACTGGAAGAATATCAGGAACGGTGGGTACATGTTCTATTGGGCATGGAGAGGTTACGCACCTACAACCAATGTTGTCTACTATTGTTTTCTGCAGAAAACAGTTCCTGTGGGAAGGTTGGCTTAATTGCCTTAATGAGTTCTCAGGCAGAGTGAACGTCTGGAGTGCTTTACAGGAAGCACGGTAGAGCAGCACTACAAGGAGTGTAACTCCATGCTACAGTAGGGTGACTCCACAATGAGGTTCCTATATGTGGGGTGCTGCCTAGGAATAGGATAAAGCCTCGGCTTTGCAGGCCAAGTCACAGCGGCGTAGCACCACAAATAGGCAGTTAGCCTAATGCTGTATGTTAAAAATAAAGAGGGGTGTAGTCAGCACTACAAAGAGGAGGAGATCCTCATGTTACAGTGGCACGACACCACCATGAGGTACCCGGTTAGGGATAAAGCCTCGGCCTTGCAAGCCATGTCGTTGCGGCATAACACCGCAAGAGAGCCTAAGGCTTCATGCTGGGTAGTTTGGCACTACAAAAAGGCGGTTGCCTCATGCTACTGTAGTATGACACTACGATGAGGTTCCCGGTACGGGGTAAGGCCTCGGCTTTAAGCCATGTCATAGCGGCGTAGCACCGCAAGGGAAGCGCAAAGCGCTTCATGCCATGTCTCTTTATAATGAACTCACCTATAGTGTATGACAGAGATATCAGGCCGTCTCTTGAGGGTAAACTTGTAGACACCCAAAATTATACACTGAAACCAGGCTAGCACAGGGCCTTTAATGTGTAGCCAGAAGCACATGTAACTACATTATGTGAGTGGAAAGAATTTTAGCTATGATGCAGAATTTAAGGCTTAGTCCATTCTTGTATTATAGTTTGATTTTTGACCCATGCGGGAAGATTCAAGTCGTAAGCGACATCTCTCCTAATGCATGATGGACAGTTACTGTGGGGAACACTCGTACTCATATATATAGAGATATGTGGGGGATTGTTGGGTTTGTAGCCTTTTGTTTTGGTTTTTAGTCCCACATCGGCTAAAAAGGAATGTGTATCTCTACATATATGAGTCTATTCTCTTTATGGAGATGCACATGTAGTGCACATGGGTGTGTGCCATGTGGGATTAATTATTAATGGTATAAAGGCTTAATCAACAATTAAGAAGCTGTAAGCTTTTTGCTCTTGGAAATTTATTTCCATGGAGCTAAGCTCCGTAGGAGCTTAGCGACTCGGACTCGGACTCGGACTCGGGCTCGGACTCGGACTCGGACTCGGACTCGGGCTCGGACTCGGGCTCAAGGGCTCATGAGGCGTAATGTGGCGTTTCGTTGGCGCACTTTGCACTTAGTACGTCAGCATCGTCGCTAGGCACATAGTGCGCTTAAGTTGCGCTCGTAGCGTGCGTAGAGTGTGCAGTGTACGTAGAGTGCGTAGTGTGCGTAGGGTGCGTAAAAGGGGCTGTGTGCGTATGGCTGGCTGCATATTAGAGCGGGAACGGTTGCAGCAGTTGCTGCACGTTCAGGAGTGGTTCTGCCACTACCCTGAAGTTCAGGCAACTGCTTGGCAACCGCCCCGTGGGCTATATATGCAGGTTCTCTCCTCTCTCTGAGTGTAGTAGAGATCAAAATTCCAGAGAGAAAAACTCTAAGTGTTCTTTAACACAACAGAGTAGTGAGCGTGTTCTTTAACACAAACACTAGTACTTTTTAGTACGCGTGGGTTCTGTTACTTCAAACAGAGATAGAAGAGTAGAGCCATTGCCATAGGAGTTTGCCGTCTTCCGAGGAGTCAGAAGAGCAGGAGTGTTCCAAGGTTTTCCGTCAACCTTGCTGGTTCCTGGAAGCTGTTCGCAGAGGACGAATAAAGCTTTGAGCAACGGTGATAATTCACCCCAGCATTTCCATCTCTCGCCTGTCATCCTTCTGTTGTCTTTAGCAGTTCTGTCAGTTTCTTTTTTTTAGAAGGCACTACTGCCAGTTTGCTACGATCACGAAAATCTCTTTAGATTATTCGTGTATTACAATATCTTTTTAGATCTCGTAATTTGCAGAATCCTTCTGGATCTCTGTTGTAAAACCTTCTTTAAGGAATTGCATTTGAAACGTTGTCTTTACAATTGTTTCAGTTTCTCTGTTTTCCATTGAAAAATTGTGCCCCGGCGTTCCCGGCAATATCATAACCCAACAAATACGCAACTCATCCACAGTTGTAATTCATTCATTATAAGAAGAAGAGGGTCACTCACTCACTCACTACTTCCCTATTATCAACCCAATCAACAAAATAATAAATAACGGAGACATGGCTGTGCATGCATTTCTTCTCTTAGCCGGCAAGCAATGCCTACTCTATCTCTGTCATATAACGACCTGGGGGGAACGATTCCTATGACACTTTGGAGGTTGAAGAAGTTTCAGATGATGTATTTGGATTTTAATAGACTTACAGGATCGATACCATCTGATATCGGCCTAATGACAAACTTGGCAACAATATCCTTAACGGAGAATGAATTCTCGGGACAAATACCAGATTCGGTGGGTAACATTAGTGGGTCACAAAAACTTTATTTAGCTGAAAAAAAGTTATCGTCATCCATTCCCTTGAACATTAGTGGGTCAAAAAAATTCTGGGGACAAACATCCTCGGCTTGCTTATCATGGCAACATGAACATCAAATTTTTATACCAAAATTTTGGAGGCAGTTGTTTGAAATTTTTTTTTCATTCGGGGCCATGTCTCCCTACTAAAAACCATATCTTCTTAGATGCTACAATCCATCTCTTTTTTTTCTTTTTCTTTTGGACTTGGGTTGAGTTATAGTGCTTGATTGTATAAAATAGTACTATTTAATACGATATTATATCTTGGTTCCTTATTTATTTTTTTATAATACAAAAACAAAAAAAAATCCCAAGAACTTTCTTGTAACAACTAATAATCTAAGTATTTTTAAAAGACAGCTAAATTTTGTGGCAGGTTTTGAAAATAAATAAGTTATAGATTATTGCCAAAACTTGGTTTTATAAAATAAAGCAAAATAATATATATACGACCCCTGAGAGTTTCGAACTCTCGCAAGGAAACCCCATGTACTTAGCAGGCACACGCCTAAAAGCTAATTATTAGTAAGCTAATTATTATTATATTAGTAATCCACTTTGTTAAATTAATCTGTGATTATCTCTGACTTACTAAGTATTAGTAAGCTAATTATTATTATATTTAAAAAATTACAAGTTGTTGTTGATCAGTTACTATATTTCATGATTCGTTAGGTTGATACAAATTGTTATTATTGAGCCTAAAAGCACCCGCGTCAGAAACAAAAGCGTAAAAGATATAATTTACAATTTATGAAACTCGAAACAGACTCAATTTTATTTTCAGGTTTCATCTAAAACGAGTCCAATTTTGTTCATCCACCAAAACTATGTAGGATGTTCACCTTCTAGTGAAAAAATGACACGTGTTATTTTCATCCCACACAAACCACTTTGTAAGTGGTTTTGTTCACCCACCAAAGTGGTTTTGTGTCACGTGTCATTTTTTTTACTGGGGTGAACAAAAATGGACTCATCTGAAACTGACCCAAAAGTCATTCGGGTTTCAAATTTTACACCCAAACCCAATTTTGTACTAAAAATTCGATTGTGTTATCGGTTACCATTGACATGCCTGATAATGAGGAGATCAGGTGGGATTTTGCTGGTTATACAAAAAATGAACACTAGGAATTTCGAAATGCTGATATAAAAGAGCAGATGATGTTTTGATTGTATTATTGATTCTTATAGTCGACATTAATATACTATTATTGAAGATGTCCAAGCCTCATTTGAAACAAAGTTCAAAAGAAAGTATCCGTATTAGTATTATTGGACATTGGATGAGTATCAGACTATAGTTACAATCATATATTTTTGGTGATGATATAAATTGAATAAAATAATAAAACCGGCCATGGCTTTACAAATTATTTAATAAAGGAGTAATCCACCATTTGTCTCCGGTCCTCATCCACCAAATAAGCCATGGCCGGTGATTTTTTTTTTTGAGGAAACCATGGCCGGTGAATGAAAATGTGGTGTACAAACAAAATATTTACTAAATGTGGCACATAAAGCCATGGCCAGTGAGTTTCAGATCTTTTTCTTCGGCTGTACATCAAGCTATGAATGTTGGAATGATATTTGGTTGGGGTCTCCGCGCGCCTCCGTACATTTTTGTCCATCCCTACCATACAGACCAGCCCTCCCATAAACTAGTGCCAAACCACTGATGATCATCCGAAGATCCAAAACCCACCGGCCACCGGCCATTTCAAACCTAACTAGCTTGAAATCAAGCTCGTTAAGCTTGAAATCAATATTGGTAGTATCGGCAGTTTCGGATCGGAGTATCGAATTTTTTGGTATCGAAAAACAAATAATTATTCATAAATTATTTACATTTAAAAACATATATTTTATACATTTAGACGTAATTTTAAGTATTTTCAGTGTTATTTCTTAGTGGTTTTGAAATTAAATGAATTAGTAGTTAGTTTATATTTTAATTTCAGAGTCTAAAATACAGAGTTGGAAATTAATACTAACAGAACTGTCAGATGCCATACTTGTCGAGGTACGAAAATGCTGTGCACTCTTACATTTGTTTGTTTTTGTGTACCTTCTTTCAGGATCTCACCCTAACTAGCTTGAAATCATTCTCGTTAAGCTTGAAATATATCGAGCATGTTAAGATTGAAAATCAAGCTTAATGAGCTTGAAATAAAGTTGAGCGAGCTTGAAATCAAGCTTAACAATCTTGATTTTGAGCTTATTGACCTTGTTTATCAAGCTTGAATCAAGTTTGCTTATCAAGCCAAGCTCAAGCTTAATATGAACAAGCTCGAGCCAAGCTCAAGCTCTAAATTTAAAAAAAACTTATCAAGCTCGAGCTCGAGCTTTTTTCATATTAAGTTTCTCTACCTTATTTAACTATAGTAAAGAATCTTGTTAGCTTGATTGCATTAATTTAAGCGGAATAGATTACCTGTCATGATTAGTGCTATGTGTAACTTTTATATTTGGAAACCTTTTTGTGTCTATCAGGTTAGATATCTTGTTCTTCCAGAGGAAAGTCCTGATGGTAATGGGTCCGTAACTCAAGGTTCACAGTATCGGTATCGGCAGTATCGGACTATTCTTATGAGTATCGGTATCGACAGCATCGGAGGTTTCGGATCGGAGTATTGGATGTTTTGGTACCGAAAAACAAATAATTACTAATAAATTATTAATATTTTAGAAAATATATTTTATACATTTAGGCCAAAAGAACGGGGTTGGATGCGAGATTTGGTGATTTAGAATAGAAGTTCAATAACCCACTTAAACGCTTTTTGAGTACAAAAGGAGATTGGTTCTCATTCTTGAGAGATAGGAATCATAGCCTATTTTAGTAGCCTAGCAAAGAAGTCAACTTCTGGGATGGCGAGAATCTGGATGCCGAGAAAGAGCTCTTTTCAGGTTTTCATTTCAGGAGGAAGAGGAATCCGGTGGTAGCTCAAGGCTTTACAATGAATACGAATACCAAGCGCAAGGCAATCTCTTAATACGTTTTTGTTGGAACTCTAACCGAAGCAATTGCATTGTTTGCCTCAATGATGGCCTTTGTGATCTTATTCGTCTTCCGATCGCAAACAAAAAGGGGAAAAAAGAGTCAAACATGAGAACGTCAATTTTTAATATTTTCATTGTTGTTTATTAGTAGTTTTGAAGTTAAATGAAGTAGTAGTCATCCGTACTGATTGATTTACATACGATAGATGAGTTATTCTTTTACATGTTTTTATAACATTTCTATGCTTTTACACCCTTGCTGGTTGGTTTTTGTCGTTCAATTATCTTTGCGGAATTGACCGAAAAAGAGATCCCCAATGTCGGTATCGATCAGTATCGGATATCGGTCGGTATCAGAACGGGACATGCCAAATCGTATCGGTATAGGCCGATACTACTAACTATGGTGTTAATCCTTCAAGAAAATATTGGTTGGTACCTCTGCAACAAACTATAGTAAGTATGAATTTGAGAGTTACAAATCTATGTTGGAGAATTCAAAATTTTATTTTAACTGATACATATCCCTTGGTTCATCTGTTGCAGACTGGTACCATACATACAGATGCTTTGACCTCAGGGTTTATATGGGTTCTGTGAGTTCTCAAGGAGTCATGATCAACTAAGAGGCCCCTTAACCTATTGCGTATAGTAAAACTATTAAAGATGTCCCCAAGATTTTGTTCAAGTTTTCTTTTTTGATGAATTTTCGAACATAATTTACGATAACTTAAAAGTATATTTGTTTCCTACATGTAGGTAGTATCTGATGGTTACGAATTGGCTGTCATGTCCACGTGACCAATTCTTAGCCGCAGCAGGCGATGGTTTATGAAATATAAATATAAATGGTGACATGTTCGATCAATAAATACCAAGAAAATCTATCATGAAATATCTCTGTGATACATCGCACATCGCCTAGAACGACATAATTCCAAATCAAATGCAAAAATTACTTAAAAATAGGGGTAATCTAGGGGAGCAGATCTGTTGTCCCATTTATCCTGTCCCAATTCTGTCCCCTCCCTATTACATGTGGGCCATGGGAGTAGATAAGTGGATGGTGGCCCACATGTAATAGGGAGGGGGCAGAATTGGAATAGAATAAATGGGACAACAGATCTGCTCCCATAACCTAGTGGCTGAGATCCTTGGTATTAAAGCTCCTAGAGCTCGTGCTACTTCACCTTTTCATACCAAAGGGATCTTAGCCGTCGAACTCTTCCTATCATTTCGTAGTTTGATGCACAGGGTTTTGATTCATAATATATTTTTTTTACAATGGGAGCCTTTTATTCCTTCACAAATAATATGATCTTTGTTGGATGAGAGGCACATAAAATAATGATTCCTCTCTAATCCAAGCGACAAGGTTGTAATCGCGATCACATTACATCCAAAAGAATTTAGTTCAACCAAAACACCCATATCATATTTACAACGTAATGCCATTTACATTGCGTGCCAAGCAAACATGCCCATAGATGTGTCTATAAAACAAGTTACTGTTTGATCAAGCGCTCGAGTTAGGGGTAGGAGTGAATCTTATTGATCCACAAAATATTCGTAGCTAATAGCATATCAAGACCAACCCCTTGTGAATCAATCATTAGATATTTGAAAGAAAATAAGCAGAGAGGAGGAGACTTCTTTCAAAAACTGCTTCTGCTCCTGCTTATGCTTCTGCTTCTGCTTTAGGCCTTAAGCTGGATTGATCCAACTTAGGTTGAATTTCGGCTTGCTTATCATGGCTACATGAACAACAAATTTTTATACCAAAATTTTGGAGTCAGTTGTTTGAATTTTATTTTTTTTTTCTTTCTTTTCAATTCAGTTCAATTAAGGGCCATGTCTCCTGCAACGCTACTAAAAACCATATCCTTCTTCGAAGCTACAATCCATCTTGTTTTTTTTCCTTTTGGACTTCCCGTTGAGTACAAGGAGCTCCTTACACTATTGTATTACAGCTTTGCTATGCCTACGACCAAATGCTTATAATTTTCTTACAACTGTCACGTGTCAGCTACATTCGGGCTTCGATTCGAAGTGGAGGAAAGTGGTGGGATCGGGTGGAGCCCATGTAGCGGGGGTGTGAGAGGGGAGGTGGGACCCATGTGTAAGGGGTGGGAGAGAGAGGTTGTAAGAAGGTTGAAAAATTTTGGTTGCAGACTTAGCATTTTCCATTGTATTACTGTTCCTCCTTACGAAATTGTGTATCATGGTTGCTTATATTTTTTAAAATACAAAAACAAAAACAAAAATCCCAATAACTTTCTTGTAACCACTAATAATCTAAGTATTTTTTAAATGACAGCTAAATTTTGTGGCAGGTTTTGAAAATAAATAAGTTAGAGATTATTGCCAAAACTTGGTTTTATAAAATAAAAGCAAAATAAGATATATATACGACGCCAAATTGATCAGAAATGAGAGAGGTTGTAAGAAGGTTGATTTGTCTTCTTCGTTCAATTTTTTTTTTGCCAAATTGATCAGAAATGGGACCCCCAATGTCGGTATCGCGATCAGTATCGGGTGTCGGATCGGAACATGCCAAACCATATCGGTATTGCTGTATCGGACCGGTATCGGCCGATACTTTAAACTATGAGTTTTGGTTTTCTGAAAATCATGTTTTCCCTTATACTTGATAAAGGAATATGAATTAAAAGTTAGTTGCCAAGGTCCAGTAGTTCATCAAGATTAAAGAGAGAGGCTAAAATGCCTGGAAGATATTTTGGCACATATCCTGAAGATAAGGTACCAATACTTGCACTCGTTTCTATTGCGTATTTAGAGTATATTCTTGAGGTAAAATCAAGTTTCAAAGTATCGGTATCGGAATCGGTATCAGAATCGGTATCGGACCATTCCTATGAGTATCGGTATCGGCAGTATCGGAGGTTTCGGATAGGAGTATCGGATTTATTTTATCGAAAAACAAATAATTATTAACAAGTTATTAACATTATAGAAAATATTTAATACATTTAGGCATAATTTTAATATTTTCAGTGTTGTTTTTTAATATTTTTGTAATTGAATGGAATAGTAGTCACTCTTGCCAATTGATTTACATAAGATAGATAAGTTTTCTTCTTTTACATGCTTTTATAACCTTTCTATGCTTTTACACCCTTGCTAATTGGTTTTTTTCGTTCAATTTTCTTTGCCGAATTGACCAAAAAAAGACCCCCAACGTCGGTATCGGTCAGTATCGGGTATCGGTCGATATCAGAACGGGACATGACAAATCGTATCGGTATCGGCCATGTCGGATCGGTATCGGCCGTATCGGATCAGTATCGGCCGATACTATGAACTATGGTGTTAATCCTTCAAGGAAATATTGGTTGGTACCTCTGCAACAAACTATAGTAAGTATGAATTTGAGAGTTACAATTCTATGTTGGAGAATTCAAAGTTTTATTTTAACTGATACCTATTCCTTGGTTGTTCATCTGTTGCAGACTGGCACCATACATACAGATGCAATTAACCATATTTTAAATAGAAACTATAAGGGGTGTTCGTGTAATTAGTTTCGAAGCAGGAATGGTCTGTGTAATAAGAAACATTGGGGTAGTTTATGCAATTAACCCTAAATATAAAATGTAAAATATTCGATCAGTAAATACCAAGAAAATTTATTATAGAATCTTTGTGGTACATCGCACATCGCCTAGACCAAATAATTCCTAATAAAATGCAAAATTTACTTTAAAATAGGGGTAACCTAGTGGCTGAGATCTTTGGTATAAGAGCTTCGAGTGCTCGTGCTACTTCACCTTTTCATACCAAAGAGATCTTAGCCAACGCCCGTCATTTTGCAATTTGATGCACAGGGTTTTGATTCATAATTTTTTGTTTTTTTTTGACAAAGGGAGCCTTTTATGCCTTCACAAATAACATCTTTTTTGGATGAGAGGCGCAAAAAATTCTGATTCCTCTCTAATCCGAACTACAAGTTTGTAATCTTGATTACATTACATCCAAAAGAATTTAGTTCAACCAAACATCCATATCATATTTACAACATAATGCCATTTACATTACGTAATAACCAAACATGCCCATAGATGTGTCTATAAAATAAGTTATAGTTTGACCAAGCGCTCGAGTTAGGGGTAGGAGTGAATCTTATTGGCCCACAAAATATTCATAGCGAGAATCAATCAATAGATATTTGAAAGAAAATAAGCAGAGAGGAGGAGACTTCTTTCAAAAACTGCTTCTGCTCTTGCTCCTGCTTTAGGCCATAAGCTGGATTGATCCAACTTGGGTCGGGTTTCGGCTTGCTTATCATGGCTACATGAACAACAAATTTTATACCAAAATTTTGGAGTAAGTTGTTTGAATCTAATTTTTTTTCCATTCAGTTCAGTTAAGGGCTATGTCACCTGCAACGTTACTAAAAACCATATCCTTCTTCGGAGCTACAATCCATCTTTTTTTTTGGACTTGCGTTGAGTACAAGCAGCTTGCTACACTATTGTATTACTGTTCCTCCTTACGAAATTGTTTATCATGGTTGCTTATATTTTTTACAATACAAAAACAAAAACAAAAATCCCAAGAACTTTCTTGTAACAACTAATAATCTAAGTATTTTTTAAAAGACAGGTAAACTTTGTGGCAGGTTTTGAAAATAAATAAGTGAGAGATTATTGCACTTAGTTTTATAAAATAAAAGCAAAATAATATATAATACGACCCCTGAGAGTTTTGAACTCTCAAAAGGAAACCCCATGTACTTAGCAGGCACACGCCTTAACCATTCAGCCAAGGCGTCCTTGTTGTCCAATTTGTTAAATTAATCTGTGATTATCTCTGACTTACTAATTATTAGTAAGCTAATTATTACTATATTTAAAAAATTACAAGTTGTTGTTGATCAGTTACTATATTTCATGATTCGTTAGGTTTTGATACAAATTGTTATTATTGAGCCTAAAAGCGCCCGCGTCAGAAACAAAAGCGTAAAAGATATAATTTACAATTTATAAAACTCGAAACAGACTCGATTTTATTTTCAGGTTTCATCTGAAACGAGTCCAATTTTGTTCACCCACCAAAACTAGGTAGGATGTTTACCTTCTAGTGAAAAAATGATGTGTCATTTTCATCTCACACAAACCACTTTGTAAGCGGTTTTGTTCGCCCACCAAAGTGATTTTGTGCCACGTGTCATATTTTTTTTACTGGGGTGAACATCATACCTAGTTTTGATGGGTGAACAAAAATGGACTCATCTGAAACTGACCCAAAAGTCATTCGGGTTTCAAATTTTACACCCAAATCCGATTTTGTACTAAAAATCCGATTCTGTTACAGGTTACCATTGACATGCCTGATAATGAGAAGATCGGGTGGGATTTTGCTGGTTATTCAAAAAAAATGAGTCAGTAGGAATTCCGAAATGCTGATATAAAAGTGCAGAGGATGTTTTGATTGTATTATTGATTCTTATAGTCGATATTAATATATTATTATTGAAGATGTCCCAGCCTCATTTGAATCAAAGTTCAAAAGAAAGTATCCATATTAGTATTATTGGACATTGGATGAGTATCAGACTATAGTTACAATTATATATTTTTGGTGATGATATAAATGGAATAAAATAATATTTAAGTGTTTTGGTCAGTCCAGTAGAATGTTAATAAAGTTTTCAAAGCAAAAGGACTAAATGTTAATTCCGAAGGGGAAGCACCTGAGGTTCCACGATGAATATCGATCTATCCACCCATGAGATTGCGGGTCCAAGCAACGAAGAGGTGCATGGAAGGAATTATTTGACAGATCTAAATATGTAATACTTTGAATTTTCCCAAGAGCACTAGAGATGTTACCTGACAGCCGATTACTCCGCAGATCTATATTATGGCCTTCAATTTGGCCATCTGTGGGGGAAGTAATCCCTCGAATCTGTTTTGAGATAGGTTTAATTGAATGAGTCCTGTTAGGCTCCATAAGCTCCAGGGAATGGATGATGATAACTTGTTCTCAGCTAAATCAAGCTTTTGCAGCCTACTAATGTTGCCCAACGAATCTGGTATCTGTCCCAAGAATTTATTGTCTGCAAAGGATATTTCTGCCAAGTTTGTCATTAGGCCGATATCGGATGGTATCGATCCTGTAAGTCTATTAGAACCCAGATGAATTACCTGAAGCTTCTTCAGCCTCCAAAGTGTCCTAGGAATCGTTCCCCTCAGCTCGTTAGACGACAGATCTAGCGATATCAGGTTGCTCAAATTCCCCAGTCCTGTAGGGATTTTTTCGCTGATGTGGCTATCGGAAACATAAAAATATTGAAGATTCATCGATAGATTTCCGTAAGCGTCCGGAAGAACACCTTCAAATTGATTATACATCACTCCAAGGTAATTTAGATCCCTACAGTTGGCGAGGGATGCAATGAAATCTAGCCCTCCTGATAGAGCATTCTCTGCCATGAGCAACCACTGAAGGAATGGCATCGACTTGCCAAGTGTAGCCGGCACCGGTCCGGTGAGATTGTTAGTCGAAACTTCAAGAATGGTCATCTTGGAAGCATTGCATAATGAAATTGGTATGGAACCACCAATACCATTCTTATGCAAGTAAAACTCTTACAGATTCACTAGATTCCCCAGCTCCTTGTGAATTTCACCTCCCAAGTGATTAAAGGCCAGAAAGAGCAACCTGAGCTTCGTGAGGTTGCCGATCGAAGCCGGGATGGCTCCGGACAATTGATTTTGCCCCAGGGCCAAGTGCACAAGATCCGACAGGTTCCCGAACGAGGATGGTACGCTTCCGGTTAGCCTATTTATACCGAGGTAAATCTCTTGAAGTGTCGAACATTGGGCAAGGCTGGCTGGGACGTGGCCAGTCAGCAAGTTATCCCCAATTGCTATTATTTCTATACGAGGGAGCATTACTATTGTGGGGAGAGAGCCGGAGACGTGGTTATGATACAAGTTTATGTAGACGAGGAAAGACATATTGTTGAATATTGATGGAGGGATCGGACCAGAGAGGTGGTTCCATTTGGGACGGAGCTTCGCGAGCCGGGGAAGCTGGCCCAGGGTGTCGGGGATGGTGCCGGAGAGGGAGTTGTTGGAGAGGTCGAGAGAAGAGAGGAAGGAGAGGTTGGAGAGGTGGGGGGAGATGGTGCCTTGCAAGGAGAAGCTGCTGAGGTTGAGAGAGACGACCCTCGGCGGATATTGCCGGCTGCAGCCGACACCAACCCAGCTGCAGAAGGGGACGTCCGTGGTCCAGTTCGCAATGTTGATGTTGTCGGAAGCAGCAGCTGACACCTTTATTTTTTATATTTTATTGGTGGATTGAGGAGTAGTGAGTGAGTGACTCTCTTCTTATAGTGAGTGAATGAATGAATGAATGAATTGAGTGAGTGACTCTCTCCAATGGAAATGCTACTGAATAGAGTTAATGAAAATGTGGTGTACAAAACCAAACATTTATTAAATGTGGCACATAAAGCCATGGCCGGTGAGTTTCGGATCTTTTTCTTCGGCTGTACAAATTATTTACTACATGGGGTCGAGTCAAGCCATGGCCGGTGAGTTTCGGATCTTTTTCTTCGGCTGTATAAATGTCGCCTCCGTACATTTTCGTCCATCCCCACCATCTAGACCAGCTCTACCGCAAACTAGTGCCAAACCACTGATGATCATCCGAAGATCCAAAACCCACCGGCCACCGGCCATTTCAAACCTAATTAGCTTGAAATCAAGCTCGTTAAGCTTGAAATCGATATTGGTAGTATCGACGGTTTCGGATCGGAGTATCAAATTTTTTGGTATCGAAAAACAAATAATTATTCATAAATTATTTACATTTAAAAACATATATTTTATACATTTAGACGTAATTTTAAGTATTTTCAGTGTTATTTCTTAGTGGTTTTGAAAATAAATGAACTAGTAGTTATTTTATATTTTAATTTTAGGGTCTAAAATACAGAGTTGAGAATTAATACTAACAGAACTGTCAGATGCCATACTTGTCGAGGTACGAAATGTTGTGCACTCTCTCACCTTTATTTGTTTTTGTGTACTAACAGAACTGTTAGATGCCATACTTTTAGGATCTCACCATAACTTCACCTGCTCTCAAGGAAGGTGATTTGCAATTGTTCACACGCATCAAGTGTTTTCATGTGAGATTTGCTTCACTAATAGGAAACAATACACAAGTCTAATCAGCAGTAGTCTTTTCATGTGAGATTGGCTTCGGTTCAAACCGAATAGAAGCGAATATATGAGAACCGAAATGACCGTAAATCGTATTTCTCAAAACCGAAATCGAACCGTTTTTGTAAAAACTGAACAAAACCGAACCGAACTAGTTCGGTTCGGTTTTCGGTCGGTCCGGTCCATGGGCCAATGTGCCGGGCCTTCAATTTTTTAGCAAAATGAGCATATTTAATTAAATAACAATTTTTTTTAAAAATATATTGCATTATTGTATTTATGAATTATTATATTGTATAGTGTGAAAGATATTAGTACATATAGACTGAGGGTAGAGAGAGAATGCTCAAAGAAGAACCGATGAAGAATAGGAGAAGAGAGTGCGCTCAGTTAGGGGTTAAAAAAATATTAGTATATATATAGATTGAGGGTAGTTTGATAAATTACTAAACTTAAATCGGTTGTCGGTTCGGTTCGACTATTTGGATTAAGAACCGAAAATCGAACCGTTATTTCAAATTTTTCAGGAAACCATGGCCGGTGAATGAAAATGTGGTGTACAAACCAAACATTTATTAAATGTGGCACATAAACCTTTTTGTGTCTATCAGGTTAGATATCTTGTTCTTCCAGAGGAAAGTCCTGATGGTAATGGGTCCGTAACTCAAGGTTCACACTATCGGTATTGGGATCAGTATCAGACTTGTTGGTGCTTTCTTTACATGGAGAGAGCTTGCTCTCAACATGCCTTGTAAATTTTAGTCCCACATCGGAAATGCACCATGAGTTATCTCAACATATATACTTGGGTGTGTTGTTGAGAGATGCACATGGGGTGGTGACCCTAAGGAGGGAACCATGTGGGTGATTTTACAAGGAGGTAAGAATAAGGCTCCAAGGATTAAGCATTAATGCTTTTGTCATTCTTTTGGATTAATTCCATTTGGAGCTAAACCCCAAAGGGGCTTAGCGACTCGGACTCGGACTCATGGGCTCATGAGGCGTAATGTGGCATTTTGTTGGCGCACTTTGCACTTAGCACGTCATGCGGTCTTTATGCGGCCATGCGGTCTTATGCGGCATGCGGCTCATGCGGCCATGCGGCTCATGCGGCCCATGCGGTCCATGCGGTCCATGCGGCTCATGCGGCTCATACGGTCCATGCGACCATACGGCCATTAGGCTCATGCGGCCAGGCTGCTGCTGCCGCCGCATGGAGGGATCCGCTGACTGTGCAGATTATAAATCAGTAATGGAAAGGCTGAATCAATGTGATTAAATCAGATCCTATCTTTGTGGGATTTGAATTAATTCAGATCCTATCTTTGTGGGATTTAAATTAATTTCGTAGGATTTGAATTAAATCTCGTTGCTATCTTTTGGGATTTGATTCAATCTTTCCATAACTGAAGAGGCGGCTAGGGTTTCCACCCTATCTCTATATATACTCTCTTCCGGCCTCCTTTGTGACAACTACGAAAATTACAAGTCAGAAAAGGAGAAAGAGAGAGTTGTTGCCGCCATTGCAAGTCCATCCGAGGAGTCTGAACAGAGGTGACTTCGAGCGTTCCACAAGTTCTTCAACTTACTGGTTCCTGGAAGCAGATCGTGTGGGGCAAATCTTGCTTTGAGCAACGGTGTTTTGACACCCCAGCATTGTTCTTCTTCTTATCTCTATCTAGTTTTATTGTAACTCGTTCTGTCCCAATTGCAACACGTTTGCAAGGAAGAACGAGAGATCTTCTCTTTTTCCCTCCTTCAGATTGTAATTTGGCTATTTAATTTATTATACCATCGTAGATCTTGAGTTTGATCACTGCAAAGTTTTGTGTGATATCTCAGATCTCGATTGCATCTGTTTTTCATCTTTGATCAAGCCCCGGGATTAACAATCTCAAAGCAAGATCCGTGTAGATGGAAAACATTAATGCTTCGCTCCTCCAATCGGACTTCTGCAAGTTGGAAAAGTTCGATGGAGAGCACTATCAAGTCTGGAAGAGAAAGGTTTACCTGACTCTTCAACTGAAAGACGTTGATCATGTTCTGTTAGAGGAAGAACCCTCTGTTCCAGACACTGGATCTACTGCCACAATCAACGCGGCTACCAAACTCCAGGCCAAGTGGAGAAGGGAAAATAGCATCTGCAGGCTTCTCATCCTGAATGCTATGGAGGACTCCCTGGCAGAGTCCTACTCGAAGAAGGAACTTGCCAGAGACATATGGGAGTCTGTGGAAAATCTGTATGAAGAAGACAAGAACAGGAGCAAAATGTTTGTGGTTGAAAAATATCACAAATTGCTCTTTGAGGACGAAAAGTTTATGCTGCCACAGGTGAAGGAATTTCTGAAGCTGCGTCAGAAACTGGAAGACGAAGAGATGCCCCTTCCCGACAAGTTTGTCGTCGGAGGGATCGTCTCAAAACTTTCTGCTGGATGGAGTACCTTCTATGCAAGGATGCACAGAAAGAAGCTAGACATTAGGTTGGGAGATCTACTGCAAGAGATCCATGTTGAGGACGAGATGCGTTCCTAACAGAAGGTGGACACTCTGTCCAAACAGTTGGCTAAAGCCAATCTTGTGCAGACGAGAGATCCCAAGGGTAAGCAGGCGGCTTCTCATCCCAAGAAGAAGGACTTCACTAATCTAAAAGTGAAGGGTCCTTCTTTCAAGCAACAGAAGACTAAGTCCCACGTGACTTGTTACAATTGTGGCAAGAAAGGCCACTACAAGAGTGAATGCAGATCTAAGCCTAAACAATCAGAGAAAGGTGAGCCTAATAAGGTTTCATTGGTTTCTAACTTTGTTGCTATGATCGCACAGGTCACAAATGTGGGGGTTGACTCTGACTGGTGGATAGACACTGGTGCGACTTGCCATGTCTGTTCTTGCAAGGAATGGTTCGTCACGTACCAGCCAATATCTGAGAAGGTTGTCATGGCGAACCAGGCCCAAGCTGAAGTTCTGGGGATCGGGACCGTAGAACTGAAACTCACTTCTGGGAACACTCTGACGCTTCAAGGTGTGAAGCATGTTCCGGCGATTGCCAAGAACCTGATCTCTGAGAGCCTGCTCTGCAATACAGGCTTGAGGATGGACATCAATGCTAGTCAGATGGTCATGTCCAAGAAAGGAACATACTTCGGAAAGGCTTATCAAACCGAAGGAATGTTTAAAATTTAGCTTGTTAACCAGTTTGAAGACATTAATGCAGTTGCATTTTCTGATTATCCTCTTGAGTTGTGGCATAATAGACTAGGACATGTTCATTGTAAAAGAATTAACAAAATGTCTAGTCTAGAACTTATCTCCAAATGTGGGGGTAAGGTGGAGAAGTGTGAGGTGTGTGCTCAGACGAAGATCACAAGGAAACCCTTTTATCGGGTCAATCGAAGCACAGATCTTCTGGAGTTGGTGCACTCCGATATCTGTGACTTCAAACATTTTTCCACGAAGGTCGGGATGAAGTATTTCATAACCTTTATCGACGACTTCTCAAAATACGCGTTCGTCTACTTGCTCAAGTCTAAAGACGAAGCTTTCGAGAAGTTCAGAGAGTTCAGGGCCGAAGCTGAACGGCAGACTGGATAACAACTCAAGAGGTTAAGGAGTGATCGAGGTAGGGAGTACAGGTCTCATGAATTCGCATCGTTCTGTAAAGAACATGGAATTATATGTGAGACTACTGCTCCATACTCTCCTCAATCCAACGGAGTAGCGGAGAGGAAAAACAGAACGTTGACAGAAATGATGAACTCAATGCTGCTAACCGCGGGTCTTCCTAAATGCTACTGGGGAGAAGCTGCATTGACGGCCACTTTTATTCTAAATAGAGTGCCATATGCAACTTCGGACGTAACTCCTCATGAACTCTGGTTCAAAGTCAGACCAAACTTGAATGTCATTCGAGTGTGGGGGTGTCTGGCGTATGTGAAGCTCCCAGATCTGAAGATTCAGAAGCTAGGGACAAGGACTACGAAGGCGATCTTCTTGGGGTATGCCGAGAAGAGTGATGCTCGAAGATTTCTTGATATTGAGTCAAATCATATCATCGAATCTCGCGATGCTGAATACTTCGAAGACAAGTTTGTAAAAGACAAAAATATTGTTCTTTCGGACATTCCGGAAAATGATGTAGGTGCAAATAAGACTGAAATCTCATATGAGCCAGTAGTCCAAGAAGAAGCTGTTGTTGAGGAAACAACTATTGTACCAGAACTCGTAGAGCCGTCAGCTAAGCGAGCGAGGAGACCGAAAGATTTCGGAGATGACTTTGTCACCTATCATGTGGAAGCAGATCCGCTTACCTATGATGAGGCGATAAAGACCAGAGATGCTATCTTTTGGAAGGAGGCAGTGAATGACGAGTTTGACTCTATCACCTCCAATAACACATGGGTGTTGGTAGATCTACATGAAGGAGAAAAGCCCATCGAATGTAAATGGATCTACAAGAAGAAGATGAAGGCAGATGGAACTATTGACAAGTTCAAGGCCAAGCTGGTAGCCAAGGGATTTTCTCAGAAATAGGAGATAGACTACTTTGACACGTACGCTCCAGTAGCCCGGATGACAACCATCAGGATGTTAATCGCTCTAGCAGCTATACATAAGTTGGTGATACATCAGATGGATGTAAAGACCGCATTCCTGAATGGAGAGCTGACCGAAGAGATTACATGCAACAGCCAGATGGATTTGTCGTCAAAGGTCTTGAAGACAAAGTCTGCAAGTTGGTGAAATCATTGTATGGTTTGAAGCAAGCTCCCAAGATATGGCATGAGAAGTTTGACAAAGTTATTAGGTCAAACGGCTACAGAGCCAGCGAGACGGACAAATGTGTTTACACAAAGTTCGCTGATGGAAGAGGAGTCATCGTTTGTCTGTACGTGGACGACATGCTAATCCTAGGTACGGATATAGGCTGTGTCACAGAGACAAAGAAGTTCCTCTCAACTAAGTTCAGTATGAAGGACTTGGGGGATGCAGATGTCATCTTGGGCATAAAGATCATCAGGACAGACACTAGAGTAGCGATGTCACAATCTCACTACATTGAGAAGATGCTCACACGCTATGGGTATAAGGATCTTCCAGGGATCGATATGCCATACAGGTGTGATCAGAAGCTGAAGCCAAATTCAAGAGAAAGCGTCAGGCAGTTGGAGTATTCTAGCGTTATCGGAAGTTTGATGTACGCAACTACTGCCACAAGGCCTGACATAGCTTTTGCCGTAGGAATGCTGAGTCGGTTCACAAGCAACCCAGGAGTTGAGCACTAGAAAAGTGTGAAGCGGGTGATGAGATATCTCAAGAAAACTCACACATATGCACTGCACTACAACGGGTATCCGACAGTAGTGGAAGGCTTCAGTGATGTTAGCTGGTATTCAGAGGTGGAAAGCGAGAGATCTACAGGTAGATATGTCTTTTTCTTGGGTGGAGCTGCTATATCGTGGAAGTCGAAGAAGCAGACTATACTCTCTCGTTCCTCCGTGGAATCTGAATTCTATGCACTTGAAACTGCAGCAGATGAAGCAGAATAGCTTCGGAAGCTCATGTATGATCTTCCAGTGGTTGGGGCTCAGATACCGGCGATACCGATATACTGTGACAACCAGGCGACTACGGCGGTGGCATCAAATGACCTCTTCAACGGGAAGAAGAGGACTGTGCGGTTGAAGCACAGGGCAGTACACGATCTTATCAAAAGAGGTGTAATTGCAGTGGTTGATGTTCGGAGTCAGGAGAACCTGGCAGATCCGTTCACAAAGGGCCTCAAGCGCCAGTTGATCGATGACACAGCTTGTAAAATGGGCTTGAAGGTATTCTGATAGTGTGTCTTTGTAATCCTACCATAAAGTTTTATGCTATTAGTTCAAAGAGAAATCTACTAGGCATCTAACTTTTGGTTCAAAGGAGGATCACTGACTGGGAAACTATCAGGTAACAGTGGGTACTTGTTCTTTGGAACATAGAAGGGATACGGACCCATAACCACTGTTGTCTACTGTGTATTTTTCTGCAAAAAAAATAGATCCTGTGGAAGGTTAGCTTAAACGCCTTAATGAGTTCTCAGGCAGAGTGAATGCCTGGTGTGCTTTACAGGAAGCACGGTAGAGCAGCACTACAAGGAGTGAAAACTCCATGCTACAGTGGGGTGACTCCACCATGAGGTTCCCAGGTAGGGGTAATGCCTCGGCTTTGCAAGCCAAGTCACAGCGGCGTAGCACCGCAAATAGGCAGGTAGCCTAATGTTGTATGACATAATTAAAGAGTTATAGACAGCACTACAAAAGGGAGGATGGCCCCATGTTACAGTGGCACGACACCACGATGAGGTACCCAGGTAGGGGTAAAGCCTCGACATTGTAAGCCATGTCGTTGCGACGTAACACCGCAAGGAAGCCTTAGGCTTCATGCTGGGTAGTTTGGCACTACAAAGAGGCTTGTGACCTCATGCTACAGTAGTATGACACTATGATGAGGTTCCCAGATAGGGGTAATACCTCGGCTTCAGGCCATGTCATAGCGGCGTAGCACCGCAAGGAAGCGCAAGGCTTCATGCCATATCTCTTTAATAAAGAACTCACATATAGTGTATGGAAAGAGATATCAGGCCGTCTCTTGAGGGTAAACTTGTAGACGCCCAAAATTATACACTGAAACCAGGCTGGCACAGGACCTTTAATGTGCAGCCAGAAGCACACGTAACTACACTTTGTGAGTGGAAAGAATTACAATTGTGGTGCAGAATTCAAGGTGTAGTCCATTCTTGTATCACATTGTTATTTAACCCATGCGAAAAGATTCAAGTCGTCAGCGACATCTATCCTAATGCAAAATGGACAGTTACTGTGGGGAACGCTCAACCCTGGACACATATATATGTTATGATATGTGGGGGATTGTTGGTGCTTTCTTTACATGGAGAGAGCTTGCTCTCAACATGCCTTATAAATTTTAGTCCCACATCGGAAATGCACCATGAGTTATCTCAACATATATACTTGGGTGTGTTGTTGAGAGATGCACATGGGGTGGTGACCCTAAGGAGGGAACCATGTGGGTGATTTTACAAGGAGGTAAGAATAAGGCTCCAAGGATTAAGCATTAATGCTTTTGTCATTCTCTTGGATTAATTCCATTTGGAGCTAAGCCCCAAAGGGGCTTAGCGACTCGGACTCGGGCTCATGAGGCGTAATGTGGCATTTTGTTGGCGCACTTTGCACTTAGCACGTCAGCAGTCATGCGATCTTTATGCGGCTCATATGCGGCCATGCGGTCTTATGCGGCATGCGGCTCATATGCGGCCTCATGCGGCTCATGCGGCCATGCGGCTCATGCGGCCATACGGCTCATGCGGCACATGCGGCACATGCGGCCCATACGGTCCATGCGATCCATGCGGTCCATATGGCTCATGCGGTCCATGCGGCCATTAGGCTCATGCGGCCAGGCTGCTGCTGCCGCCGCATGGAGGGATCCGCTGACTGTGCAAATTACAAATCAGTAATGGAAAGGCTGAATCAATGCGATTAAATCAGATCCTATCTTTGTGGGATTTGAATTAATTCAGATCCTATCTTTGTGGGATTTGAATTAATTTCGTGGGATTTGAATTAAATCTCGTTGCTATCTTTTGGGATTTGATTCAATCTTTCTATAACTGAAGAGGCGGCTAGGGTTTCCACCCTATCTCTATATATACTCTCTTCCGGCCTCATTTATGACGACTACGAAAATTACAAGTCAGAAAAGGAGAAAGAGAGAGAGAGTTGTTGCCGCCATTGCAAGTCCATCCGAGGAGTCTGAACAGAGGTGACTTCGAGCGTTCCACAAGTTCTTCAACTTGCTGGTTCCTGGAAGCAGATCGTGTGGGACGAATCTTGCTTTGAGCAACGGTGTTTTGACACCCCAGCATTGTTCTTCTTCTTATCTCTCTCTAGTTTTATTGTAACTCGTTTTGTCCCAATTGCAACACGTTTGCAAGGAAGAACGAGAGATCTTCTCTTTTTCCCTCCTTCAGATTGTAATTTGGCTATTTAATTTATTGTACCATCGTAGATCTTGAGTTTGATCACTGCAAAGTTTTGTGTGACATCTCAGATCTCGATTGTATCTGTTTTTTATCTTTGATCAAGCCCCGGGATTAACAAGACTATTCCTATGAGTATCGGGATCGGCGGTATCGACAGCATCGGAGGTTTCGGATCGGAGTATCAAATTTTTTGGTACCGGAAAACAAATAATTACTAATAAATTATCAACATTTTAGAAAATATATTTTATACATTTAGGCCAAAAGAACGGGTTGGATGCGAGATTCGGTGATTTAGAATAGAAGTTCAATAACCCGCTTAAACGCTTTTTGAGTACAAAAGGAGATTGGTTCTCCTTCTTGAGAGATAGGAATCAAAGCCTATTCTAGTAGCCCAGCAAAGAAGTCAACTTCTGGGATGGCGAGAATCTGGATGCCGAGAAAGAGCTCTTTTCAGGTTTTCATTTCAGGAGGAAGAGGAATCCGGTGGTAGCTCAAGGCTTTACAATGAATACGAATACCAAGCGCAAGGCAATCTTTTAATACGTTTTTGTTGGAACTCTAACCAAAGCAATTGCATTGTTTGCCTCAATGATGGCCTTTCTGATCTTATTCGTCTTCCGATCGCAAACAAAAAGGGGAAAAAAAGTCAAACATGATAACGTCAATTTTTAATATTTTCAGTGTTGTTTATTAGTAGTTTTGAAATTAAATGAAGTAGTAGTCACCTGTACCGATTGATTTACATATGATAGATAAGTTTTCTTCTTTTACATGCTTTTATAACATTTCTATGCTTTTACACCCTTGTTGGTTGGTTTTTTTTTTCGTTCAATTTTCTTTGCGGAATTGACCGGAAAAGAGACCCCCAATGTCGGTATCGATCAGTATCGGATATTGGTCGGTATCAGAACGGGACATGCCAAATCGTATTGGTATAGGCCGATACTGCGAACTATGGTGTTAATCCTTCAAGGAAATATTGGTTGGTACCTCTGCAACAAACTATAGTAAGTATGAATTTGAGAGTTACAAATCTATGTTGGAGAATTCAAAATTTTATTTTAACTGATACATATCCCTTGGTTCATCTATTGCAGACTGGTACCATACATATAGATGCTTTGAACTCAGGGTTTATATGGGTTATGTGAGTTCTCAGGGAGTCATGATCACCTAAGAGGCCCCTTAACCTATTGCATATAGTGAAACTATTAAAGATGTCCCCAAGATTTTGTTCAAGGTTTCTTTTTTGATGAATTTTCGAACAAAATTTACGATAACTTAAAAAGTATATTTGTTTCGTACATGTAGGTAGTATCTGATGGTTACGAATGGCTGTCATGTCCACGTGACCAATTCTTAGCCGCAGCAGGCGGTGATTTATGAAATATAAATATAAATTGTAACATGTTCGATCAGTAAATACCAAGAAAATTTATCATGAAATATCTGTGGTACATCGCACATCGCCTAGACCTATATAATTCCTAATCAAATGCAAAAATTACTAAAAATAGGGGTAACCTAGTGGCTGAGATCTTTGGTATTAGAGCTTTAGAGCTCGTGTTATTTCATCTTTTCATACCAAAGGGATCTCAGCCGTCGAACTCTTCCCGTCATTTTGGAGTTTGGTGCACATTGTTTTGATTCATAATTTTTTTTGGTACAAAGGGAGCCTTTTATTACTTCACAAATAATATATTTGTTGAATGCGAGGCACATAAAATACTGATTCCTCTCTAATCCAAGCTACATGTTTGTAATCGCGATCACAATACATCCAAAAGAATAACCAAACACCCATATCATATTTACAACGTAATGCCATTTAGATTACTTGCCAACCAAACGTGTCCTATAGATGTATCTATAAAATAAGTTACAGTTTGATCAAGCGAGCGAGTTAGGGGAAGGAGTGAATCTTGTTGATCCACAACATATTCAGAGTGTGAATCAATCATTAGTTATTTGAAAGAAAATAAGCAGAGTGGAGACTTCTTTCAAAAACTGCTTCTGCTTTAGGCCTTAAGCTGGATTGATCCAACTTAGGTTGGGTTTCGGATTGCTTATCATGGCAACATGAACAACAAATTTTTATACCAAAATTTTGGAGTCAGTTGTTTGAATCTAATTTTTTTTTTTTCATTCAGTTCAATTAAGGACCATGTCCCCTACAACGCTACTAGAAACCATATCCTTCTTCGAAGCTACAATCCATCTTCTTCTTTTTCTTCTGGACTTGGGTTGAGTACAAGCAGCTCCTTACACTATTGTATTATTGTTCCTCCTTACGAAATTGTTTATCATGGTTGCTTATATATTTTACAATACGAAAACAAAAACAAAAATCACAAGAACTTTCTTGTAACAACTAATAATCGAAGTATTTTTTAAAAGACAACTAAATTTTGTGGCGGATTTTGAAAATAAATAAGTGAGAGATTATTGCCAAAACTTAGTTTTATAAAATAAAAAAAAGCAAAAAAAATGAAAATATCCGACGCCTAAGAGATTCGGACTCTCGCAGGGAAACCCCATGTACACATGCCTTAACCACTCGGCCAAAATGTCCTTTTTGCTGAATATGTTAAATTAATCCATACGTATCTGGGAATTACTATTTATAACTACCTACCTAGTATTAGTAAGCTAATTATTACTATTATTTAGGGTCAATTTAAATTAACAAAGTAATTTGGTAATATCATTAATTGTTTGAGTTAATGTATGTTTCTTGGTGGTAGCCTTACTTTTTTAAGTTTAAGAAGAATAATGGTGATGTGGTTGCCGGCATCGACAATTTTGGGTTCATTTTTAAGGAATAATGGTCATAGTCAGGGGAGGCACAGAATAAACAGTCGGATCTGGTGATGTGGTTGCCGGCGTCAAACGGTGGTGCTCGACGCTACTAATGGTGGCAGCCGAGTGGTTTCAGTGGTTGCCAACGTCGAGCGCTGGGACACGATAGTGGCGGGGGATTAGTGTTGTCTGGTTGGTGCTAGTGCCTTGGGGTCGGATACTAACAGTCATGTGCACGGTTGAAAATTGGAGATGGTTGGAGATTAGACAAATATTTTACAAAATTTTATTAAATTTTTTTATACCAAATAGAATCTTAACCTTTTTCTTTCAAACAACTATTTTTCAGTTGAAAATAACCAAACACAAAGTCAGAATCTGTATATCCAAATTACTTTATAACATCTTCTCTTACAACTATTTTCAGAAAGAAAGAAAAAAAAAATCAAAAAATCTATCTAAGTGGACCCTAACTAACTTCACACCAAACTCAGGCCGTATCTAAGTTTGATAATTTTTTTACGAGTCAATGACCTAATTGGATGAGGTCCATGAGAAGTTGAATGGGCCTGAAATAATGACATTAACCCACATAGCCACATCTAAGCTTGATAATTTTTTATTAAATATAATTCCAAACTTTTTTTGGTACAACTTGATATCCTAAAAAAAATTGGACAATAATGCTTCTGCTCAATTTGATACCCATAAAAAATTGGTACAATTTGATACTATGAAATTACCTCGGACCAGCGAGGACTCGCGTTAGACTTCTCACTCTTAAACTTTTCACTCGAGTTCTTTTTAATTCTTCTATATGAGTCAATACACATCTTAAACTTTTCACTCGAGTTCAAATTTTTGGTTCCATCCTTGTCCTTGGTAGAGAATAGGATACGACGAGACGAGTACGTTGTGCATGGTTTGGAAGGTACGTTGGACAATAATATTGTAAGACGAGCTTCAAGAAGGGGGGAAAACGTATGTAACGTAATTTAACGTTGGCAATAACGACGAGGAATGAATGGGAATGGGATGGACTAGTTTGCTATTGCCAATTGGTCTTGAAAGCTGCTTTTTGAAAGCATCGATGAGACTTCTTTTAAAAACTGCTTCTGCTTCTGCATTAGGCCTTAAGCTGGATTGATCCAACTTAGGTCGGATTTCGGCTTGCTTACCGTGGCTACAATTTAGGGCTGCAAATGAGTTAAGCCGTTCGCGAGCTACTCGAAGCTCGTCTCGATAACAGCTCGTTTAGTAAACAAGCTGAGCTCAAGCTTCATTTTCGAGCTCGTTTAATAAACGAGCAAAGCTCAAGCTTAGAAGTATTTGGTTCGTTTATGAGCTTGCGAGCTGGCTCGTTTAGGAGCTTGTTTAGAAGTTTGTTTGTTCTTTCATTAAATTTTAATTTTATATATGTTTGTATAACAATATGGTTGTATTTATTATATATTTAGATGTCCTTAATAATTGATATTATAAAACTTTTTAAATTAATTTATTATAACTAAACGGTTAATATTATAGGTACTTATAGGTACTTGAATTCAAACCTAAGCTTGAAATAATGTTTGAACGAGCTTGAAATTAAGCTTAACGAGCTTGATTTTGAGGTTATTGAGCTTGAATCAAGCTTGATTATCAAGCAAGCTCGAGCTCAAACCAAACCAAGCTCAAGCTTAATGTAAACAAGTTCGAGCCAAGTTCAAGGTCTAAAATAAAAAAAACTTATCAAGTTCGAGCTTGATTAATTCTAGTCAAGCCAAACTTAATGTTACAAAATTTTGGCTCGAATTGGCTCGTTTCCAGCCATAGGCTACATGAACAACAAATTTGAATATCTATACTTTGGAGTACGTTGTTTGAATTTTTTTTTTTTTTTCCATTCATTTCATAAATTCCAAAAACATTCTTGTAACAACTAATAATCCGAGTATTTTTTAAAACACAGCTCAATTTTGTGGCAGGTTTTGAAAATAAGTGAGAGATTGTTGCCAGAAATTGGTTTTACATCGAAAAGAAAAAGCAAGGAAAAAAAAATATAAATACGACGCCTGAGAGATTCGAACTCTCGCGGGGAGACCCCATGTACTTAGCAGGCACACGCCTTAACCACTCGGCCAAAGCGTCAATATTGTTCAATTTGTTAAATTAAAATTTACTTATTTCTATGTTATTATTTATAACTAGCTAGTATTAGTAAACTAATTATTACTATCTTATTATAGGGACGTCAATATAAATTTATCAACATAATCAAGAAACAACCAACTGGAATATACTGTCAACAAGTTAAGAGCATCCAAAGTGAAGATATTCTAAACACATACTCTAAATTATTAGAAATTGAATAAATTACTATTTTGGGAACGTCTTCTTAATATTGGCACACAATGCTACACTCTAAATGAACCTCATTTTTTTTCCCTTCCTTTTTTTTTCCTTCCATGTTTAATTAGATTTTTTTTTTCTTTTTACTCTTTATTTTTCTTTCATGTTCTAGAAGAACAATTTATTTTGGCGGGTCTTGGAATTAATGTAGAGGAGTTAGGACACACTCTAAATCTGAAATGTCTCTCAGCTTTCTAGCGATTTTTAAGTATGAAAATGTGCTCATTGCAGACTTCAAATGCTACACAATTTGACTAAATACAAAATATAGCATTGAAAGCTCTCACAATGTGGATGCTCTAACAACTTAACAACCAACGGGAATAACTAGTGTTTTTTTGTCCTTTTGGAGACTGTTGTCACTCATGTTTCGTTTATTTTCCTTTCACTATCGAAGCCATCTCCAATCATAATTGGGTCTCATTAAACCTTAACCGAGAAAAGAAGTTCACGACCCGTGTGCCTTCCACCTCCCCACGACATTGCTCCGTCAGACTTTTTTCCGTTGCAGAAAATTCTCCACTGCTGCCTCCTGTAGGAGTCTGGGCCATGTCTCAGTCCCAAAATGTGGTTGATCATTCTCTCTGAGCAGCTACTAATCATAGTCTTCGTAAGCTATTATCTCACCAACGAACTAATCAGGTGCAGGGTCGACCCTGAGCTCATAATGGGTCCCAGACGAACTTTCGAAATAGACCTCTATACATAATGCGAAGGAAAAAAGAAACTAAATTATGTAACAAAAAAATTATTATAACCGAAATTTGAAGTTAGGACCTATAATATATAAGACTAACATAATAAATACTATACCACAACTCTTTTAATTTAAGTATAGCCCATAATACATTATTGTTCTATGCTAGACATGTCCGTATTAGACTAACATAACAAACACTGTACAATATTTTTTTGATAGGAAGGATGAGATCAAAGTAATAGTGAAATATATAGATATTTTCTTCACAAAGTCATATCTAATGGGGATATATGTAGACCAGTCAACGGGATATTCAAAAAATTTATCCGAAGTTTCGGATATTATCTGAAATTTCGGATATAAAAATATTTTTTGGATTTTTTTTTTTTTTTGATACGAAGTCGGCTAGTAAGATATTCAAATTCGTTAATATCCGATCCGATTTTAAATTACAAATTTTAAATATCTAATTCGGATTCGGATATCCAAAATTTTATTATACATAATATATATTAATTACTAGAAAAGAATAAATAATTTTACTCTTAACTGACTTTTATATAACTCAATTTATTAATTATTTTCTACATACCGTTATTGTCACTCCTAAAATTTTATTCTGCAATCCTTATATAATAAAATTCCAAATCTACCCTTGCATTAACATTATTGACATTCCACAAATGCCATCTTGCACTCCTCATTCCATGCATGCACACATTAATGTCAGATTTCATGCAATAGTAGACTTGAAATTTGAATGATATAAAATTAAAAAGCGATGACATTTTAGGAGTGTTAATAATAGCACCCAATACTAATCTATTCTACTATATAATAGAAAAACTTAGTGGTGGAACTTTTGAATTCCTAAAATACCCTTGAGTATTTTATAAACATAGTGTTATTATGTCAACTTGCACGTCATTTATGTCTAAGAGTCAAAGCAATAAAGTTTGCATGAAATTTTTTTTTTTATATACAACTCTTCATGTTCCAATGATAATAAATTTTTCTATCATTACCATTTTTCAAATATTATTATTCTCAATAGAAAATTATAAAAAAAAAATTGTACTTCAAAATTCTTTGGCATTGTAAAAAAAAAACACATAAATAATCATCTGAAAAAGACGAAAAGACGACAACTGATCTTATAATATTTTAATTAAAATACGTGCAAAGCACGTACATGTAGACTAGTATATATTAATTACAGTTTGCAACAAAAGATAAAATGGCTCATATATGTAGAGCAATATATATGGTCGCCTCAAATTGAGCATTCTTGAATTTTTCAGCAGAAGATGAAAGAGTTCAAATAGATCAATATGTAGAGCAAGTCAACTGGTCATTTTCAATAGAAGATGAAAGTGCTCAAATAGAGCAATTGAATTTGATTTTCGGATATTCGGATAACAACTAAATTTTAATATTTTGATTTTCGGATATTCAAATAATAACATTCGAATTTTTTAGCCGGTCGGATCGAATATTATCCAATATCCGCTAAATTAGACGGATACGAATTCGAAATATCAAAAAAGATATCTATTCGAATATCGGATTAGATTCGGATAGTACAAAAAAATGGGATACCGATACAGATATTGTCCTATCCGTACCTAAAAGCATCCGTTGACATCAAACTCATGCCACATCTAGGTTTGATAAATAAAAATATTATGAGTCAATGATCTAATTGAATGAGGTCCATGAGAAGTTGAATGGGCCTGAAGCAATGGCATTAGCCCATATAGCCACATCCTAAGCTTGATAATTTTTTTATCTGAGTATATATCTAGGCTTTTTATCAATTTCGAACAAAAAAAAAAATATAAAAATGAAAAACATTACGACGCCTGATAGATTCGAACTCTCTCGTGGAGACCCCCATGTACTTAGCAGGCACATGCCTTAACCAATCGACCAAAGCGTCCTTCGTGTCCAATTTGTTACAGTGATTATTGTCAAATATAAATTAGTAAGCTAACTATTACTATATTATTATAGGGTCAATTTAAATTGTCAAAATAATTTGACAATACCATTATTTGTTTGAGCTAATGTAAATTTCTTGGTGGTAGCCTTACCTTCTTTTTTTAAGTTTAAGAAGAATAATGGTGATGTGGTTGCCGGCATCGACAATTTAGGGTTTATTTTTTAAAGAATAATGGTCATAGTCAGGGGAGGCACAAAATAAATTGCCGGATCTGATGACGTGGTTGCCGGCGTCGAACGGTGGTGCTCGGCGCTACTAATGGTTGCAACCGAGCGATTTCAATGGTTGCTAGCGTCGAGCGCTTGGACACGATAGTGGCGGAGGACTGGTGTTGTCATGTTGGTGCTACTTCCTCGGGGTCGGATCCTAACAGTCATGGACATAGTTGAAAATTGGAGACGGTTGGAGATTGGACAAATATTTTACAAATTTTCATTAAAAAATTACTCTACCGAACAGAATCTTAACTCTTTTTTTCAAACAACTATTTTTCAGACGAAAATAACAAAACGCAAACTCAAAATCTTTATATCCAGAAAACAACTTTATAATATCTTCTCTTACAATTGTTTTCATAAAGAAAAAAATATATCAAAAAACCTATCCAAATGGGCCCTAACTAACTTCACACCAAAGGCAGGCTACATCTAAGTTTGATAATTTTTTTACGAGTGAATGACATAAGTGGATGAGGTCCATGAGAAGTTGGATGGGCCTGAAATAATGACATTAACCCACATAGCCACATCTAAGCTTGATAATTTTTTATTTAGTATAAATCCAGACTTTTTATCAATTTAGGGGTGCCCTTTGGTCTTAACACACTTCCATTTCTGCCTTGGACTAAACTTAAAACGACCTAAAAAAAATTTAACACAAAAAAAAATTGCTTAATAATAAGTTAAACTAAACATTCAACACTTAATTTTTTCGGAATGCCATCATATATCGAAAACAGGGTGCGTCGATGTAAAGATGTAAATGGTGAATGCCATCTCCGGAGGCTTCCATCTCCCATACTTCTATGGTATATATATATATATATATATATATATTGGGTTATTTATACTAACTACTCCTATGTTTTTAATTTATAACACGGAGTACCCCTACTTTTAAACTACTTACACTAACCACCCCTACTTTTTTGGTTTATTACACGGGGTATTCCTACTTTAAGGTAAAAATAAAAAATTATAATACTAACTGTCCCTATTTTTATTTTATTTTTCTAAAGGGATGGGTGGTTAGTGTAATTTTTTAAAATCACCATTTGTTATAAACCAAAAACATAGGGGTGGTTAGTGTAAATAACCCATTTTTTTTTTTTTAGAAAAAACTTGTTAGTACTTCTATCTCAATTACCATCATACGTGGCGTTGATGTAGGAAGATAAATTCTTATGATGGTTAGAAACACTCGTAGAAAGAGGAAGGAGACTTCGAAGAGGAAAAAATATGAAGAAGAGGAAGACGAGAGCTTTGATGACTTGTGCGAGGGGCTAGGCAAGATGTATATGAACAGCGGGGAGGACGGGCTTTTGGAATTCATGGAGATGCACGCTCGATTCGTCTACAGCAACGACGATGAGGTCATCGAAAGGGAGGAGGTCGTGAGGGAGAGTATCTCTCCAAGCGTGATGTTGCTGAAGGGCCCTACCGGTTCCGAAGGGGAAGCACTTGAGGTTCCACGACGAAGATAGATCTATCCCCCCATGAGATTGCGGGTCCAAGCAACGAGGAGGTGCATGGATTAATTTGTGCCTTCTTATTCTTGATGTCGTAAGGTTATTTATGTGTACGTAATAGTCCAACTAATTACTAACAAAATTGGACTCTTCGATCCTTCCAAGAAGCAAAAGCATATATTATCTAAATATGTATCGATCATTTCCCTTATTTCTCTTTCGATATAGACAACCAATGAATCGCTCAAGTACTCATCTTCCATCTTGTTAAGTTAGAAATCGATTAGTTAGAAATCTAATATTTAAGTGCTTCGGTAAGTCCAGTAGAATGTTAATAAAGTTCTCAAAGCAAAAGGTCTAAATGCTCATGGCATGCAAAACAAGGATTTTAACTATAAACTGGTGTACCCACCTGGAATGGCTATTTTAAAGTATTTTATCCATTCTCTTTTAGATATACAAAACCCCATATTATAAAGAAATCTAGGTATTTACTTTAGCGAGTACTCGACAACTTTGTTGGCCAGGCACAAACAAGATAAGATATGTACGATATAGAGAATAACAATACATATTTTTGTCATGCCATAGTACATATATATACTATGAAGTGTGATTGTAATGTCCACACTATTTGTCCAACATGATGCATGTGGCATGGATATGGCACCGAATTTTGGTGTGCACAACTTGAGGCTTCCTTTTAGTTGACAAGTACTCCATTTTTGATCTCTTGCAACCTGGGAACAACATCCCTCATCAGAAGTCTTTCGTTTGGCAAGTCCTTCGTACAATGTAAGCCTACGTCTATGATAGATGAGAGACATCTACGCAAAATATCCACTCCGTCTGAAAGTTGTTACAGGTTGGTAAAGTCGGTTCTAAGGATATTGTTGTCTACAATCTCCATCACAGCATTGGGATATGCATTGTTTACCCATTGCCTCAGATTTAATTCCCCATTGAACATTGTGTCGACTGGCTTCTTTCCTGTGACTAATTCAAGAAGCAGAATCCCAAAGCTGTAGACATCTCCCCTTATTGTAACTCCTCCAGTTAACCCGTACTCTATCACATAGATTCTAGTTAATTAACGACACAATAAATTAGCATAAGGTAATGAATGTATATTGGAAAATATTATTGAGTACCTGGAGCCATATAGCTGACAGTGCCTATGTTGTTAGTCGATGTTGTAGACTTGCTGTCAATGAGCATCAGTTTGGCAATGCCAAAGTCGCTTATGTGTGCGACCATGTTTTCGTCCAATAGAATGTTGCTAGGCTTCAGATCACAATGTACTATGACATGAGGATGTTGGTGATGAAGATAGTCTAAGCCCAAGGACACATCCAACATTATGTTTATCCTTTGGAGTAGGGTCAAGCATTGGTTTTGAGAGTACAACCACTTGTCCAGACTTAGATTTGGCATGAACTCGAGAACCAATGCCTTGAACTCCAAGTTTGAACAAGTACTGAGATAATCTTGAAAAGATTTCTGTGGCGAACCTGGCCTAAAGTACGACATTCTGCATCAAAACTCCTTGAAGCTCCTTCAACTTCTAAATTCAAGACTTTCACTGCAACGAGCAACCCACCATCTAGGCTTCCTTTATATACCTTGCCAATGCTACCTCTTCCTAGTAAGTTGTCTTCGCTGAAGTTGTTGGTCGCACGAGCTAGCTCAAAGTATGGAATCCGTCTATGGTAATTCAAATACGGTGGCTCCTCCTTAGATGAGGCCTTGGCCTTCTTCCTCATAAAAATTTTTACGAATAGAGAAAAACAAGTGAGAAACACCAAGACAGAATTACATATGGGAGGACAAATTTGATCAATCGTAGTTTCGCACTAGAAGTAGAAGTCGTAATCATATTTGTAGGGCAAGGTGGAAACTTTAATTGTGGTGCTCCGCATAGTGCTCGATTTTCCATCAAAGATGTGATGCTGACATTTAAGAATACTTTTTCCTCTGGTATTTCTCCTTCCAACATGTTAAAGGAGAGGTCTAGACTATAAACGTAGGATAGGTTTCAGAAGGACTTGGGTATGACACCAGAGAGAAAATTATGCGAAAGATTTAGATATTCCACATTGAATAATCTACCTAACTGTTGAGAAATTTGGCCATGGAAGGAATTATTTGACAGATCTAAATATTTAATACTTTGTAGTTCTCCAAGAGCACTAGAGATGTTACCTGACAGGCGATTACTCTGTAGATCTATAGCCTATGGCCTTCAATTTGGCCATCTGTGGGGGAAGTAATCCCTCGAATCTGTTTTGAGATATAGGTTCAATTGAATGAGTCCTGTTAGGCTCCATAAGCTCAAGGGAATGGATGACGATAACTTGTTCTCAGCTAAATCCAGCTTTTGCAGCCTGCTAATGTTGCCTAACGAATCTGGAATCTGTCCCGAGAATTCATTGTCTGCAAAGGATATTTCTGCCAAGTTTGTCATTAGGCCGATATCGGATGGTATCGATCCTGTAAGTCTATTAAAACCCATATAGTTCAACTGGAGCTTCTTTAGCCTCCAAAGTGTCCTGGGAATCGTTCCCCTCAGCTCGTTATACGATAGAGATAGAGATATCAGGCTGCTCAAATTCCCCAGGCCTGCAGGGATTCTTCCTATGATGTTATTATAGGAAACATGAAAACATTGAAGATTCATCGATAGATTTCCGTAAGCATCAGGAAGCACACCTTCAAATTGATTAGTCGTCACTCCAAGATAATTTAGATCCCTACAGTTGGCGAGAGATGCGATGAAATCTAGCCCTCCTGATAGAGCATTGTCTGCCACGAGCAACCTCTGAAGGATTGGCATCGACTTGCCAAGTGTAGCCGACACCGGTCCGATGAGATTGTTAGTCGAAAATTCCAGACGGATCATCTTGGAAGCATTCCATAATGAAATTGGTATGGAACCAACAATACCATTATTATGTCGAGGATGGTGCCGGAGAGGGAGTTGTTGTAGAGGTCGAGATAAGAGAGGAAGGAGAGGTTGGAGAGGTGGGGGGAGATGGTACCTTGCAAGGAGAAGCTGCCGAGGTTGAGGGAGACGACCCTCGACGGATATTGCCGGCTGCAGCGGACGCCGACCCAGGTGCAGAAGGGGGCGTCCGTGGTCCAGTTCGCAGCGATGATGTTGTCGGAAGCAGCAGCACCACCGCTAGTGCTGGCGGCTTTGAACGCGAGCAGGGAAGCGAGGTCGGTGGAGTTGTCCAGTGCTGCTGCTGCGATGGCAGCAGATGCATGCAGCAGCACCACCAGGAAGAGTAGGCATTGCTTGCATGCGAATAGAAATGCCATGTCACTGTGTATGTATATTTTGTTGTTGTTGTTGTTTGGGTGGATTGAGGAGTAGTGAGCGAGTGACTCTCTTCTTATAGTGAATGAGTGACTCTCCAAATGCAACGTGAGATGTGGTGTACAAATCACTTAATAAAGGAGTGATCCACCATTTGTCTCCGGTCCTCATCCACCAAATAAGCCATGGCCGGTGATTTTTTTTATTTTATTTTATTTTTTATTATTTTTTTGAGGAAACCATGGCCGTTAGGAAATAAAATTTGCCACGCTTGTTTGCTGTTAGGAAATAAAATTTGCCAACGTTTTTTTATCATTAGAAAATTTATTTTTTTAACGCTTTTTTACCGTTAGAAAAATTTTAAACACCATACTAACAACGGTAGAAAAGTGTTAGAAAGTTTTTTTCTCACGCTTATAGTCGTTAGGAAACAACTGTTTTGGTAACTTGGACTCGCACACAAATAACCTTAGAACATCGAGAATAAGAAGGCACAAATTAATCGAACAATCCATCTGTAGAGTCTGTCAAGTTTGTGGAAGAAGGAAACATTACACATGCATAGCTTCCTTACAAGACACCGTCACATCCCAAAACTGCGATAACTACGGTCAGGAGATATCTATTGGTGGTTTGAGTTCAAGAAAAACTAGTGCTAACTTTGGCTTCATTACAAGACTGAGAAGTTTCCAGGTCAATGTTGATGTTGGCCTATTGGTATCAGTAGGGGACCTTCAACATCATCCCCAAGTCAATTGAGATGCTAGATAGTTGGACATCATGGATCACAGAACGATTCAATCTTACTTTATTACAAGACTTTGAAGTTTCCAAGACAATGTCAATGTTGATGTTGGCCTATTGGCACCATTTGGTGACCTTCAACATCATCCCCAAGTCAATTGGGGTGTTAGATGGTTGGACATTGTCGATCTCAGAAATAAGTCTATATTCTATACCATAAAGAAAAGTAGGACTTAAGAAAATCCTTTTGATTGTCCAAAATAGATCAGCAGAACGATTTAATTGTCCTATAGAAATCACTACGGGTATGTTTGATTGCAAGGTGAAAAATATGTGGAAAAGAAATTAATTTCCTAGAATTGCTTTCCTAGGAGAAAAATCCCATAGAATTTTAAAAAAAATTCATTGAAAACTTAATTTGGATGTTTGATTGTATTTTTGGAAGAAAATATGGAAAATGATAATTTTCTTGGAAAATAATTCCATGGTGAAGCTATTTGGGGGATCAGGACCGGAGAGTCGGAGACAGATGGTGGATCCCCCTCATTTATTGAATAAATGATTCGTACACCACATCCTCATCATCTCTGGTCGGTCAGTCAATCACGTTTGCTTGGGAGTTAATTTTCTTGACTTATGTGTTTGACTCAAGTCTTTTGCTCTTAATATGGGTAAAGTGCATTTAAACCCTCCTTAGATTTGCTTCGTTTGCAAAATAATATTTGGATTAAAAAAATTTTGCACTCCCCAAAATATCCCTAATGCTAACGGTTACATTGTGGCTGCTGGCTCTCTTTCAGTCACTATATATAAGAATGTTTGTTTGAAACATAAAACCTAAACTTTATATTTTCTCCTTTTTTGACCGGTTGGTTGGAAGAAAAAATAATATTTAGTTTTTTTTTATATTCCTTTTTTAAACGTATTTTCTCTCATTTAATGTATTGAAGCTTTTTCTTACCTACAGATCTCAAATCCAACTGCAAATTTTTTTTATATTCCTTTTTTTTTTACTTATTTGCTCTCATTTAATGTTTGAAGCTTTTTTTACTTATTTCTTTTTTTCTCAAGACGTCCAAATAGAAATTATGGAAGAACAATTTATTGCTACTGTGGATTAATTAGCTCATTGAAAACTTTATTGACACCAACAAATCCTGGAAGATGATTCTGCGGGAGTGCAAATTTTTCAACAAATTCTTGTGATTTTCTACTATGAGAGGATGAGAAACATTCAGAACACTATCAAATTCTAATGTGACATTTAATGAAAGAATTAAAGGAGCACCAAGGCCAAGGTTTACAGCCTATTCCTAGAGAATCGACAACGGCGGTGGCAGCCACTGAACCCGGACCATGCTTCGACATACATGTTTTATAATTTATTTTGAATTTTTGACACGTTTAGTAATATTTAAGTTATTTGTTTAAGGAATACATGTGATGAAAATAAATTTGTACCAAGAATTACAATTTCAATTAGAATTAATAAATAAATAATTACGATAATAGTCGTGACTAATAAATTATTAAGTAAGACTATAATGATGATTACAATGATGATTACTAAATTATTAATTAAAATTATTATAGTATATAAATTATTAACTATAATTATAATTATGATTAAATTATTATTAATTAATATTATAATAAAATTGTAATTAATAAATTATTAACTAAGATTATAATTATTAATTAAGATTATAATTATTATAAAATATTAAATAATATAATATTAGTTACAGTTATCTAGCTCCAAATACGGTTTACCAAACATGCCCTAAGTTAAACGGCTGGATAATTCAGGACTAACTGGACATTTGTTAAAAGATTTTTTTTTTTCAGAAAAAATTTAAGATGAAAACCTACTATTTAGATTATAAACATTTATTTTCGAAAATGACGTCAAGCATGAGAATTCTATCTTTTTAAGAACGGGAGGTTATTTTTTTGTCACAGTCAACTTTTTTTCCGAGTAAATTCTTTTTGCTTTTTGTTTAGTTTTCTTGTCTTTTTAATATTTTGTTTTTTGTTTCCATTTTTTTAGTTCTTTTTTCATATTTTTTACATCTTTTTAATAATCTTTTCTAGTTTTTTAAGAGTGACTTTTTTTTTGGTAATTTTTTTATTTCTTAAATATTTTTGTTTTTTCAAATTTGTATAGTTTTTCTTTTTGTCTTCTTCATTGTTTAAGATTTATCCTCATTTTTTGGTTTTTTTGGAATATTTTTCTATTTTTTATTTTTTTCCATATTTTAGTAGTACTTTTTGTTTTTTATTTGGTTTTTTTTTCTAGTTTTTCATCATTTCTATTTTTTAAGAATTGATTTTTTTGTATTTATCAGTTTTGTTTTCCCCAAAAATATTTATATATTTGTTAAATAAAAAATAATTTATGACAAAATAATTCTAACTAATAACTTTATAGAAATATAAAATTTCTCACTATAGTATTTAAACGTCCAAAGTTTTACTACAGTAAATAACTTTGGATTTTATTAGTAAGTGTAGAGAATCAAGTGGCAAATTACAATGGCCAATTATATCCAGGGGTAAAATGGTTAACACAACCTCATTTTAACACCCATTAACACAAAAGTTAGATTAGGGGGGTGATTTGAGCATTTTTATAACCTTTTGGGTTTTTCAAATCAGGGAGTCTTTAATTGCGTTTTCGTAACATCTAAGGAGGGTTTTAATGCACTTTACCCCTCTTAATATTCATAACCCAACAATTATGCAACAAAATAATAAATAACAGAGACACATATGGATGTGCATGCATTTCTTCTGTTAGCGGGCAAGCAATGCCTACTCTATCTCTGTCGTATAACGACCTGAGGAGAACGATTCCTATGACATTTTGGAGGTTGAAGAAGTTTCAGGTGATGTATCTGGATTTTAATAGACTTACAGGATCGATACCATCCGATATCGGCCTAATGACAAACTTGGCAACAATATCCTTAACGGAGAACGAATTCTCGGGACAAATACCAGATTCGGTGGGTAACATTAGTGGGTCACAAAAACTTTATTTAGCTGAAAACAAGTTATCGTCATCCATTCCCTTGAACATTAGTGGGTCACAAAAATTCTCGGAACAAACATCCTCGGCTTGCTTATCATGGCTACATGAACAACAAATTTTTATACCAAAATTTTGGAGGCAGTTGTTTGAATTTTTTTTTTCATTCAGTTCAACTAAGGGCCATGTCTCCCTACTAAAAACCATATCTTCTTAGATGCTACAATCCATCTCTTCTTTTTTTTTTTTTTTTTGGAGGGTTGAGTTATAGTGCTTGATTGTATAAAATAGTACTATTTAATACAATATTATATCTTGGTTCCTTATTTATTTTTTTACAATAAAAAAACAAAAATCCCAAGAACTTTCTTGTAACAACTAATAGTCTAAGTAATTTTTTAAAAGACAACTAAATTTTGTGGCAGGTTTTGAAAATAAATAAGTGGGAGATTATTGCCAAACCTTGGGTTTTATTAAAGAAAGAAGCAGAAAAATTATACGCCTTAACCACTCAGCCAAAGCGTCCTTGTTGTTTTATTTGTTGAATGACCAAGTATTCGAGCTAATTATTACTATATTAAAAAAATTACAAGGATTAACACCATAGTTCAGTATCGGCTGATACCGATACGATTTGACATGTCTTGATCCGATACCTATACTGATCGATACCGACATTTGGGGTCTCTTTTCTGGCCAATTCGGCAAAGAAAAAGCGTAAAAACATGGAAAGGTTATAAAAGAATGTAAAAGAAGAAAACTTATCTATCGTATGTAAATCAATCGGTAAGGGTGACTGTTATTCCATTCAATTTCAAAACTATTAAAAAACAACACTGAAAATATTAAAATTATGCCTAAATATATTTTCCGTAATGTTAATAACTTATTAATAATTATTTGTTTTCCGATACCAAAAAATATCCAATACTCCGATTCGAACTGCTGATACCACCGATCTCGATACCAATTCCGATACTTCGAACCTTGATTAACACCCTCCTTCCACCACATAAGTACACCATTGTTCTTCCCGGGATCCTTCACAGAATCACATTATTTAGCCCCTTCGGCAAAAGACCATATAGAACACCCTGTCCACCGCGTTTACCTTTCCAATTCAGTCTTAGAAGCCGGAACCTAGGACCTAGGGCAGAAGACGTTCTCCGACTGAGCTTCCACTTTACTAACTTGCTTACACTAGGGGTGAGCATATAACGGTTGAAAACCGAAAATCTAACCCAACCGAAATATAACAAATGGTTCGTTTTTTCGGTTATCGGTTCAATTTTCATTTGAAAATTTAAAATTTTGAAATAACGGTTTGGTTTTCAGTTCTTAATCCAAAAACCGAACCGAACCGACAACCGATTTAAATTTAGTAATTTATCAAACAACCCTCAATCTCTCTCTCTCTCTCTCTCTCTCTCTCTATATATATATATATATATATTTTTTCTCTCTCTCTCTCTCTCTCTCTCTATATATATATATATATATATATATATATATATATATATATATATATATATATACTAACGTTTTTTAACACCTAACTGAGGGCACTCTCTTCTCCTATTCTCCATCGGTGCTTATATCTTTCACTCTATGCAATATAATAATTCATAAATGCAATAATGCCACAAATATTTTTTAAAAATTGTTATTTAAATAGGCTCATTTTGCTAAAAATTTGAAGGCCCGACACATTGGCCCATGAACCGAACCAACCGAAAATCGAACTCTCCGGGTAGTACTCTCTCTTAGACTTAGGCCTCGTTTGGTTCGCGGAATCTCCGGATTGTGAAAGGAAAGTGATTATTTTCCTATATTTTGGTGTCAAAGGAATTGAGTAGGAAACGAAAGTGATTCTCAATGGAAGAAAAATTAGGGGAGAAAATGATTCCATCCATCCAAGCAAGAAATTACTTTCCCACATTGAAGTATTCACTTTCCTTTCCAAAATTCTTAGCATTCCCAAACATCGGAAAGGAAAATCAATGAGAATTAAAAAAAAAATTGGGAGCCAATTAACATAAGAGAAATGTTTAAAGAATATTTTCCAAAAGATGTTGACCAGCTAAACCTGTAAACTTGGTTACCTTTATCCGTCACATCAACATTTGCTAATAGTGAGCTAGTACGAAGCTAGCCATACAATAAGATTGTTAAACATATACTCTAAAAAGATGCAATAGAACGAATACAAGTATTGGTAGCTTTTCTGCAAGATATGTGCCAAAAATGTCTTCCAGGCATTTTACCTCTCTCTTTAATCTTCTTGAACTACTGGACCTTGGCAACTAACTTTTAGTTCGTATTCCTTTATCAAGTATAAGGGAAAACATGATTTTCAGGAAAACAAAACTCATAGTTTAAAGTATCGGCCGATACTGGTCCGATATGGTCGATATCGGTCCGATATGGCCGATACCTGTCCGATACAGCCGATACCGATATGGTTTGGCATGTTCCGATCCGATACCGACCGATACCCGATACTAACCGATACCGATATTGGGGTTCTCATTTTCGATCAATTTGGCAAAAAAAAATTTGAACGAAAAAGACAAATCAACAAGGATTTGAAGCATAATATGGTTGTAAAAGCATATACAAGAAGAAAATTGATCTATTGCATGTAAACCAATCGGTAAGGGTGACTTCCATTTTATTTAATTTCAAAACCACTAAGAAATAACACTAGAAATATTCAAAATTATGCCTAAATGTATAAAATATATATTTTTAAATGTAAATAATTTATTAATAATTATTTTTTTTGATACAAAAAAATTCGATACTCCGATCCAAAACTGCCGATACTACCGATATCGCATATACCAATACTCATAGAAATAGTCCTCGTCTATACCAATACTCATAGAAATAGTCCGCTGCTGATACCGATATGGTTTGGCATGTTCCGATCCGATACCGACCGATACCCGATACTAACCGATACCGATATTGGGGTTCTCATTTTCGATCAATTTGGCAAAAAAAAATTTGAACGAAAAAGACAAATCAACAAGGATTTGAAGCATAATATGGTTGTAAAAGCATATACAAGAAGAAAATTGATCTATTGCATGTAAACCAATCGGTAAGGGTGACTTCCATTTTATTTAATTTCAAAACCACTAAGAAATAACACTAGAAATATTCAAAATTATGCCTAAATGTATAAAATATATATTTTTAAATGTAAATAATTTATTAATAATTATTTTTTTTGATACAAAAAAATTCGATACTCCGATCCAAAACCGCCGATACTACCGATATCGCATATACCAATACTCATAGAAATAGTCCTCGTCTATACCAATACTCATAGAAATAGTCCGCTGCTGATACCGATATGGTTTGGCATGTTCCGATCCGATACCGACCGATACCCGATACTAACCGATACCGATATTGGGGTTCTCATTTTCGATCAATTTGGCAAAAAAAAATTTGAACGAAAAAGACAAATCAACAAGGATTTGAAGCATAATATGGTTGTAAAAGCATATACAAGAAGAAAATTGATCTATTGCATGTAAACCAATCGGTAAGGGTGACTTCCATTTTATTTAATTTCAAAACCACTAAGAAATAACACTAGAAATATTCAAAATTATGCTTAAATGTATAAAATATATATTTTTAAATGTAAATAATTTATTAATAATTATTTTTTTTTGATACAAAAAAATTCGATACTCCGATCCAAAACCGCCGATACTACCGATATCACATATACCAATACTCATAGAAATAGTCCTCGCCTATACCAATACTCATAGAAATAGTCCGCTGCTGATCCCTATATCGCTACTGTTAACCATGAACGGATCCCTCCATCTCAAACGAGAATCCAGATATCTAACCTGAAAGGAAGTCGAGAGGAAAAAGACACAAAAGGTTTCCAAATACAAAAGTTACATAGAGCACTAATCATGACAGTTAGGGCCCGTTTGGTTTGCAGGATTGGACAACGTAATGTAATTGGCATTACATTGTCAATCTAACTCGGGTGTTTGGTTGAACAAAAAAATTAGATGTAATGTTATCGCGATTACAAGTTTGATTACATTACATCAGTTTCTTCTAAACTCAATTACATCATAAAACCTACGTAATCGCAATTACATTACAACTTAAGCGGAAGGTTGGTATACTATAATTTGGTCATTTTTGGTCATTTTTTGTCTTTTTTTATATTTTTGTCGTTTTGGTCTTTTTTTTTGTTCGTTTTTGTCATTTTTTTGCTATTTTTGTTCGTTTTAGTTCTTTTTTGTCGTTTTTGTTCATTTTTTTCATTTTTGTTCGTTTTTTGCCGTTTTTTGTTCTTTTTTGTCGTTTTTGTTTATCTTTGTCGTTTTTGTTTTTTTTATCGTTTTTGTTAGTTTTTTGCCTTTTTATTTGTTTTTTGTCATTTTTGTTCGTTTTTGTCCTTTTTTTTTATTTTTTGCCGTTTTTTTTCGTTTTTGGCTTTTTTGTTAGTTTTGGCTCGTTTTTGTTTTTTTTGTCGTTTTTTGTTTATTTTTTGCCTTTTTATTTGTTTTTTTGTCCGTTTTGTACTCGTTTTTGATCGTTTTGGGCCGCTTTTCTAATTTTTGGTCATCTTTGCACATTCTTGGCCGTTTTTTGTCGCTTTTACAGGTTTATTTTGTATGTTTTTTACGCTTTTGCACATTTTTTTTTATCGTTTTTTGCTTTATTTGCACGTCTTTTATCGTTTTTGCATGATTTTTTTATTATTTTTGGTCAATTTTGTACGTTTTTATCGTTTTTTCTCGATTTTGTACGTTTTTCACCATTTTCACCTTTTTATCGATATTTGCCCCTTTTTTTGGCCGTTTTGCACTTTTTTGTCCTTTTTTGGTCGATTTTGCACTTTTTTTTTTGCCGTTTTTATCTTTTTGGTCGATTTTGCACGTTCTTTTATCGTTTTTATTGATTTTGCACGTGTTTGCACATATTTTATCGTTTTTGGTCTTTTTTGTATGTTTTTATCATTTTTGGTCGATTTTTGCGCATTTTTTCCTTTTTTCGCTTTTGCACGATTTTTAATTGTTTTCGGTCGATTTTGCACTTTTTTGCCGATTTTGCACGCTATTTATCGATTTTTGACCATTTTTTACTTTTTTACCTTCTTTGGTCGCATTTTTATCGTTTTTGATCGATTTTGCACGTACTTGATCGATTTTGTACCTTTTTCTGTTTTTTTGTCTTTTTCCAAATTTTTTGTTGTTTATGCTCATTTTTTATTTTTGTTTGTTGTTTTGGTCGTTTTTGTTTCATTTTTTTTTCGTTTTTGGTCTATTTTGCAATTTTTGTTTTATTTTTCATCCTTTTTTGCTCGTTTTAATTCCCTCTTGCATTTGGTTTTTTTTTCGTTTTTCGTTTTGTCTTTTCTGCTCCTTTTTATCGTTTTGGATCGTTTTTGTTTTTTTTTGTTGCTTTTTTTTTTGTTGTTTTTTGTATTTTTTTAATTTTTTTTCGTTCTTGGCCGTTCTTTTTCGTTTTTTATCGTTTTGATCCCTTTTGATACTTTTTTCGTTTTGGTCATTTTTTTGTCATTTTTGGTTCGGTTTTTGGTTGGTTTTTGTCCCTTTTTTTTTTTTTTTTTCATTTTTGTGTTTTTTGTCATTTTTTCTTGTTTTTGGTCATTCTCTTATCTTTATTGGTCACCTTTGATGGTTTTCGCCATTTTTGTCATTTTTAATTTTTGTGTCATTTTTTCTTTTTTTATTGCTTTTTCGTTTTTGTTTTTTTTCCGTTTTGTTCGTTTGTACACCACATTTTCTAAAATGTTAATAATTTATTAGTAATTATTTGTTTTCCGGTACCAAAAAATTCGATACTCTAATCCGAAACCTCCGATGCTGTCGATACCGTCGATCCCGATACTCGTAGGAATAGTCCGATACTGATCCCGATACCTATACTGTGAACCTTGAGTTACGGATCCCCATTACCATAAGGACTTTCCTCTGGAAGAACAAGATATCTAACCTGATAGACACAAAAAAGTCTCCAGATACAAAAGTTACATATAGCACTAATCATGACAGGTAATCTATTCCGCATAAATCAATGCAATCAAAATAACAAGATTCTTTACTATAGTTAAATAAGGTAGGGAAACTTAATATGAACAAGCTTGAGCTCGAGCTTGATAAGTTTTTTTTTTTTTAATTTAGAGCTTGAGCTTGACTCGAGCTTGTTCATATTAAGCTTGAGCTTGGCTTATAAGCAAACTTGATTCAAGCTTGATAAACAAGGTCAATAAGCTCAAAATCAAGATCGTTAAGCTTGATTTCAAGCTCGCTCAAATTTATTTCAAACTCATTAAGCTTGATTTTCAAGCTTAACAAGCTTGATATATTTCAAGCTTAACGAGCTTGATTTCAAGCTAGTTAGGTTTGAAATGGCCGGTGGCCGGTGGATTTTGGATCTTCGGATGATCATCAGTGGTTTGGCACTAGTTTGCGGTAGGGCTGGTCTGGATAGTGGGGATGGACGAAAATGTACGGAGGCGCAGGAAGACCCCAACCAAATATCATTCCAACATTCATAGCTTGACTTGACCCCATGTAGTAAATGATTTGTACAGCTGAAGAAAAAGATCTGAAACTCACCGGCCATGGCTTTATGTGCCACATTTAATAAATGTTTGGTTTGTACACCACATTTTCATTCACCGACCATGGTTTCCTAAAAAAAAAAAAACAAATGGTGGATGAGGACCAGAGACAAATGGTGGATCACTCCTTTATTAAATGATTTGTACACCACATGAGAAGAGAGTCACTCACTCCTTCATTCACTATAAGAGGAGAGTCACTCACTCACTACTCCTCAATCCACCATCAAAATATAAAAAATAAAGGCTATATATGTAACAGAAGAGACATGGCATTTCTATTCGCATGCAAGCAATGCCTACTCTTCCTGGTGGTGCTGCTGCATGCATCTGCTGCCATCGCAGCAGCAGCACTGGACAACTCCACCGACCTCGTATTCCTGCTCGCGTTCAAATCCGCCAGCACTAGCGGTGGTGGTGCTTCTTCCGACAACATCATCGTTACGAACTGGACCACGGACGTCCCCTTCTGCACCTGGGTCGGCGTCGGCGTCGGTGCCTGCTACACTTGGCAAGTCGATGCCATTCCTTCAGATGTTGCTCATGGCAGGGAATGCTCTATCAGGAGGGCTGGATTTCATTCCATCCCTCGCCAACTGTAAGGATCTAAATTTTTTTGAAGTGATCACTAATCAATTTGAAGGTGTTCTTCCGGACGTTTACGGAAATCTATCGATGAATCTTCAATATTTTCATGTTTCCGATAACCACATCAGCGGAAAAATCCCTGCAGGAATGGAGAATTTGAGCATCCTGATATCGCTAAATCTGTCGTCTAACGAGATGAGGGGAACGTTTCCTAGGACACTTTGGAGGCTGAAGAAGCTTTAGGGGATTCATCTGGGTTCTAATAGACTTACAGGATCGATACCATCCGATATCGACCTAATGACAAACTTGGCAGAAATATCCTTTGTAGACAATGAATTCTCGGGACAGATACCAGATTCATTGGGCAACATTAGCAGGATGCAAAAGCTTGATTTAGCTGAGAACAAGTTATCGTCATCCATTCCCTTGAGCTTATGGAGCCTAACTGGACTCATTCAATTGAACCTATCTCAAAACAGATTCGAGGGATTACTTCCCCCATAGATGGCCAAATTGAAGGCCATAGGCTATATAGATCTATGGAGTAATCTGCTGTCAGGTAACATCTCTAGTGCTCTTGGGGAACTCCAAAGTATTACATATTTAGATCTGTCAAATAATTCCTTCCATGGCCAAATTCCTCAACAGTTAGGTAGATTATTCAATGTGGAATATCTAAACCTTTCGCATAATTTTCTCTCCGGTGTCATACCCAAGTCCTTCTCAAACCTATCCTACGTTTATAGTCTAGACCTCTCCTTCAACATGTTGGAAGGAGAAATACCAGAGGGAAAAGTATTCTCAAATGTCAGCATCACATCTTTGATGGGAAATGGAGCACTATGCGGAGCACCACAATTAAAGTTTCCACCTTGCCCTGCAAATATGATCACGACATCTACTTCTAGTGCGAAACTACGATTGATCAAATTTGTCCTCCCATCTGTAGCTTCTGTCTTGGTGTTTCTCGCTTGCTTTTCTCTATTCGTAAATTTTTTTTATGAGAAAGAAGGCCAAGGCCTCATCTAAGGAGTAATCGCCTGTCAGGTAACATCTCTAGTGCTCTTGGAGAACTACAAAGTATTAAATATTTAGATCTGTCAAATAATTCCTTCCATGGCCAAATTCCTCAACAGTTAGGTAGATTATTCAATGTGGAATATCTAAATCTTTCGCATAATTTTCTCTCTGGTGTCATACCCAAGTCCTTCTGAAACCTATCCTATGTTTATAGTCTAGACCTCTCCTTTAACATGTTGGAAGGAGAAATACCAGAGGAAAAATTATTCTTAAATGTCAGCATCACATCTTTGATGGAAAATCGAGCACTATGCGGAGCACCGCAATTAAAGTATCCACCTTGCCCTGCAAATATGATTACGACTTCTACTTCTAGTGCGAAACTACGATTGATCAAATTTGTCCTCCCATATGTAGCTTCTGTCTTGGTGTTTCTCACTTGTTTTTCTCTATTCGTAAATTTTTTTATGAGGAAGAAGGCTAAGGCCTCATCTAAGGAGGAGCCACCGTATTTGAATTACCATAGACGGATTCCATACTTTGAGCTAGCTCGTGCGACCGACAACTTCAGCGAAGACAACTTACTAGGAAGAGGTAGCATTGGCAAGGTATATAAAGGAAGCCTAGATGGTGGGTTGCTCGTTGCAGTGAAAGTCTTGAATTTAGAAGTTGAAGGAGCTTCAAGGAGTTTTGATGCAGAATGTCGTACTTTAGGCCAGGTTCGCCACAAAAATCTTGTCAAGATTATCAGTACTTGTTCAAACATGGAGTTCAAGGCATTGGTTCTCGAGTTCATGCCAAATCTAAGTCTGGACAAGTGGTTGTACTCTCAAAACCAACGCTTGACCCTACTCCAAAGGATAAACATAATGTTGGGTGTGTCCTTGGGCTTAGACTATCTTCATCACCAACATCCTCATGTCAGAGTACATTGTGATTTGAAGCCTAGCAACATTCTATTGGACGAAAACATGGTTGCACACATAAGCGACTTTGGCATTGCCAAACTGATGCTCATTGACAACAAATCTACAACATCGACTAACAACATAGGCACCGTAGGCTATATGGCTCCAGGTACTCAATAATATTTTCCAATATACATTCATTACCTTATGCTAATTTATTGTGTCCTTAATTAACTAGAATCTATGTGACAGAATACGGGTTAACTGGAGGAGTTATAATAAAGGGAGATGTCTACAGCTTTGGTATTCTGCTTCTTGAATTAGTCACAGAAAAAAAAGCCAGTCGACACAATGTTCATTGGGGAATTAAATCTGAGGCAATGGGTAAACAATGCATATCCCAATGCTGTGATGGCGACTGTAGACAACAATATCCTTAGAACCGACTTTGCCAACCTGCAAAAACATTCAGACGGAGTGGATATTTTGCGTAGATGTCTCTCATCTATCATAGACGTGGGCTTACATTGTACGAAGGACTTGCCAAACGAAAGACTTCTGATGACGGATGTTGTTCCCAGGTTGCAAGAGATCAAAAATGGAGTACTTGTCAACTAAAAGGAAGCCTCAAGTTGTGCACACCAAAATTCGGTGCCATATCCATGCCACATGTATCATGTTGGACAAATAGTTTGGACATTACAATCACACTTCATAGTATATATACTAGGCACAACATAAATATGTATTGTTATTGTCTATATCGTACGTGTCTTATCTTGTTTGTGCCTAGCCAACAAAGTTGTCGAGTACTCGCTAAAGTAAATATCTAGATTTCTTTATAATATGGGGTTTTGTATATCTAAAAGAGGATGGATAAAATACTTTAAAATAGCCATTCCAGGTGAGTGCACCAGTTTATAGTTAAAATCCTTGTTTTGCATGCCATGAATATTTAGTCCTTTTGCTTTGAGAACTTTATTAACATTCTACTGGACTAACCAAAACACTTAAATATTAGGTTTCTAAACTAATCGATTTCTAACTTAACAAGATGGAAGATGAGTACTTGAGCGATTCATTGGTCGTCTATATCAAAAGAGAAATATGGAAATGATTAATACATATTTAGATAATATATGCTTTTGCTTCTTGGAAGGATCGAAGAGTCCAATTTCGTTAGTAATTAGTTGGACTATTACGTACACACAAATAACCTTACGACATCAAGAATAAGAAGGCACAAATTAATCCATGCACCTTCTTGTTGCTTGGACCCGCAATATCATGGGGGATAGATCGATCTTCGTCGTGGAACCTCTGGTGCTTCCCCTTCGAAATCGGTAGGGCCCTTCAGCAACATCACGCTCAGAGAGATACTCTCCCTCACGACCTCCTCCCTTTCGATGACCTCGTCGTCGTTGCTGTAGACGAATCGAGCGTGCATCTCCATGAATTCCAAAAGCCCGTCCTTCCCGCTGTTCATAGACATCTTGCCTAGCCCCTCGCACAAGTCATCAAAGCTCTCGTCTTCCTCTTCTTCATATTTTTTTCCTCTTCGAAGTCTCCTTCCTCTTTCTTCGAGGGTTTCTAACCATCATAAGAATTTATCTTCCTACATCAACGCCATGTATGATGGTAATTGAGATAGAAACTAAGAAGTTTTTTTCTAAAAAAATGGGTTATTTACACTAACCACCCCTATGTTTTTGGTTTATAACAAAGGGTACCCCTGATTTTAAAAAATTACACTAACCACCCATCCCTTTAGAAAAATAAAATAAAAAAAGGGGCAGTTAGTGTTATAAATTTTTATTTTTACCTTAAAGTAGGGATACCCCGTGTAATAAACTAAAAAAGTAGGGGTGGTTAGTGTAATAGTTTAAAAGTAGGGGTACTCCGTGTTATAAATTAAAAACATATGAGTAGTTAGTGTAAATAACCCAAATATATATATATATATATATATATATATATATATATATATATATATATATATATATACACACACACACACACCCCATAGAAGTATGGGAGATAGAAACCTCCATTGGAGATGGCATTCACCGTTTACATCTTTACATCGACGCACAAAGTATCAACTTGTGTTAACCATATCTAATTAGCCAGTCATGACAATTAAGGCCCATAAAGTACTACCAACTTCGTGAGATCAGCCGAAAGCCTGAACCGATAATGAAATCGATGATTCAAAACCACCGAAACCACTCCAAAAACATCGAAACCAATAAGTCCGATATTCATATGTAATGGTCTAAAATCGGCCGGCACGTAAACCAGGTTTTCAAATTTGAGCCTTGATCTACATGGCTAGGTAAACCAGTTCCACATTTAAAATTCAAACTAGTTTATGAATCACAAGATATTCATGCTCATCTATGTTACGACACGCAAATGAATACGAACACGAAAAAACGGACAAATAACTGATTATGTCCTGTCCCAATTGAGTTTTACAGTGCCCGTGTCATCCTCAATATGTGACCGACACTGATACATCAAGCACTGTCCATATTTTCTAAGGGTCTGCTTGGTAATGGTGTTTTCACCGGTTATTGGATGTTTTTGAACCAAATATTTATAAAAATCCCAATTTTTTTTGAGGCACTGGTTTTGATCGGCTCAAAAACCCTCCAAAACCGGTGTAATGCAATTTTGGGTGGCTTTATAATCACCCCAAATTGGTGGGTTTTGAACGGTTTTATTATTTTATTCTATTTATATCATCACCAAAAATATATAATTGTAACTATAGTCTGATACTCATCCAATGTCCAATAATACTAATACAAATACTTTCTTTTGAACTTTGATTCAGATGAGGCTGGGACATCTTCAATAATAGTATATTAATGTCGACTATAAGAATCAATAACACAATCAAAACAACCTCTGCCCTTTTATATCAGCATTTCGGAATTCCTAAAGTTCATTTTTTGTATAACCAGCAAAATCCCACCTGATCTCCTCATTATTAGGCATGTCAATGGTAACTGATAACACAATCGAATTTTTAGTACAAAATCAGGTTTTGGTGTAAAATTTGAAACCCGAATGACTTTTGGGTCAGTTTCAGATGAGTCCATTTTCGTTCATCCATCAAAACTAGATAGGATGTTCACCCCAGTAAAAAAAATGACACGTGGCACAAAATCACTTTGGTGGGTGAACAAAACCACTTACAAAGTGTTTTGTGTGGGATAAAAATGACACGTGTCATTTTTTCACTAGAAGGTGAACATCCTACCTAGTTTTAGTGGGTGAACAAAATTGGACTCGTTTCAGAATAAACTTGAAAATAAAATCGAGTGTGTTTCGAGTTTCATAAATTGTAAATTACATCTTTTACGCTTTTGTTTCTGACGTGGGCGCTTTTAGGCTCAATAATAACAATTTGTATCAAAACCTAACGAATCATGAAATATAGTAACTGATCAACAACAACTTGTAACTTTTTAAATATAGTAATAATTATCTTACTAATACTTAGTAATTCAGGGTTAATCAGAGGTTAATTTAACAAAATGGACAACAGCGACTCTTTGGCAGAGTGGTTAAGGCGTGTGCTTGCTAAGTATTTTTATTATTTTGCTTTTATTTTTTAAAACTAAGTTTTGGCAATAATCTCTCACTTATTTATTTTCAAAACCTGCCACAAAATTTAGCTGTATTTTTAAAAAATACTTAGATTATTAGCTGTTACAAGAAAGTTCTTGGGATTTTTGTTTTTGTTTTTGTTTTTGTTTTTGTTTTTGTTTTTGTATTGTAAAAAATATAAGCAACCATGGTAAATAATTTCGTAAGGAGGAACAATAATACACTAGTGTAAGGAGCTGCTTGTACTCAACGCTGTTTGCCATGAAATATAAAAGAACAGAACAATTATCGGAGGACCGGACTTTTACTTCACGTTACAAACTCGCTTGTACAAAGAAAGCCTAGGGACAAAAACCTAGGTACAGCAATCTAAGTACAATTGTTTATTTTAGATTCTGGGGGGTGACGATAGAGGCTCGGGAAGGCGACGACAGCCCTGCCTTACTCCTTGGACGATCGGTATGCAACCTTGGCTCCTGTGAAAAGATAGTTGGCGTTGATGAAGAAATGCTCTCCTTACACTCCTTCGGGTTGCTCTTCTGACTTCTCTCTTTCTCTGTGGTTTTCTCTCTGATTATTACGGGGGGAGCTCTCTTTTTCTCTCTCCTTCTGATCGTGTATATCTTTATAAGGGAATGGCACCTTGCTATTTATAATAGTGGGGGCATCATTAGGATTTCCAATGATTAGCTCTCGGAGATGGCGACGGCCCGTAGATTGGTCAATCCAGGCCGTTCAGTTTTGATTGTGACGAATCCGAGCCATCGAATGTAGATTATAGCAAATCCCATTAGCAATTAATGCTGATTGGAATAAATCTTCCTCATAATGATCTTTTGATGTCTGGAATAAATTAAATTTATTCTCCTGCCACGTATCCCAGATTATTGGGATTTGACCCAATCTTTGATGGCAGTAAATCTGAGAAATTAATCGGCTTAGGACACGTGTCCTAGGAGCCATTGGGGGATCTGAACCATATGACGAGTGAGCCGCATATGACTTTGGGCCGCATAGGGTTAGGGCCACGTGTCAGGACTGTCTGGGTAGTGGCCCTCCCTTGAGCCTTTGAACCACAGGGAGGTAATCATTGTGAGCCGCATAGGGATACATCCACCTGAGCCGCATGGAGATGATCCTCTTGAGCCACATGAGGAGTTTTTACTTGAGCCGTATGAGGCTTCCTCGACCTGAGCCGCATAAGACGGATTCATTCTGAACCGCATAAGAAGTTCTTTGCTCGAGCCGCATGAGGCTTTTCTCGGCCTGAGCCGCATAAGAAGGATTCATTCTGAATCGTATAAGAAGTTCTTTGCTCGAGCCGCATGAGGCTTTCTCGGCCTGAGCCGCATAGGACGGATTCACTCTGAACCGCATGAGAAGTGCTTTGCTCGAGCCGCATGAGACTTTCTAGGCCTGAGCCTCATAGGACGGATTCACTCAGAACCGCATGAGAAGTGAGCCGTATACGAACGCCCATGTGGCAAGGCCACGTGGCATTTTTATGGCTCTTGGGGGATTTGTGTCAGAGATCTATTTTCTCTTCCCTAGAGATTCGTCATTATGACAGAGTCATAATTACTTCTTTCTGTGTCAGGGCTGTCACTTTTTTCAGAGGTGTCAGCCGTCAAGCAATTAATGCAAGAGGGCAAAGGAGAGGGCTGTCCTGCCACGTGTCTTTTTGAGCCGCATGGGATGTCTTGGACCGCATAGCCCCTTATGCCGCATGACTCTCCGAACCGCATGGGCTTTCTGAGCCGTATGGGGTTCCTTGGCCGCATGAGTCATTTTCTTTAGTATTTTCCATGCTTCTACAAGATCCCCTTCAAAGTTTTCAATTTGCAAAATTGAAATACTTTAAATAAGAAGCATGGCTGTGCTCTTCTAGCCGCATATGAAACCCTGACCGCATAGAGATCTTGGCCGCATAGGTTGTTCAGCCGCGTAGGTGATTCAGCCACGGGGGACTGTTCAGCCGTATAGCTTCTTGCCACGTCATTATTTGCCACGTATGTCAATCGTTGGCACTTAAATGTTGTTGATTTTTTAAAGGCTGCTTTTTGGTGCAGGATCCGAGGAGCTTGGCCTTCATTTTCGGCGGCTTATTTTGATAACCGAAGAGTCGGTTTGCGTGTATGCACGGGGATCGAAACGCTTCACCTTTGTTTATAAATATGGGTAACTTTAGCCAGAGGGACTTTTTTACCTTCTCTTTCGTTCACTCTTTTGCCTGTCTTCTCTTTCTGATCTTCTTTTTCCGTTCGTCGAAGCAATGGCTCCTAAGTCTTCTAAATTCATTTCTACCGCCGCAAAGAGCAAGAGGGTGACGTCTTCGTCAGCCGTTGAGCCTGAAGCGCCCGAAGTGCCCTCTGACGTTTGTCCTGCCTTCAATGGTAAGAGTTGCATTTGAATCTTGAGTACCCATGGCTCTGCTGCATATTTATGCACAAGCCTCCTACCAAGTTGATGGCAGAGCCGCATATGCTGTATGGGCCACATGACTTTTTCATGCCCGAACCGCATAGAAAATGCCCCATGTTTGAACCGCAGAAGAAGGATTTAAACGCGTAAAGTCTCCTCTGAACGGAGCCGCCTATGTTTATAGCAGGCTGAACCGCATAGCGTTTTGCGCCGCATGAGTTCTTCTGTTAGAACTGTGTATATTCATCCAATCCGCATAAGCTATCTAGCTAGAGTCATATGGAACTCCCGTCTGATTTGGGCCGCATGAGACTGTATTGACTCGAACCGTATAGGCTTCCTCGAAATTGTATCTCTTGAGACCCAACTGGACTGGAGCCGCATAAGGCATTATTGACCTGAATCGCATAAGCTCGTGAGAGCTTCTTTATTCAGCGATTTTTTGTTTTGACCATCTTTTAATCCTGTTTCTTTTTTGTCCTTTCTTTAGTGAACCTCCCAACCAAACCAGCAGGAGAGCTCCTTGTGGATTCAGCTCAGTACGCCATGGACACGCGGCTCGATGATTTAATCCGTCGTATAGTGGATCAGCTTTCCACTAATGAGCCTAGGAAGAGGGTGGCGGCTATTAATAAACAACCTTTCCACTTTCTTTTATCAATGATGAATTTGAGGAAGTTGGATGGAGAGTATCTGAAACCGTCCTTTCTCTTTGGGGACGCCTTTTCCATAAAGAACTCCCGATTGCTGGATGTCTCAGAGCACTGGGATTTTTCTGTAGACGGGGTAGAGATTCATATCCCCGAGATGGAGCGGCATTATCCTCTTTCATGGTTTAACATGGTACCGTTGGGTAGGACAATGGTGGGCTCCCTGACTCCTACCCAACAGGGAATGTTTGTGAGCAAGATCCACTACAACGGGCGCACGGGTTTAGTATGTGCGGGCAAGGAATCCGTGAGTCGGACTGTGATGGGGCTGCTCCCGGGCACTTTTGTAAATACGACTGGCCCTAACTTTACCTTCCCTCTAGCTGATACTTTTTTGAATCAGCTCACTCGCAAGGGGTCCTATCCCATAGGCAGGTTGTCACTGCTGAATTGGATCAACCCCATTCCCATATGGACTAATCTTACCTCATGGATTTTGAAGAAGTATGGGGAATTCCTTCAAGAAATTGATCTCTACTACGCCATCAGGGGTACCTGCTACGGGTTGCCCATTAACAAGCCCTTGTTTATGGCTCTATTGGAGCTATATAATCGGCACACAGGGACTTTCTTTGCCCCCGGAGGGGAACTGAGGCTTGCTCTTCATGAAATGAACGCTGTGTCTAGATTGTCGTGGGGCGGTGAAGCTTTTGAAGCATATACACCGACGAACGAAGAATTCGAAGACCTGGATCGACGATTTCCTGGTTTCGTCGCCGTGTACCAAGAACTGTTGTGTCATCATAGCGCCGGCCACCAGATGGCTATCAAAAAAGTAAATAGCTCAGAAGGGAACGCCCCTCACACCAAGACCTGGATTTTGTATCTTTTCAAGTTGCGTCCTTCCGGTCAAGTTTCGTCTCGAACTCCTCGAACCCCGGAGGAGGTGAAGGATATGATGTTGAAGGTCAAGAAGTCGAGGTCTACCCGTGACCGGTTTGGGAGTAGTACTGACTCCCTCAGTTACTTTCACTATGGTACCCGGAAGATGTCTGATAAAGCGATCTTAGCTGGGTTCTTGATGGTGTGGCTACGCAATTGTGTAGTCTCGGGCGGCGCGGGTTCTATAGAAAGGATCAACCGCCATTTTATTCTTCCTGCTATAAAGCTGGTCTTCAAGGTAAGACTGGCGCTCCTCCCGGCCATGGTGTGTAGCATACACCGCGGCCTTCGTGCCTTTTCATCCAAAGTCATTGCTCGTGATGTGTCGATGGACTTTGAACGGATAGAACTACCATACCACTACCTTATGGGGTGGTTATTGATGCACTATCGGTCGTTGATGAGGTCGGGACCTGATGAAAACGTCACTGATGATGACGCCTTCCTTTTCCGGTATCGTCATCAGCCTTGGGAACATGATACCATGCCGGCCTGCCGGAGGGCATTGGCAAGAATTGATGGGCCCGAATTCTTCGCATCTCTCCCTGAATCCACCCTCGGAGAAGTGAGGAGAGTACACGTTGACGACGTTGATTCTCCCTAACTTTTATCTGAGAAGATGCTCCTTTGGTTACGCAACATCCGTCCCGCGCACCTGGTGTATCGTTACCGGAATAGAGTATACCTGGAGCCTTATCTGCCCAGTAGATTTTCCCGTCAATTCGGGTATAGTCAGTTGTTCCTGGATCGCCCTAGCGCTTGCTTGAGCTTTGAGGGCAGTGTGCTTGATGGCGTCCAGGCTTGGCATTATTATAATGCGACCCATACCCGAGTCAGCTTCTCACTCCCTGATGCCAAGGTGGAGGGTGACATCTTGTATATAGCGGCCCTTTATCATGTTGCAGCGAGCAAGCCTCCTGTTGGTTTTGATATGAATACTAGCTTCATCGCTGGCACCGGTTTGGCTGAGAAGCCAGAAGGGTACAGGAAGAGGAAGAGGGGAGCGAACAGGGTTCCTGTGCCAGACTCAGAGTCCACTAGGGCGGATGAGGAAGACGATGAACAAGATACTGATGACTCATCTCATTCTTCGGGCGAGGAGGTTGGGAATCAACCCCCTGTCGTGTCGGCTGAAAGGGTCGTGGGTCAATCGTCTACTTTGTCTGACGAAGTGGTGGAGGATCAACCATCTGCGGTACCTGGCCCTTCGCGTAAGCGAAGCAGGCGCGTGACTACCGCTGATGACCGAACTTATTCCACGAAGCATGCTGCGGTAAGACGTCGCAGACTGTTTATTGATGATGAGGACGTTGTTCCTGAGGTGATTTGGGCTTCACATGTTTTCTTTCTTCTTCTTCTATGTTATGGCCTAATTACTTGTTTCTTTTGCTCTTTATAGGCGTCGGATGAGCTCGCTCCTCAGGACCCGATTATCGAGGCTGATCCGGTCCTGTCTTACTTAGTCAGTGACGTGTGCACCACTATCATTGCTGCTGGGGTGCTTCCGATTGCGGCCGAGGATTCACACCTTGCTGGGACCTCAACCCAGGGGGACGGGGGCTTTACCGCGCCCGTCTCTGAGACATCCGAACCCCAACATGATGACTCCGTGGGTGGGGAAACTACGCCGGCTATGAACGAGCCGTCATCCCCACGCTCTTCCCCTGGTAATACAAATCGAACCATAGCTCGTGAGTAGGCCTATGTGTTCTTGTCATCTTTTCTTTCAGATTATGTCGACTAATGGTTGTTTTGGATGTTCAGATCCCAACCCTTCGTTGCCAGTGGTTGATGTTGCTGGATTGCACCCTACCGGAGAGGGCCTGACAGAACCTCTCTGTGTCGAGGGACCTTCATCTGGGTCGAACTCGGGGTCCCAGGTAGCAGTACAACTGGGACAGGAGATGATGCCCCCTATGTCCTCCTCTGCGAATATAGTTTCGGGGGTCAACCTTTCCTCCCTGCCGAGCATCCAGGCTCTTCGGGTGGCGGAAGAGGAGTTAGTCGCCATCCAAGCATCTTTCCGTACAAAATTTGCTTCCTTGGTGGCGGGTGCAGTAACTTCTGAAGCTGCTCCTCCGGTACCGTCTGCCACTCTCCCTCTAACGCCGTCCTCTACAGAGGTCTTGGATGACGCGTTACAGGATGTGGTTGCCAGTTTCTACCGTCACTTGAAGAGAGGGGTCGAGGCAGCAGTGGAAAGGGGGACTCCCTTTACTCTGGCCCGTCGATGTGCCGGTGGCCAGATTAATATCCTTAAGACACTCCCTAGAGGAGGGGAATTGGCTGCGCTTTTGGAGCCGAAGCTATTAGAAGCTGATCGTCTCGTGGCCCAGTTTCGTTTGTTGCAACAGACTGATTTACCGGCGGTCATAAATCAAGAGTGCAACTTCCTCATTATTGCAGTGAAGAAGGTGATGGCTGCCCGGGAATCGCTTAAACCGGCTATATTGAAGGACCGCCAGGATCTGACTCGGTTGCATGACCAATGGAGTCGTCGAACTGAAGATTGCACAACTCGGGAGGCGGATGCTTCCCGCGGGGTAACTGATGCCCGGGAACAGATCCTCGAGCTCCAGAGAAAACTGGCCTTCCTGGAGTCAGAGCTTGAGGCTGCTCGTGTCGAGAAAGGGATTGCTATTCAGGAGGCTGACAAGTACAGTAGGGCTTCTGCTAATCTAGAGCTTGCCCTAAAGAAGATGGAGAACGACTGGCAGGCGTATATTCATTTGAATGACGTAGAGAAATTATCCCAAGAGGCCGAGCATCGGGCTAAGCAGAGGCTTGATCGGGGGACTGCCTTGGTGAAAAACCGTCTCTTGGAGTTGTGCAATGTTGAAATGTAGTCGGCCTTTTCTTTTTGTTTTGTTTCTGTTTTCTCTCTTTCTGAAGGGGACATGATCCCAAAATATGTAATACTTTTTCTTCGTTCAAATAAAGAGTACTTTCAATTCTACCCTTCATTTGTATTGCCTGCTGCGCCTGTGATATTGTGGTGATATTTTTCCCCCGCATAGGGGATATATTTATGGACCTGTTACCCATGGCGTACCTTGGTTTTAGGTAGAGATAACAAGTTTTGGTCAGGGTACCTGAAGCAGCCATAGCAAAGTGGTCATGGGTGCTCTTGGTATTGAGAAAAAGAATGCCGTAGAGCAGCTGGACTCCCGGGGCATGATGAGGTGGTAGGTTTTAGCTGAGGATATTTATGGGCCTATTATCCTTGGCGTACCTTGGTTTAGGATACGGATAATAGGATGAAGGAGAACCGACATACTTGCTCAGAGGTAACGAGGACATGGCAAGTAGGCAAGTTATTAGAACGTAGAGTCTTCCTACTCAGAGGTAATGAGTACATGGCAAGAGTGGACTCGACGGAGGGTACTGGTGGTCAACAGAGGACATTTGTGGTCAACAGAGGACATTTTGTGGTCAACAGAGGATATTTGTGGTCAACAGAGGACATTTGTGGACCTATTATCCTTGTCGTACTCCGGTTGTGGGTACAGATAATAGGTTGAAAGGGGACCTACATACTTGCTCAGAGGTAATGTGGACATGGCAAGCATGAAGGTTTCTTCGACGGAGCCTTCCCACTCAGAGGTAATAAGGACATGGCAGGAGTGGGCTCAATGAAGAGGGGGTACATAGAACGACTCAGAGGTAGGAGAACGTGGAAGTTCCATGCGAGGGGGTGGTTTTTTTTGTGGAAGTGAAAACGACTCAGAGGTAATGAGGACATGGCCGTTTTGGAAATTTGTGGATCGATTACCCTTTTTGTGCACTGGAAGCGCGGGTAGTGGATCATGAGGGAGGATCTCTTCCAGGAAGAAAGTTCAGAGGTATAATCGTACGTGACTTACTATCTGAAAGAGTGATCGGAATGTGAGTTCAGAGGCACCAGCGGGTACATAACTCGGTAATCTGAAATGTTGTGGATGTGAGTTCAGCGGTACCAGCGGGTACATGACTCGATAATCTAAAATATTATGGATGTGAGTTCAGCAGTACCAGCGGGTACATGACTCGATAATCTAAAATGTTGTGGATGTGAGTTCAGCGGTACCAGCGGGTACATGACTCGATAATTTGAAATGTTGTGGATGTGAGTTCAGCGGTACCAGCGGGTACATGACTCGATAATCTGAAATATTGTGGATGTGAGTTCAATGGTACCAGCGGGTACATGACTCGATAATCTGGAGAGAATGTTATTTAGACATAATATTTCTTCAGGAACTTGCCGTTGACGGGCAATATGAGCAAGTCTCCGTTTTGTTTTGCGAGGCGGTAAGCACCGTTGGAGAATAATGTCTCAATGATAAATGGGCCTTCCCAATGGGCCTTCCCACTTTGGCTGGAATTTGTCGGCGGTCTTGTGGGTCATGACCATCGGCCTCCGGACTGCCAGGACGAGATCGCCCACCTGAAACGTTCTGATTTTGACCTTCTTGTTGAAGGCTCCAGAGATGCGTGCTTGGTATAGCTCAATTCGTTGCTGAGCCAAAAGGCGCTTTTCATCTAGTACCTCCAATTCCTGTAGCCGACGATGGTGGTTTTCGTTTGTCGTCAATTGATGTGTGAGGGTGACACGTAGTGAGGGGATCTGAGTCTCCAACGGGAGGACTGCCTCACTCCCGTACACCAGAAAGAATGTTGTATTTTCGGTGGCTGTTCGAACTGTGGTGCGATAGGCCCATAAGCATTCGTCGAGCTTCTCGTTCCAGTCGCATTTATTGGAGGAGACAAACTTCTTGAGGAATTTGATGATTGTTTTGTTGAATGCCTCTGCCAACCCGTTTGCTGCCGGGTTGTGTAGTGTCGAAGCGACATTCTGAATACGGTGCTTATCGCAAAACCGATAGAATACGTGGCTTGCAAACTACAGACCATTATCATGGATGATCCTTCGGGGCAGTCCAAAACGGTAGATGACGTGATGCTTAAGGAAGCTGATCACGTTTGAAGTCTTAACTTCTGCGAGTGGGACAGCTTCCGTCCATTTGAAGAAGTAATCAGTGATCGCGAGTATGAAGCGATGTCCTCGGAAGGAAGGTGGGGTGATTGGACCAATGATATCCATTTCCCATGCTTCGAATGGCCAGGACGCCACTGTCGGATGTAGAAACTCGGATGGTTGGTGAATGAAGTCCGCGTGGACTTGGCAGGCTGTGCATTTTCTAGCATAGTTTATCGCATCTGCCACCATTGTGGGCCAATAGTAGCCCATTCGGCGAAGGCGATCTTACAGTTTTGGGCCGGGCTGGTGGGCCCCGCAGACACCGTCATGAGCTTCTCGTACGACTTCTTTGGCTTCTGCATTTGACAGACACCGAAGCAGTAATCCGTCGTAGGAGCGACGATACAGCATTTTTGTCTCTGTATCGTAGAAGAATCTGAGAGAATGTTGTCTGATGGAAGTAGCTTCCTTTGGGTTCTCGGGCAGGATGTCGTAGACGACGAAGTCGATGAATGGTTGTCTCCAATCTGGGGCATCATCGATCGTCTGGGCGGAATAACTCGCCACGAATTGTATATTGTTCTTGGGATAGACCAGTTCATGGCCTATCACATCCACTGATTGGCGATCATAATTCGAAACTGCTAGGGAAGCGGCAAGACCAGCTAGGGCATCGGCTTCGATATTTCGTAGTCTGGGGACGTGTTCGATGAAGAACCCCTTAAACGATGAGATGATGTCAATCTCTATTTGATGATAGGGGACCATGTCTTCGTGACGGACCTCGTATGAACCCAGGATCTGATTGACGATCAGCTGGGAATCACCGTATGCTTCAAGGTATTCTACCCCCAGCTCTCTTGCAAGTTGGAGGCCAATGACCAGAGCGTTGTACTCGGCCACATTGTTCGAGCAGGGCTCTGTGAAGGAATAAGCGCGGTTAATCACCAATCCGGAAGGGGAGATCAATACTACCCCGACTCCGACGACTATGTTGCCTTTAGGTCCGGTCCTCGAAGCACCGTCGAAGAACATTCGCCATATATTCTCGTGAGAGGTTGCATGTGAGTTGGCGACCTCATTTGGGATCTCTTCATCTATCCTGGAGGACTCCGAGCCTGGGTGGGCTGCTAAGAAGTCTGCCAGGGCTTGACCTTTGATTGCCTTTTGAGGGACAAAGATCATATGATAAGGGGACAGCAATATTGCCCATGTAGCGAGGCGAGAGCTGAGTGCCCCTGGTTTAGTCATGAGGACTCTGAGAGGGTTGATTCGTGAGATCACGTGTATTGTTTGTCCGGTGACATAGTATCGCATTTTCTGAATGGCGAACACCAGGGCGAGGCATTCCTTCTCCACAATGGTGTATCGGTGCTCTGGCCCAATCATCATTCGGCTGAGGTAATATATGGCCTGTTCATGGCCTGCGTCGTTGTTCTGTGCCAGCAGAGCCCCGAGAGAGTGTTCCATTGCTCGTACATAGAGCAGGAATGGTTTTCCAGGAACCAGAGCTACCAAAACTGGAGGATTTGACAAATATTCTTTGATGCTGTCGAAAGCACGTTGACATTCCTCGTCCCATACGAATGAGACTCCTTTCTTCATGAGGTGCGTGAACGGTCGGCATCGCCCGGAGAGGTTAGAAATGAACCTCCTGATGTAAGCTAGCCTTCCTTGGAGGCCTCTGAGTTCGCGGAGATTTCTCGGGGGACCCATCTTCATGATTGCTTTTGTCTTCTCAGGATCTACATGGATACCCTTTGCAGTGATGATGAAGCCCAAGAACTTTCCGCTGGATACGCCCAGAAAGGACTTCGTAGGGTTCATTTTCAAATTGTATGCTCGTATTAGGTCGAATACCGTCCTTAGATCCTGCAGATGGTCTCCTTTGCAGCGGCTTTTAACGGCTATATCGTCAACATAGCACTCCACTATCTTGCGTAAGTGGTCTCTGAAGATGATGCTCATCGCTCTTTGATAGGTGGCGCCGGCATTCTTCAAACCGAAAGGCATGACTGTGTAGCAGTACGTGCCAATTGGTGTTCGGAATGATGTATGCTTTTCGTCATCAAGAGACATTTTGATTTGGTTATACCCCGAGAAGCCATCCATGAATGACATACGTTCGAAGCCGCAGGTATTGTTGATCATGATGTCTGTGATAGGAAGGGGGAATTCATCTTTGGGGCATGCCTCGTTCAGATTGCGGAAGTCGATGCAGATTCGAATCTTTCCATTCTTCTTGAGGACGGGTACTATATTGGCGACCCAATCGGGATGTTGCTCCTCACGAATGAAACCGCTGGCTATCAGTTTGTTGACTTCAGCTTCGATTGCGTCCATGATGCCTGGGCGGAAGCGTCGCTGTTGTTGCTTGACTGGCTTCGCATCTGGCCGAATGTTGAGTTTGTGTAGAACAATGTCGGGATTTAACCCTGGCATGTCTTCATAGCTCCAGGCGAACACATCAATGTATTCTCTGACAAGTTCTAGCAGCGACTCCCGTTCTTCGTCTGTTAGGCTTTTACTGACGAAAATTGGTTTTGGAGAAGATTCGCTGCCGAGATCCACTTGTATGACCTCATCTTCAGTAGGAGGTTCTCTCTGTTCGAACCGCTTTTCCCATTATGCGTCCAACTGCTGGGCCTACGGTTCTAGCTCGAGGATTTCGGGGATGTCTTCGTCTTCTTCGTAAGCGTCGGCGAATGCCATGTTGACTGTCATGACTTGTCTGAACACGTCTCCGATGCTGGTATCTGAGTCAGAAGTTGGTGACCCGGTTGAATGTAACTGCCAGTCGCATTCTTCATCTGAACTCTCGGTGGTCATAGTGGGCGTTACATACCCTAGCCCGCATCGAGTTTTGTTATAGTAATCCCGTGGTTTATCCGCCGGGACTGGCGGCTTCAAAGGTAATCGTCGCCCAGTGCCGTAGTTTAAACCCGGCGTCGTCTCCAGATTATACCCCTGTTTTTGCATGAGATATTTGGATTGTGGACTATACAGATACAGAGGCAGTCTTCCGGCATCTGACCCGAGGTCGGTTTCCTTTATGGTGGAGGGACGTGGGTTGTTCGTTCGGCCGAAGATGATTGGATGGTCCCCTCCCTCGATTATTCGGTAAGCGTCTTCTACTGGAGTAAGCTGGATCGCGGTGTACACATTTGTCACTTGTGTGTGCAGGTGAGTGCCTATACCGTGTTCCATAGCATACATTGTACATAGCTTATTGAGCTCGGTGTAGTTCAAAGATAACCCTTTATTGATGAAGTAAGGTATCTTTTCTGGGGGGATTACATCATCAGCGGAGGGAACATCAGCATGGGCAGCCACATACTTGGCTAGCTCCGGTTCCTCTTCGGCTACCCCCTGTGTAAATGAAGACTGAGAGGACGCCCTGGGCAACTTGATTGTCAGAGGTTCAGCTGAGGGAGCAGAGCATGGAGTTGTTGGCAGACTAGAAACCCCAGTTTGGCACTTGAGGCGGAGCGGGGAGTGGCCGGTTCGCTAGAAGTGTCAGACCTTGCATCGGGGTGACGACCCTTCTTGGGAAGGCGTATCGTTAGTGGCCTATCGGAGGGATTAAGCTTCTCCGTTTGGGGTTGACCGACTCTCGGCAGTCTGATTGTCAGTGGCCCCGTTGTGGGTCTCGGCACTTGGCCGGACCTTGGCAGCCGGATTATCATCTGTTCCTCCTGCGCCGAGTGGCTGATCGCGTCCTTCCGCAGAGTGGCAGTAAGGGGTACGGACCTGCCTGGTTTGCGAGCTTGGAGGTGGATCGTCAGAGGTTCTTCTGATCCCGAAGCTATCTCGGTATGAGCTTGTACGTTTCCTTCATCAAGATGCCTCTTCGACTTTTTGTATAGGCAGGAATCTGAGTAGAAGGATTCGACCCCTTTGAAGGGATCGATATCAGCAAATTCCGTCTTCACGAAGCCGTGTTTGTTGACATATTTGAAGCATTGGTGCAGCGTGGAAGGCACGATCATATAATCTTGTATCCATGGGCGCCCTAAGAGGATATTGTAAGAAGTGTCTGCATCGATGATGTAGCAGGTGACTTCGGATTGGAGGTCGCCAATTTGACACTTCAGACGAATCTTCCCAATAGGGTAGCTCCTGTCCGAATTAAAACCGCTGATGGCGGTGCTTGTAGGTGTCAGGCGATACATTGGGATGCAGAGATGGTGTAGCATACCCTTCGGGATGATGCTTATGGAAGAGCCTGGGTCAATATGCATTCGATCCACCTTCACGTCGCCGATGTATCCAGTATAGTATAGTGGGCGATCGTGCAGGTTGGTTTTGATAAGCACATCCTGCGGAGTGAAGACGATGTTGGGCATTGCTCCCGTACAGGCACTGTCCTGGAGATCCACAGGTGAGTCCTCCCCGGTGAGGTTGGATTGAGCCAGATAGACATCGGCATTTTGGAGTGCTTCGCTTAATGCAATACGAACGTCCTTGGAGAGCCTCAGGAGTTCGTATAATGATAACTTGGCCGGTGTGTTAGCCAATTGCGCTAAGATGTCAAAGTTGTAGGGCCTCTCTAGCCCTTGGGCTGCTTCTTTTCGGAGGGATTTGTCGAAGCGAGTCTCCCTCGGCCTGGGCTTGTCGGTCGTCGAAGGCTGAGCCGGTCCCGGAGCATCAGCTGTAGTGGGTTGATGGTTTTCAACTGGATTATCAACCACAGGTTGGGATTGCGCTCCGGACCGTGTGACGACGGCTGTAGCTTCCTTGTTGTCTGTCGAGATTGTGTGGCAGGTCCTGACCTTTCCACTTTTCTTTTTGTCGGTGGAAGATGGTGTGGGCCGAGTAACTTCTGACACCAAGTCTGGATGGATCCACATGACCTCCCATCGAGATATGGTGAGGGGTACTAGACCGGCAGCCTGATCTCAGGGAGGTGGAAGATTGGTAATCTCCATTGTCGCTAGAGGGACGGGGACCACCCCGTCTTGAGTCTCCGTCGGAGGGAAGCTGCCGAATTGTACGGACACCATATTGGCCACCACGGTTACCTCTTCGAAATCGATGGCCAGAGCGTTCGAATCGATGAGGTTTTATATGTACTGTTTCAGCTGGTAGCAATCATGTGTAGCATGATGGACATAGCGATGATAATGGCAGTATTTTGGATTCTCCATCTCTGCCGGCCGTGGTTCCCGTCTTGGTGGAGGAAGCTGAATCTTGTCCCCTTGTATGAGCATGTCCAAGATGGGCTTGACGTGACTGTCTTCGAAGGAGTAAGTGATTTACGGCTATTGTTTGTCTACGGGCTTCGGCTCAGGTTTTTGTGTTGTATCGGCCACCATAGCCTGCTTTCCCTTGCTATCCCGATTGTTGGATGGGTTACCCCCATTATCGTTGTTGGGACGCTTGCCCTTGCTTTCTCCTTCCGAGATGTTCAATCCCAGTTGGCGAGCCTTCTTCAGTCGTTCTTCGGCGCTTGTGGCGCTGATGATGAAGGTCTTCCAATCTTTGAATTGACTTTCGCCCATCCAGAGACTGATTGTTGGAAGCAGTCTCTTTTGGCATATCTCAATCAAAGAGGAGTCTGGATTTCCGGAGGGTAGCTTCATGGCGGTTTGGCGGAACCGCTCAATATAGTTCCTTGTCAACTCCTTCTCCCCTTGGACGACGTCCATGAGGGTGGACATGGTGACGTCCTGCCCTACTTCGTAGAACCTCTCCAAGAACAGGCGCTTAAAGCTGGCGAAGGAGTGGATGCAGTTGTCCGGCAGATTGTGATACCAGTCGAAGACGACTCCTTCCAATGCCCCAATAAATAATCGAGTGAGGATAGCATCATCATGGGACAGATGGTCGGTGGTGACCTCAAAGTAAGTGATGTACCGACTTGCTGAGGTCTTGCCATCATATGGGCTGATATTGAACGGCTTATATTTTGGTGGGAATGGAACATCCCTCCATTCAGCAGGGCATGGTTGCCGAATTCTGAGGTCTTGAGCATTTTCTCGGGCAAGGAACATGGTTCGGAGCTCCTGAACCTCTCTTCTTACTTCTCGGGCCTCATCTGTCGCGGTAGGGGCTGTTATTTTGGGATGATTGTTGCCCGGATTTGGTGCCGCCGAATTCGAGTCCGCATTGACTGCGGGACCCGCGCTTGTTTGGCCAGGGGTCCCTCCTTGCAGAGTTGGAAGGGCTACTTTAATCTCGTCTACAGACTTGACCAAAGCAAGTAATATGGCTTCGAGATTGTCGATGCGCTGGCGATCACTGGAACCACCTTGATTGCTGTCCGTCATGAACACCGTCCTTACATGAGGAGTGATGGAAGGAACGGTGGAGGATGTGCCCTCGGAGTCGTGCCCATGTACCGAGAAGTCATCGGGATATGTGGGAATATTATCTTCTGGTTCGGACTCGGAGGAAACAGTACCTCCAGCCTCAGAATCTACTTCGTCTTGAGAGTCATGGATGTCCTCGGGGACATCGGTGCCTGTCGTACCCGATGAGAGAGTTGTTTCCCCGGGCTCGGCTCCTTGAAACATTGGATTGTTGCGGATGTTCGGAGGAGCGCTACCCCCAACCCCCAGCAATATGGATGATGAATTTCCCACTGCAGCAGATTTCGTCTTTGAACGGGTGTGTTGGAATACTCCGGTGGAAGACAACCGTTTAGACGATAGTTTCTTAGCTGTAGTGGTTGATATCTTGGGACTGGAGATGCTTGTCTTTTTCCCCTCCCTTTGGCGGGGACCTTCTGAGCGGAATTACAGGAGGCAAGAGGAGGTGCCTCATCTTCTGAGCTCGGATGCTGTAGTCTTTGGAAGACGGATGGCCGATCTTCCGTCACTGTCGCATTGTTGCAACAGCAGTTGACGATGATTTGGGTGCAGCGATGTCCAAGAGAGGACTCTTTGCACGCCGACACTCCTCCTCTTTCCTTGCATTTGTGGAGGATCGCCTCCCGGAGGTCAGAGAAACCACTCTGTCCGTTTGCCGTCGGGGGCTGGACTCGAGCGGTTGTATACAACTTCCAATCCGAGGCCCATGTGATAATCAACGGGACGCCCCGATAGTTAGAGGTTGGGACAGCTGACTGGGCCTGATGAGCCCGCACTGCCCTAAACTTCCTCCTTTTAGCACTTACGGGTGCGTAATAGGAGGAGTCCAAATTGAATACCACAGAGTCTGGCTTATCATCCAGAGAACCATCAGGGTCAGGACCGCATGAGAGACGGTCGAAGACTGATCGAGAGAAGCGTGGAATGGACGTTATGCGGCTAGGGTTGGGTACCGTATAGGCTGTCTGCATGCGGTTGCCTTCTGCCGTCGGATGAATTGTTTTTGTGCGGCTAGGAGCCACGACCGTGCAGGCTGGCCGCATGCGGTTGGTAATTGTGGCCGCATGGGTTTTCTGCAAGCGATTGACTTTCCTGGCCGCATGGGTTTCATCCATGTGATTGGCAGCTGTAGCCGCATAAGTTATGCGGCTGACAGTTGTGGCCGCATGAGTTTTCTTCATGCGGCTGGCCGATGTAGCCGCATGAGTTTTCTCCCTGCGGCTAACATCCTTATGCGGCTCTGATCGCATAGAGTTCCTCTTTGCCCCTGCAAGTTCAGCATCATAGTGTTTTCTTCTGCCGGACTTGGGGACAGCAGAGTTGTCTACGGTCTGAAGTGGGGCCGCAGAAGAGTCCTTTTCGCCGTCTTGAGCAACAGAGGGTATCCCGTCGAGGGCTTGGGGAGGAGCAAATAATTTTAGCCTCCACTCTCTGCGAGCCTTTGTCGTGCGGGTACGCTTCTGGACCGGGCCAGCGCTTCCCTCGGAGAGCAACTCTTCAAACGCCTGTTGGTCGAAGCGGACGACCATCTTTTGTTGCGTGGAGCCAAGCTTGGCTGCATCCGATTGTGTCACCAACTCCTCAGCCGTGGAGAAGTTTTTCTCCAGCAGAGTCGCCATCGTGTTTGCCATGAAATATAAAAGAACAGAACAATTATCGGAGGACCGGACTTTTACTTCACGTTACAAAATCGCTTGTACAAAGAAAGCCTAGGGACGAAAACCTAGGTACAGCAATCTAAGTACAATTGTTTATTTTAGATTCTGGGGGGTGACAATAGAGGCTCGGGAAGGCGACGGCAGCCCTGCCTTACTCCTTGGACGATCGGTATGCAACCTTGGCTCATGTGAAAAGATAGTTGGCGTTGATGAAGAAATGCTCTCCTTGCACTCCTTCGGGTTGCTCTTCTGACTTCTCTCTTTCTCTGTGGTTTTCTCTCTGATTATTACGGGGGGAGCTCTTTTTTTCTCTCTCCTTCTGATCGTGTATATCTTTACAAGGGAATGGCACCTTGCTATTTATAATAGTGGAGGCATCATTAGGATTGCCAATAATTAGCTCTCGGAGATGGCGGCGGCCCGTAGATTGGTCAATCCAGGCCGTTCAGTTTTGATTGTGACGAATCCGAGCCATCGAATGTAGATTACACCAAATCCCATTAGCAATTAATGCTGATTGGAATAAATCTTCCTCATAATGATCTTCTGATGTCTGGAATAAATTAAATTTATTCTCCTGCCACGTGTCCCAGATTATTGGGATTTGACCCAATCTTTGATGGCAGTAAATCTGAGAAATTAATCGGCTTAGGACACGTGTCCTAGGAGCCATTGGGGGATCTGAACCATATGACGAGTGAGCCGCATATGACTTTGGGCCTCATAGGGTTAGGGCCACGTGTCAGGGCTGTCTGGGTAGTGGCCCTCCCTTGAGCCTTTGAACCACAGGGAGGTAATCATTGTGAGCCGATAGGGATACATCCACCTGAGCCGCATGGAGATGATCCTCTTGAGCCACATGAGGAGTTTTTACTTGAGCCGCATGAGGCTTCCTCGGCCTGAGCCGCATAAGACGGATTCATTCTGAACCGCATAAGAAGTTCTTTGCTCGAGCCGTATGAGGCTTTTCTCGGCCTGAGCCGCATAAGAAGGATTCATTCTGAACCACATAAGAAGTTCTTTGCTCGAGCCGCATGAGGCTTTCTCGGCCTGAGCCGCATAGGACGGATTCACTCTGAACCGCATGAGAAGTGCTTTGCTCGAGCCGCATGAGGCTTTCTAGGCCTGAGCCGTATAGGACGGATTCACTCAGAACCGCATGAGAAGTGAGCCGCATACGAACGCCCACGTGGCAAGGCCACGTGGCATTTTTATGGCTCTTGGGGGATTTGTGTCAGAGATCTCTTTTCTCTTCCCTAGAGATTCGTCATTATGACAGAGTCATAATTACTTCTTTCTGTGTCAGGGCTGTCACTTTTTTCAGAGGTGTCAGCCGTCAAGCAATTAATGCGAGAGGGCAAAGGAGAGGGCTGTCCTGCCACGTGTCTTTCTGAGCCGCATGGGATGTCTTGGACCGCATAGCCCCTTATGCCGCATGACTCTCCGAGTCGCATGGGCTTTCTGAGCCGCATGGGGTTCCTTGGCCGCATGAGTCATTTTCTTTAGTATTTTCCATGCTTCTACAAACGCAAGTCCAAAAGTAAAAAAAAAAGATGGATTGTAGCTTCGAAGAAGGATATGATTTTTCATAGCGTTGCAGGAGACATGGCCCTTAATTGAACTGAATGAAAAAAAATTCAAAAAACCGACTCCAAAATTTTGGTATAAAAATTTGTTGTTCATGTAGCCATGATAAGCAAGCTGAAACCCGACCTAAGTTTGATCAATCCAGCTTATGGCCTAAAAATTTAGCTGTCTTTTAAAAAATACTTGGATTATTAGTTGTTACAAGAAAGTTCTTGGGATTTTTGTTTTTGTTTTTGTATTATAAAAAAATATAAGCAACCATGATAAACAATTTCGTAAGGAGGAACAATAATACAATAGTGTAGCAAGCTGCTTGTTCTCAACGCAAGTCCAAAAAAAAAGATGGATTGTAGCTCCGAAGAAGGATATGGTTTTTAGTAGCGTTGTAGGAGACATGGCCCTTAATTGAACTGAATGAAAAAAAAATTCAAACAACTGACTCCAAAAATTTGGTATAAAAATTTGTTGTTCATGTAGCCATGATAAGCAAGCTGAAACCCGACCTAAGTTGGATCAATCCAGCTTAAGGCCTAAGCAGAAGCAGTTTTTGAAATAAGTCTCCTTCTCTCTGCTTATTTTGTTTCAAATATCTAATGATTGATTCACGCTATAAATATTTTGTGGATCAGTAAGATTCACTCCTACCCCTAACTCGAGCACTTGATCAAACTGTAACTTATTTTATAGACACATCTATGGGCACGCTTGGTTGGCACGTATTGTAAATGGCATTTGATATGGGTGTTTGGTTGAACCAAATTGTTTTGAATGTAATGTGATCGCAATTACAAACTTCTAGCTTGCATTAGAGAGGAATCAGAATTTTATGTGCCTCTCATTCAACAAATATATTATTTGTGAAGGAATAAAAGGCTCCTTTGTACGAAAAAAAATTATGAATCAAAACCATGTGCATCAAACTGCGAAATGATGGGAAGAGTTCGATGGCTAAGATATCGTTTGTATGAAAAGTTGAAGTAGCACTAGCTATAGGAGCTCTAATACCCAAGATCTCAGCCACTAGGTTATCCATATTTTTTTAGTAATTTTGCATTCGACTAGGAATTATATTGGTCTAGGCGATGTGCGATGTGTGATGTACCACACAGATATTTCGTGATGAATTTTCTTGGTATTACTGATCGAATATCTTACAATTTATATTTATATTTCATAAACCACCGCCTGCTGTGGCGTGGACATGACAACCATTCGTAACCACCAGATACTACCTATATGTATGAAATAAATATACTTTTAAGTTACCATAAATTTTGTTCGAAAATTCATCAACAAAGATACCTTAAACAAAATCTTGGGGACATCTTTAATAGTTTCACTATATACAATAGGTTAAGGAGCTGTTTGGTGATCATGACTCCTGAGAACTCACGAAACCCATATAACATAAGAGTAGTATTCCCCTGAGTTCAAAGCATCTGTATATATGGGTACCGGTCTGCAACAGATGAACCAAGGAATAGGTATCAGTTAAAATAAAATTTCGAATTCTCCAACATAGATTTGTAACTCTCAAAGTCATACTTACTATAGTTTGTTGCAGAGGTACCAACCAATATTTCCTTGAAGGATTAACACCATAGTTCGTAGTATCTGTTGATACCGATCCGATTTGGCATGTCCCAATCCGATATCGACCGATACCCGATATTGACCGATACCGACCTTGGGGGTCCCTTTTTCGGTCAATCCGGCGGCAAAGAAAATTGAACGAAAGAAACCAATTAGCAAGGGTGTAAAAGCATATAAAGCTTATAAAAGCATGTAAAAGAAGAAAATAATCTATCATATGTAAATCAATCGGTAAGGGTGACTGTTATTCCATTCAATCTCAAAACTAATAAAAAACAACACTGAAAAAAATTAAGATTATGCATAAATGTATAAAATATATTTTCTATAATGTTAATAACTTGTTAATAATTATTTGTTTCCCGATACCAAAAAATCCGATACTCCGATCTGAAACCAACGATACTGCCGATACCGTCGATTTCGATACTCATAGGAATGGCCCGATACCGATTCTGATACTTCGGACCTTGATTAACACCCTCCTTCCACCACACAAATACAACACTGTTCTTCCCGAGATCCTTCCCACTATCACATTATTGGCCCCTTTTGCAAAGACCATGTAGAACACTTTGTCCACTGCGTTTACCTTTCCATTCAGTCTTAAAAGACGGAACTAAGGACCATAGGGAAGAAGAAGTACTCCGACTGAGCTTCCACTTTGCTAACTTGCTTACACTGTTCAGATCCTTCCCTTGCAAAGACTACTGCTGATTAGACTCTTGTGTATTGCTTCCTATTACTGAAGCAAATCTCACACGATAACACTTGATGCGTGTGAACAATTGCAAATCACCTTCCTTGAGAGCAGGTGAAGCTACGGTGAGATCCTGAAAGAAGGTACACAAAAACAAACGAAGGTAAGAATGCACAAAATTTCCGTACCTTGACAAGTATGGCATGTGAGAGTTCCTCTGAAGTACATTGCAATGGGCGAACATGAAACAGCAAGTTAGCAGTTTACCTTAAGAATATACTCTAAAAAGATGCAATAGAATGAGTGCAACACTACCAGAATAAGTCGTTTTAGCGACGCCTAAAGACGTCGCTAAAACGATAATTTCTGTCGCTAAAAATATTTAGCGACGAAATTAACGACGTTTTGGGCTGGTCGCGAAAATGTAAGTCGCTGATCTTCAAAACGTCACCAAACGTCGCAAGTACCGACGTTTACCGACGTATATATACGTCGGTATATTACCGACGTCTACCGTCGTGTCGTCGTTGTATTAGCGACGTGTTTTGACGTCGGTAAACGTCGGTAAACTTACCGACGATTACCGCCGTGTCGTCGGTGGTTTAGTGACGTGTTCAAAGTCGCTACACGTCGGTAAAATCCTGGGAATTCCTAGGATGATTACCGACGTGCACCGACGTTTATCGACGTTCTTCGACGTATAATGACGTCGATAAACGTCGGTAACCTGGAAAATATTACAGATTTACCGACGTTTACCGACACAAACTTACGTAGGTGGACGTCGGTAAACGTTTGTGAACGTCGCTAAATCTGCAAAAAAAAATACAGATTGTCCATTTCTCCCTGCAGTTTACAAAAAAATAACCATAACCAATATAGGTTACACAATCACGGAATGCCCCTTTCTCATAATGTCCATTTCTCAGAATGTCCATTTCTTACTGTACACAGGTTTCAGTCCCTATCACCAAGTCTACAACAATCACACAACAACAAGTATTCAAATAACCAAGTCTACACCAAATATCCGAATAATCAAGTCTACAACAATCACACAACAAACAAGTATCCAAATGACCAATTCTACACCAAATAACAAAGTCTACAACCAAATAACCAATGTCTACACACAACCAACAAATAGAATAGGATCCAAACATCCAAATCTACACAACCAATAAATATCTAAGTCACAAACAAAGAATGAAACAAACACAAACAAACAGTCCTAACTAGGACTACTAGGAATCTGGTACAGGAGGGGCACCGTCGCGACGAAGGGATAAGAACAAATCATACTCCTCAAGTGAAATCGATATCGATGGAGCAGGCAGTGACTTCGGTGGAGTCGGTGTCGAAGAAGAAGGCAGTGGAGGCGGCGGAGTCGACGACGATGAAGGCACACCCGGAGGACCAGCACGCTCCAACGCTGTAAGTCGCTGGTGGTATGAATCCATGATAGATAACATTCTATCACTACTCTGGACCATCGACTCCTGCACCAATCTCATCCTCTCGGCCATGATCACCTGTCCTGTCTGCAGCTTCATCACCGTGTACTCTAACCCTCCAACGGTGTGCTCTGTCCTCTCAATCGTCTCCCTGAGGTCCATAATGCCGCGGTCGAGCGCATCCAATCGTGCTAGCAGCGCAGGATCGTCCGTAGGGTGCTGAGACTGCTCCTCGATCCGTCGTAGCAGGTCGTCACGGAGAGGCTCCATCATCTGGTAGACTCGGGCAGACTCCTAGGACGGCTGTGGACCATGCACACTAGCAGGAGATGTCCTAGAGGACTGGGTCGCAACTAGGGTGCCATAGGATCCCGTACCGTAGTACGTACCCCTACGGAGTCCACCAGCGGCGGCTATCCACAGCTCGTCCGTCGACGGAGCTTGAGTGGGCTGCGAGGAAGTACCGGCCTCTCCTGCATCAGGTGCACTAGCAGCCGCCCGTTCCCACAGCCTCTGATACTCGGCCTAGAAAGTACTTATTATTACTAACTTCTAATTTCTAATTAATGTACTTATTATTACTAATTTCTAATTAATGTACTTATTATTTCTAATTTCTAATTAATGTACTTATTATTAATAACTACATGAATATTTATTTGTATCATATTTACTAAGTTATATCAAAATTGACACAAAGTATTAAATTACGATAACGTATTGTAATACTTACATAAGTCTGCTCGGCCCTCTCGTCAATAAGGTCACCGCCGCGACGATGGGTGGCCAGGAAGACGGTCACCATGTCGACGTTACCGACCTTCCTTACCTGTAATTAAATATATTATCTTAGTAATAATTTATCGGTTTTGTATTAAAATAATATTTCTAAAAGAGGAAGACAAACCAGACGACGGAAATGTTCCGTCATCGGAATCGACCCACCGCACCACTTCGAGGCATGTTGCCTAGCCGCCTTGGCCTTCTCCGACTTCTCCTTGTACTTTGGCTCGTTGAATCGAGCCTTCATCGCATTCCACTGATCAGGGGTGATCCAACGTTGGATCAGCTTTCCGGCACGATCACGATCCTTCTGATCATTGATAGCGTCGCAGATCAGCTTGGCAGCGACGACAGGGAACATCCCCTCGATAAGCTCGGCCCGGTGCGGTGGATAGAAAAACATATCCTAGAAGAGCGCAAACCAAATATTTATCAGTTATATATAATATGCAAAAATTATATGACTCATGTTAAAAGCAAATATATTTTAACCTTGAAGCGCGCAAACCAGAAGGCCTTCCTCTCGTCCGGAGCATCATAGTAGTTAATCCAAGCACCACCATAATTATGCCTCAGCATGTGGCCTAGACGTCTCTGTACCTCTGGGAGACGATATCTATACAAATATATTATATTCATGAAAAAAGTTAAATTATGATAAAAACAGAAAGAAAAAAATTTATAAACCAAAACACCTACTTTGTACCGTCGGCCCAGATCTTCGTCCTCCTCTCCTCCGGAGGTGCGCACGCATCATCTGCATGATGCTCGTCGGCCGTCGGCGCCGCCGCCTCGGCCGTCGCCGTAGCATCCGCCATCTGCTCATCCGTCTCTATCGTCGTATAAGCACCAGGAACGCTAGACGGGCGAGCACTCTCAACAGGCCTGTAACTACTCGTCCTAGGAGATATGCCACGTGACATCGTCCCAGCAGGCCCACCTACTGTCCGATATGGAGGAGTAATCGACGACGAGAATCCAGAGCCTGTAGGAAGTACCGGAGGATGTTGACCTCGTCGTCCCCCTCGGAACGCTCCGCGACGACCTGCCATACCTGATAACAGCATATGATAATACAACAAATAATAGAGACTAGAAATATGAAAGTACAACAAATAATAGAGACTAGAAATATGAAAGTACAACAAATAATAGAGACTAAAAATATGAAAGTACAACAAATAATAGAGACTAGAAATATGAAAGTACAACAAAGACAAGATAATAACCAAGACAACATATAATGATACATTCTACAATAAATATCTAAGTCCAGATAATATATTCTAGAAGAAACATCTAAGTTCAGATAAGTATATCTCTCTCAATCATCTTCAGAATAATCATCTTGTTCGTCTTCCTCGACCCCATCTTCCTCTTCCTCCTCATCTTCACTTTCATCTTCGCCTTCGTCGGCTTCATCTTCCTCTTCGGATAATTCTACATCTTCTACATTATGTGTCGTATAATGCGTAACTTCCGTGGAGTCCACATCGACAATATTGGTTACAAGAGGTAGCTCGTCCTCCTGGTAAGCTTTTTCGTCAACATCAAAAGTATCTCTGGCTTTAGTCTTGCATACTGCCCACCAGTCAGACTTCGTTGCTCTCCGTCTCGGATAAGCTGTGAAGTACACGAGCTGAGCCTGAGTTGCTAGGACAAACGGTTCGTAGCCTTGATATCTACGCTTGTAGTTTATATCCACAAGACCATGCTTGTCAATTTTCCAACCTTGATTTTTAATCGGATCGAACCATTCACACTTGAACAACACGATCTTTGCAGGTTCTCTGCCATTATTATATGATAACTCCATAATCTCTCGCAAGATGCCAAAGAAATTATTTCCTGGATCGACGTCTTTGTAGTTCGAAGACTTGATACACAAACAACTGTTTTTCGTGGAATCAAGATCCAAGAAGCTGTCTCTGATCGGAGCATTTGTCGACTTGAACCGAAAGCCATTGACACAGTAACTTGGCTATATAGTAACAAAAGTAATTGGTCCCTTGGCAAGAGTTCTAATTAATTCAATCTCGGGAGAAATTAGACGATCGACCTGAATATCAAAGAAGCGATAATAAGTTATTTATTGCACAGTTGCATTAGAAGAGGCCAGTAATTACCGAACTACTTACATATTCTCTCAACCAAGAAAAAAAAATGACGTCTCATTTCTTGTTCTAATGCTTCATCTGTTAGGTAGGGTCTAACCAGCCTCAACTTATCATTATATGTGCTGGAAAACAACGAAGCAACCGCCGATTAGTACAATAATATTAGCTTATACTATTACATTGAGATGACATAAACTCATCATCCTGAGTTACTTACCCCTCTAGCTTCTCCACTTCATCCTCGTCGCAATTGAGTAATACATACAACTGAGCATGTAAACCCCCAATATTTTTCTAATTATTTTAGTGTTTTAAAAATAAAATTTTTCGATATTATTTGGAGTTAATGTGGTAATTGGTATATTCGTAATTATAGATATATATTATGTGTATGATTGTGCTTGATATATTTTTATTTTTAATAAATATAGTCTACAATTATTACAAATATTTTTGTTACTTAATTAAGAAATTTAGAAATTTTTCTTGTGAATATATATACATATATATATATATATATATATATATATATATATATATTGTTATAAAAAAAATATAAACTTGCAGTGGTGGGCCGACCCCCCACAAACGGCAGCAGCTAAAGCTGTAGGGGGGAGGGGGCCCGACCCCTAACCCACTCCACACACATGGCCTGACCCCATGTCACGACCCGCACCCTAGAGTTAGGGCACGAGAACGTAACAACGCCCAGCCTACGCCGCAGTGTCGGCGGTAGAACGCTGTCCTAGGTCTCAATGCATCTAACAGTATAAGACTAAACAATTTATACTCCCCGAATGGGGGTGACATAGCAGATACAACTCAATCACATCTAAGGTAGAGCATGAGAAGAATAGATAAAACATGAAATCCATAAGAGATACAGGAGAAAGAAGTCTAAGTGTCTAAGGTACATGAACCCAGAAATACATCTCAAAACTCAATAAAGATACAGTAATCCACAAAGTAAATACAATTCCAGACAAAATGAAATAACTACCTAAACAACCTCTAATGTGTCTCCTCTAGGCTAGCAGGCACCTCCAGGCTATCTGTAAAATTTATCAACAGGTCCAGTCAGGACTGGAGCGAGCACATTACATCTCAACAGTTTATAGCAGGTTAGAAAATATAATCATACAGTAAAGTAAGATACAAGATCTGAAGAAATACAGTATATAAACAGAGAGAGAACAGTAATAGAAATATCTACTATAAATAGAGAATTAACAGTGGCTAGTGATGTAGAATACAGGATAGCACATGTGAACGGAACAGATTTGTACATGATCTACACTAAAGAGTTGTACATGATCTACACTACTAAAGAATTGTTCACATGACTACTAGCACTCCCCCGTTTTCCCCAATCAGTACACAAGGATCTAAGCAGATTATGTTATTGTACATGATATCACATGGGGCCCTTAAAAGGGTGCACATGATAGTATACATGAAGGCTCTGTGAACATGAGAGTACATGATTCACAAGAGTGTACATGTATGGTGAAAGCACAGGAGTACATGATGAAAGTGAAACGCACATGACATAATGTACCCGATGCTCCCGAGGGGGATAACATCGCATGAAGAGATCCGTATAGTACTAATCCGTGATAATGTCGTGACAGCATCAAGTATAGTAATTTAAAGCAGGAATATAATTCTAAGCAGGATATGAAATGATCAGAGAATGTACTCGCCTCGATAACCTGAACAGCTGATAAGCATAGGGGGGGTCCCACTGAAGCCACAGAGTCCTATTTAAAGCAACACAGGTTATAAGGTGTTCAAGTTGAAAATAAATAAATCCCTACAGGCAATCTATATTATTCTAGGTTCTTCTAGTCAAATTAACTCTAGGTCAACTCCGGTCAATAATCTAGTCAAACTAGGTCAAGTGTTGACTTACAGTTGACTTTGGGTCAACTGGTCAACTATGGTCAAATAGGGTCAATTCTAGTCTAATATAAAGTGTACTTCGTTATTTGTACGTCGAAACTTACGACACGCAAATCGAGATAAGGAGATTATCGGTAAGGTTGATAATCTTATTATAGTGATCCACGTATCCAACTTGTCAATTTCAGCGATGTGAGATCACTGGAATTGACTGATCTCAGTTTCGTTATACTAATCCCGAAATACGAACATTATATGAATTAATTATTAATTAATTATAAAGAGGTTAAACTCAGAGAAATTATCAATAAATATTGTCGGACGATGAAATGAACATCGCCAACGTGTCCAGAATGGTCGAATTAGCTAGGATAGCCTACCCAACGGTCCAATTTGGACACAAGGGCAAAAAGGTAATTTTGGGTCAAAACGGTGTCCGTGTCGGAACCGTTTTGTACCGAAAAATGTGCAAGAAAACAAGTCTATAAAATATAGCAAATTATATGTCCACGCAACCAGAATGACAATACGAACCCAATGGTATCTCCAGAATTGGATTCCGTTGACCCGATCTTATTTTGGCCCGTTGACCAGAACTTAAAATTCCGGTTTACACGGAAATGCGTGCCGGAGCCAAAGTTCTCAAAATTCAGCAAACTACCTGTCAACGAGTCCAGAATGATGATACAAACTCAACGGTATCTCCGGAATTGGATTCCGATGAGCCGATCTCATAATGACCCGTTAACCCGGATATTGGTATCCGACTTGCACCGAAATGCGTACCAGACCCAATGTCCACCAAAACCTAGCAAATTATATGTCAGCGAGTCCAAAATGACGATACAAACTCAACGGTATATCCGGAATTGGATTCCGATGAGCCGGCGTCAAAAAGTCCCGTTGACCCAGAAAGTGGGACCCGCTTTGCACCAAAATACGTGCCCGAGCCCACGTTCTCCAAATCTAACAAACTTTATATGAAAACATGCCAGAACGACGCCACAAGTCTACTGGTGGTGTCAGAAATGAAATCTGGAGTCCCGTGTTCAAAAATAGAATTTTACAAGTTGGAAATTACGAATTCGGACGGCCAACTTTGGCGTCAAATTCAACCAATCAAACAAGCTCACAATGAAACGAAACTGGAGAGGAAGTAAGAGGGTTATACCAGCTTCGCACCAGAACTGGTAGCACGCCAAACGGAGCTGCGGTGGAGGAGATACAAGCTAACGAAGTTGGTCCTGCGAAACTGTCCAAATTTAATATAATTTAAACGGTCAACTTGGTGGCCGGTTTTCATGTATCAAACAATAAAATTAACGGACGAAAATTGACATGAGCGAAGGTGGATATATCGAGATTGTGACGGAGCGAAGAAATCGTCGATCCAACGGTCGGATCTCCGGGAAAACGTGCACGAAGTCGCTGCGACGGAGCGCCAAAATGAACTCGATCCCGCGCGCGTCACGACGGACGTCGTTCAAAACGCACGAATCGCCTATACGTCGCACCGGGGAGCGAGGTGGCTAACCCAGGGGGGTTCGCCAGAGTTCGTGGGCCGCGGGGGAAGGCCATGGCCACGTCGGGCGTGGCCGATGATGATGCATCGGAGCTCGCGCGCGCACGCGCAAGGGGGTGCGCGGCTGTGTTCGCGCTCGCTGCCGCGGTGCTGCGTGCACGCTGCTGCGGTGGCCGGCCCGGCCAGGCGACGGCGGGGGGCTGCGCGCCTCGACGTGGGTCGGGCGGCGGCGTACCCCGACGAGGGTGGAAGTGGTGGTCGGAAATGAAGGTGATGGTGGCGGTTGTGGCTTGTTCAATGGAGAGGAGGAAGATGGTGAGGAAATAGAGGAGGAAAGTGATGCTCGGGCTCGGCCAAGGTGGCCGGAGCCACGGCGGTGGTGGTGATTCGAGGGAGGAGGAAGGTCGGGCCGATGAGGTTGAGGTGTTGGTGGTGGCTGATGCATGGTTTTGTGATGATGGTGTAATAAGCTGCTGTTGGTTTTGGAAAATTTGAAAGGGAGAGAGAGAGAAAGAGATAAGAGAGAGAGGAAAAGTGATTGCTTTTCCTAGGGATTAGGGCCGGCTCACATGAGAGGGGGAGGCTGTGAGTAAAAAGTTAAAAGGAAAAAAAATAGATGGTTGGGATTTGATAAGGGGAAACAAAGGCTAGGATTCATTAGGAATTAATTGGTCATTCCAATGGATTAAGTAAATGGAATTTACACTCAAAATTCGAAATAGAAAAGTAGGTATGGAATATTATTTTTGGACAATAAAATAGGAGGGTGTCACGATGGAGAAAATCATGGAGCTGGACTGGGCTCAGTGGAGCCGGATTGGGTCAACACTGGACATCGTGCAAAAATAGAATTAAAATTAGACGTTGATGATCATGTGTGAATAAGTAGCACATGGGGATTCCAATAAATGGGACACAAGTGGCGGACGGATAGTAGGCTCAAAGTGGGCCATGTCCATAATTGGGGCAGACAGGTTTTGGTCGACAGGGGACCCACAAATCAAGTTGGAAAATGAATGTGACGTCGTGGAGTGAAATAAAATTGGGTCACGTGTCGGAAAAGTTGTGCGAATCAAATGGAGCTCAAAATAACGTATCTGAGGGGGACACAAAGGTCATGGGTGACGAGCGTCTCGAGTAGATCATCAATGAGGAGCTGGTTTCAAGAAACTGACTGGTCTGCCGCTCCCAATTTAAATGTCATGGTAACGCGCTGGAAATGATCAAGAAAAGAGTGGAAAAATAAATATCAATCAAATGGTCTAAACCGACCCGAAGTTCAGCGAAGCAGAAAGAGTACAAGGGAACAAGTTTGGATGGGACACTATATACCGTCATGAAGGTAATCGTGTCCACTCCAAAACTCATGAAGAAGATTTCCAGAGTTGAACATCCCTGATACTCCAAATATCAAAGGCATGGGAAAGTACACTTAAGGGAAAAATAACAAAATTAATTATTTGATGAAACTAAACAATCAAAAAATAAAATAAAATAAAATAAAAATTCAACCCGAAATTCAGGGTGCTCACATCCTACCCACCTTATAAAAATTTCGTCATCGAAATTAAAATGTCCCTACTCCCTCTAGGTCAAACCCCCACAATAAAAGTTCTAGAACTTAAATAAAACATACCATCAAAAAAAGAATGGCATACTGGGTCATGGCATACGGTGGTAGTGAAAGTCTCATCTAGGTATACTAGTCATGCTAAAACAAAACGGTCATAGGGTATCAAAATACACAAGCCGTCTAGGATGTTAAACCAAAGTTACGGAAACAACAAACCATCAAAACTGTAAGGCAGTCTACCATCCTATATGAAACTGGTACTCATAAAAAAAATAAAGGAAGGTGACTACCAATCATCTGAAAAAATACTATCCCAAGGAAATCAAAATCACAAGTTAAAGAATCGAAAGTCACTTGCATTGAAATCCAATCACAATATATATACAAAGAGAGCGTTAGAGAGGGAAAACTAGCATCATGTGTATGGGGACATGTTCATACGGTTAGATAGTAGGCGTGTGTGTACGTGAATACATATGAAATTGTATATGAGAAATTAAGTTCCAAATCAACAGCTATCAAGTTACACTAATCATGGTATTTTGGTTAAACACCCTACAATACGCAACACGCAACTTATTTAATCATAACATGCATAGCTAGCCATATATATATAAAAAGTAGAGACTTAGCTATGTATTTATATATATTATAACATGGATGTATAAAAACTATGTATATCTATATAGATACATGTTCATAACATAGAGAGGAAGATTAGGTTACATGACAGGGTATACTAAGTTAGAGTGTGTGTGTGTGTCCTTGTACAGGGTTATGACTTAGTATTAAAAAGTTAAACCAGGTTTAGTTCAGCATTTACATATAAAATCTGAAAACAAGCTAACATTTAAACCATGGAAATTATGAACATAATGCGGTCTCAGATTTTATGGTTTGAACATCACAACCAATCTCAATGGTCCTAACACATCCTAACATGATAGAAAAGAAACCCTAACATACTATCAATACAGTTATCTACGCATTCAGTTCAATATTACATATTAAATCTGAAACAGAACTAACACATGGAAATCAATATGAAAATGTTAACATGTATACAGTTTTCAGAATTTTAGAGAACTTGAACATTAAAACCCAACTCAATGTTTATCACAAACTAGCATGTAAGAATATGAAACTTAAATTTGTATTCTACTTCCCACAAGGTAGCTCAATATTACATATAAGAAAATAAAACAGCAATTTGAACTAACATTTGGAAATTCAGCATTAAAGGTCAATATGCACACAGTCTTAGATTTTACAAATTTAACATAACTTCACCAATTTCTCTAAAAATTAAAATCCTGTAGATATTATACACGTGCAGTTATGTAGGCAAAACTAACAACATGAAATTTATATTTAAATTATGAATTTAAACATGGAAAAGCAGAGAACCAGAAATATTGGTTATAAAAAATTGGACATCAACAACATATCAATATGTATCTAAATATGTGGAAAAAAATCAAGTGTAGCATGCATACGTGTTAGGCAAAGTGTCTGCTATATATATTCATATACATATTCTCATGTCCCAATAAAAATTAATTCTACGTTAAGACTAACATTTAGATTCCTACCAAGATTGCAAGCAGGCGATTGACGAAATCAAGACAGTTTTATTATATCTAATACAAGATTAATAGCAAGAAGGAATTAACGAAAAAAAAAATCTGTTTTGCTTATCTGACTAAGGAAGAACCATTTTGAAACCCAGCGCTAAATTATCAAATCCAAGATAAAATCTAGCAAAATCATCGATTCATTGTATTATGAAAACTCATCGCAAGAAGTTACACAAAGGTTTATAAAACAACTAAACATACTCTTAAGTTAAATAATAGGAAACTAGACAAAACAAATAAATAATAAATTTTTTTTGAAAGACTGAACAAAAGTAGAGAAAACATGTTCAAAAGTATTTAAGGTGCAATCTGATAATCATATGCGTCTATCCCAAATCATGGTACTCTAAATCCTCGTCATACTAGTAAGCAAGGCTACGATAATCACAGAGCCCTTGACTTATGCACATATCTCTAGAATCATGGTATTTAACATTTTCGCGGTGCCGCATGCTTGGCTGCGAAAACCTTAAATTCCCACACCCGAGAAATACATCCAGAGTCAGACTATGTGTCCTCACCATGCTGGCTAATGTGACTATAGAAGACTAGATTCCATAACATAGATGACCTAGCCCATATAATTTCATCTTGCCAAAAATCAAATTAAATCAACAATGAATACTCAAAAATCAATCAAAATTTATTAACGAACATCAAAAATTCAAAAGTGAACACAATCCATCAAAATGCAAACTCGAATGCAACAGCTATCATCAAAATTCAAAATTCGAGAATCTTCCATCAAAATAAATACAAACTCAAATTCAACAATAATCCATAAAAATCAAATTTAACAACAAAAGTAAAAATGAATCAAATCAAGGGAAAAAGAGAGCTTTAAATCGAAGTTTAAATAAGATTCTCCAGGGTCGTCCCGGAAATCTCTCAAGGGTTCCTATCTGTGATTGAGTACCTTCAAAATATATCCTAATCCTACTGCAGGCTGTAGTGGTACTCTAGTTCGAATACCACTACACTTTAGTCTCGACCTGCATGGGCCACCACTAAAAATGTGTCACGACCCGCACCCTAGAGTTAGGGCACGAGAACGTAACAACGCCCAGCCTACGCCGCAGTGTCGGCGGTAGAACGCTGTCCTAGGTCTCAATGCATCTAACAATATAAGACTAAACAGTTTATACTCCCCGAATAGGGGTGACATAGCAGATACAACTCAATCACATCTAAGGTAGAGTATGAGAAGAATAGATAAAATATGAAATCCAAAAGAGATACAGGAGATAAAAGTCTAAGTGTCTAAGGTAAATGAACCCAGAAATACATCTCAAAACTCAATAAAGATACAGTAATCCACAAAGTAAATACAACTCCAGACAAAATGAAATAACTACCTAAACAACCTCTAATGTGTCTCCTCTAGGCTAGCAGGCACCTCCAGGCTATCTGTAAAATTTATCAACAGGTCCAGTCAGGACTGGAGCGAGCACATTACATGTCAACAGTTCATAGCAGGTTAGAAAATATAATCATGCAGTAAAGTAAGATACAAGATCTGAAGAAATACAGTATGTAAACGGAGAGAGAACAGTAATAGAAATATCTACTATAAATAGAGAACTAACAGTGGCTAGTGATGTAGAATACAGGATAGCACATGTGATCGGAACAGATTTGTACATGATCTACACTAAAGAGTTGTACATGATCTACACTACTAAAGAATTGTTCACATGACTACTAGCACTCCCCCGTTTTCCCCAATCAGTACACAAGGATCTAAGCAGGTTATGTTATTGTACATGATATCACATGGGGCCCTTAAAAGGGTGCACATGATAGAATACATGAAGGCTCTGTGAACATGAGAGTACATGATTCACAAGAGTGTACATGTATGGTGAAAGCACAGGAGTACATGATGAAAGTGAAACGCACATGACATAATGTACCCAATGCTTCCGAGGGGGATAACATCGCATGAAGAGATCCGTATAGTACTAATCCGTGATAATGTCGTGACAGCATCAAGTATAGTAATTTAAAGCAGGAATATAATTCTAAGCAGGATATAAAATGATCAGAGAATGTACTCGCCTCGATAACCTGAACAGCTAATAAGTATAGGGGGTCCCACTGAAGCCACAGAGTCCTATTTAAAGCAACACAGGTTACAAGGTGTTCAAGTTGAAAATAAATAAATCCCTACAGGCAATCTATATTATTCTAGGTTCTTCTAGTCAAATTAACTCTAGGTCAACTCCGGTCAATAATCTAGTCAAACTAGGTCAAGTGTTGACTTACAGTTGACTTTGGGTAAACTGGTCAACTCTGGTCAAACAGGGTCAATTCTGGTCTAATATAAAGTGTACTTCGTTATTTGTACGTCGAAACTTACGACACGCAAATCGAGATAAGGAGATTATCGGTAAGGTTGATAATCTTATTATAGTGATCCACGTATCCAACTTGTCAATTTCAGCGATGTGAGATCACTGGAATTGACTGATCTTAGTTTCGTTATACTAATCCCGAAATACGAACATTATATGAATTAATTATTAATTAATTATAAAGAGGTTAAACTCAGAGAAATTATCAACAAACATTGTCGAACGATGAAATGAACATCGCCAACGTGTCCAGAATGGTCGAATTAGCTAGGATTGCCTACCCAACGGTCCAATTTGGACACAAGGGTAAAAAGGTAATTTCGGGTCAAACGGTGTCCGTGTCGGAACCGTTTTGTACCGAAAAACGTGCAAGAAAACAAGTCTATAAAATATAGCAAATTATATGTCCACGCAACCAGAATGACGATACGAACCCAACGGTATCTCCAGAATTGGATTCCGTTGACCCGATCTCATTTTGGCCCGTTGACCAGAACTTGGAATTCCGGTTTGTACGAAAATGCGTGTCGGAGCCAAAGTTCTCAAAATTCAGCAAACTACCTGTCAACGAGTCCAGAATGATGATACGAACTCAATGTATCTCCTGAATTGGATTTCGATGAGCCGATCTCAAAATGACCCGTTGATCCGGATATTGGTATCCGACTTGCACCGAAATGCGTGCCAGACCCAATGTCCACCAAAACCTAGCAAATTATATGTCAACGAGTCCAGAATGATGATACAAACTCAACGGTATATCCGGAATTGGATTCCGATGAGCCGGCGTCAAAAAGTCCCGTTGACCAAGAAAGTGGGACCCACTTTGCACCGAAATGCGTGCCCGGGCCCACATTCTCCAAATCTAACAAACTTTATATGAAAACATGCCAGAACGACGCCACAAGTCTACTGGTGGTGTCAGAAATGAAATCTGGAGTCCCGTGTTCAAAAATGGAATTTTATAAGTTGGAAATTACGAATTCGGAGGGCCAACTTTGGCGTCGAATTCAACCAATCAAACAAGCTCACAATGAAACGAAACTGGAGGGGAAGTAAGAGGGTTCTACCAGCTTCGCACCGGAACTGGTAGCACGCCAAACGGAGCTACGGTGGAGGAGATATAAGCTGACGAAGTTGGCCCCGCGAAACTGTCCAAATTTAATACAATTTAAACGGTCAACTTGGTGGCCGGTTTTCATGTATCAAACGATAAAATTAACGGACGAAAATTGACATGAGCGAAGGTGGATATACCGAGATTGTGACGGAGCGAAGAAATTGCCGATCCAACCGTCGGATCTCCGGGAAAACATGTGCGAAGTCGCTGCGACGGAGCGCCAAAATGAACTCGATCCCGCGCGCGTCACGACGGGACGTCGTTCAAAACGCACGAATTGCCTATACATCGCGTCGGAGAGAGAGGTGGCTAACCCAGGAGGGGTCGTCGGAGTTTGTGGGCCACGGGGGGAGGCCATGGCCACGTCAGGCGTGGCCGACGATGATGCATCGGAGCTCGCGCGCGCGCACGCAAGGGGGTGCGCGACTGTGTTCGCGCTCGCTGCCGCGGTGCTGCGTGCACGCTGCTGCGGTGGCCGGCCCAGCCAGGCGACGGCGGAGGGCTGCGCGCCTCGACGTGGGTTGGGCGGTGGCACACCCCGACGAGGGTGGAGGTGGTGGTCGGAAATGAAGGTGATGGTGGCGGTTGTGGCTTGTTCAATGGAGAGGAGGAAGATGGTAAGGAAATGGAGGAGGAAAGTGATGCTCGGGCTCGGCCAAGGTGGCCAGAGCCACGGCGGTGGTGGTGATTCGAGGGAGGAGGAAGGTTGGGCCGATGAGGTTGAGGTGTTGGTGGTGGCTGATGCATGGTTTTGTGGTGATGGTGTAATAAGCTGCTGTTGGTTTTGAAAAATTTGAAAGGGAGAGAGAGAGAGAGAGAAAGAGATAAGAGAGAGAGAGGAAAAGTGATTGCTTTTCCTAGGAATTAGGGCCGGCTCACATGAGAGGGGGAGGCTGTGAGTAAAAAGTTGAAAGAAAAAAAATAGATGGTTGGGATTTGATGAGGGGAAACAAAGGCTAGGATTCATTAGGAATTAATTGGTCATTCCAATGGATTAAGTAAATAGAATTTACACTCAAAATTCGAAATAGAAAAGTAGGTATGGAATATTATTTTTGGACAATAAAATAGGAGGGTGTCACGATAGAGAAAATCATGGAGCTGGACTGGGCTCAGTGGAGCCGGATTGGGTCAACACTGGACATCGTGCAAAAATAGAATTAAAATTAGACATTGATGATCATGTGTGAATAAGTAGCACATGGGGATTCCAATAAATGGGACACAAGTGGCGGACGGATAGTAGGCTCAAAATGGGCCATGTCCATAATTGGGGCGGACAGGTTTTGGTCGACAAGGGACCCACAAATCAAGTTGGAAAATGAATGTGACGCCGTGGAGTGAAATAAAATCGGGTCACGTGTCGGAAAAGTTGTGCGAATCAAATGGAGCTCAAAATGACGTATATGAGGGGGACACAAAGGTCATGGGTGACGAGCGTCTCGAGTAGATCATCAATGAGGAGTTGGTTTCAAGAAACTGACTGGTCTGGCGCTCCCAATTTAAATGTCATGGTAACGTGCTGGAAATGATCAAGAAAAGAGTGGGAAAATAAATATCAATCAAATGGTCTAAACTGACCCGAAGTTCAGCGAAGCAGAAAGAGTACAAGGGAACAAGTTTGGATGGGACACTATATACCGTCATGAAGGTAATCGTGTCCACTCCAAAACTCGTGAAGAAGATTTCCAGAGTTGAACATCCCTGATACTCCAAATATCAAAGGCATGGGAAAGTACACTTAAGGGAAAAATAACAAAATTAATTATTTGATGAAACTAAACAATTAGAAAATAAAATAAAATAAAATAAAAATTCAACCCGAAATTCAGGGTGCTCATACCCCACATCCTAACACTTAACATAGCAGCTACAGCTGCTATGGTGAAACCGAGCACCACTCGGATTAAAACCCGAGCCCATATGTATTTTTCCTATTACGAATAGGAATGCAAACAGCGGCTTGGTATATATATATTCACCCGCAACAAACCAAACCCTAACTCCTTCCTATCTCTTCTCCACCTCGACCCCAAGGCCGCCGACCTCCCCGCGCACACCCCAGTCGCCGGACAACCACCGCGCCACCGCCAGGATCGCTGGAGCGCCGCCCCCAACCGCCCGTTCAGGAACTCGACAACAAGGTACCCCTCTTTTTTGGCCTTGATTACTTCTCGCACGTTTGATCATTTTGTGATCCAAAAGATGCTACGTGTAGGCAATGTAACCCTCTTTGAGTCCCTTCAAAGGGAATCAGCTATAACCCTCTGGTTTGACAAGTAATTCGATACAAAGTCGAGTAAAACTCTGTCGAAAACAGAATTTGAATCCAGCTTCAAACCACCACTTAGAAGCCGGATTCTGAACTGTGTGTCGAGATTTTTCAAAAACTAATTGAACACGTATGAAGGCAACATAACCTCGATTGAAACACAACTTGTAGATCTATATTTTCATTTCTGTGTGAGAATTAAATCATTGTTGAACTTGTGAGAAAAACTGCTTCAAAAGCATTAAAATTTTAGAATTTTGTCCGATACGATGTACGCCCCAACAAACCGGGTGATGTGGTCACGCACTATACACATTAAAAGGCGCGTATGGACGTTGCGGACTTGTGGGAACTGACGGAACTCAGTTTCGTCGCGTGTGCGCGACGAAATCAACGCGTATCCGTCGAGATACCCCCGTATCGATGTTTTGCAAACTTGCCCATAACTTCGTGTACAGTCGTCGAATCGAGACAAAACTTGCGCCAACAGGTTCAGATCAAAATTCTGGTCCTGCGTGCCAAGTTTGGTTCGATTCTGATAAGGTCGAATCGGAACCCATTTTTGGCGGGCCCGCGACCCACTCAAACGGACGATTTTGTACACGGCTCATCGGAATCCAAAACTGGACATATCGTTGAGATCCTCTCCTCAAACTGAAACTCTAGACATGTAGTTTGACGACTTTAGAGACCGTAGACTTTGGCACGCATTTCGGTGCAAAGCGAGTCCAACGACGGACTTCATTCTGACCTGAAATTACGATTTTGCCCCTGTTCCAGAATTTGACTTTTGGAAAGGCGTTTCCTAGGTATATCTTCTTTATCGAGATCATTTTTGATATTTGTTTTAGCGTTTGGAGCCATCTGTGATTTATGATTTTTGTGCTGACACTTGCTACTCTTGGATTTGCCCTTCTCGTACCGCAGGCAAGATACCTTGCCACCTTACTCTATGATTATTTTATTCTTATTTTCAGTTTTTATTTTCAGCATTTTGTTTCGTGATATTTAAACTGTGCGTCCAAGTCACTCTTGGGTGCAAGCGACTCTATCGGTCGTTTTTCTTGCTTTATTTATTCTCTTGCATTGACTTAGTTTATTGACCACCCATTGATGTTGAGGTATTGGTATATCTCATACGGCCTTGACACTTGTTGTATCACATGATGTGAGTCACATGTAGGACACGTTTCTGCGTAGTCGGCTGGCCACCGATACATATGGAGCGTGCGATGGATAGGAGTAACTGCCAATAGTATTGCATGTTAGAAGACTTGGCGGTTACTAGAGGTTCATATCAGTTATGGAGATGATGATACTAGGCATTGGGTGGGGAGAATATTACCTGACGTATGGGATTCTTTACACTTCCATGATTACCTGTGCGCTCCTCCGGAGACGCAGGCTCCAGGCGCCCTCTGACGTTTTCCAGAGCGTTATGGAAGTAGCCCTTGCACATGGTGCCCTCTGATGCTTTCCGAGCGTTATGGACATAGGCCCCTGGTACCCTTTATGGGAACTATGCCGATCCCATTTACAGCCAAGGCTCATGCGTCGAAGGATTGTACCTCAACTGCATATTCACAGTAGAATGGTCAGGAACCCGATTGCATGCATACCTTTTCTCTTATTATATTATCACAGTTTATATGACATGGTGTTTTCTTGTATCTTGCTATGTCCTCTGAGGACCTGGTTATCTCTCCAGGTTTAGACGATTTTCCACAGGAGTACGGAGCGGCATTGGAGCTATCCTACATTGATGACGAGGCAGTGCCTACTGATTTCTCGTTTATTCTATATTTGAGACAGTTATAGACATTATTTTACATCTCTTTTTTTTTCTATTTTGCGGAGGCTGGACTCCGATCTTGTGAGACTATTTTTCATAGCTGTTTGGAGTGAGTATGTTCACCCGGCTATGTTTTGATACTCTGCATTATTCATTTGGACTTTATTATCTTCTGTGTTGAGCTGTGATGAGATTAGATATGTTACTGGCCTGTGATTATTTTTATTTACAGCTTATGTTGTAACGCCCCCGTCCCAAATACTTGAGACTAGATACGTATCATGCCAGCTGTATACATACGAGTAAATATACGACTCGTATATATACATAAGTTGTAAATGTAGAAAACCAAGATACTAAATCTCATCCACAAAAATAAATAATAATATAAAAGCAACTTTGAGTTTGTCATGTACACAATAGTTGGGCGGAGACAAAGTCCACTACCAACCAAATTAAATATAGGAAAATATACAAGGAAAGAATTTAGAAAGCGAGAGCAAGTGACGAGTCCAAGAGCAATAATCATGGAGGAAGGAATGGCCTTACCTAGAGTACCTGCAAGAAACCATGAAACGCACACCTGGAGAGATCACCAGGTCCTCAGAGGGACGTAACAAGACACATAATATCATGCCGATAAACTGAATAATAAAGCTCAACAGAAAATATGCATGAGTAAAGGTTCCTAACTATTCTATGTGATATGCACTTTGAGGACAACGTTCTACGCAGGGGCTGTAAAGGATTCACGCAAGCAAGTAATAGAGAGTGGCCGTCAAGTAGCGCTCATCCGAGACGCTATCGGCCTGGGCAGAAGGTAGTGCTCATGAGAGTCACCCTCGGCCCAAAATGTGTGTAAAAATAAAATGTAGCCCCTACGCTAATAACTGTCCCCTCCCCCCAATGATACTATACATGCGTCGTCTCCACAACACTGTTTAATCCTTAATAACTGCCAAGTCTTCTACAAAAATCTATTAGCAGTTATATCCTAATGCACGGCCTGTACGCACCGATGTACGGTCGATACGCAAGTCCGAAGCTATATGCGACTCGCAACTCACACACAATCAGTGGCACATCGTGACAGTTTATGAGATACACTAAACAGATGGTGGTCCCTTAACTCTAAGCCAATTGCATAAAGTATAATAATTTGCATATACATATATAATTTTGAAAGAACAACATAAAGAAAAAGTATGCATGATATTGAGCAAGAAATTAAACAGTAAAGACAAGGTGTCTTGCCTGGTAGTGGGCCTGGCGTGGTGCGATGATCAGACAAGTCCTGTCGTATGCACTAGCTGAAGTCGGGGTGGAAGTCCAGTTCACGAAAATCTAGTAACAATGGTTTTTTTTTTAGTATGGATTGGAGATAGAGATACCTATACTAATTTTTGAAGATACTTTCATGTAAATACTTGAAAATACTTTATATAAGTATATATAATTAGCAAAGTACATTTTCTCTAGCATGTAAAAATCTTTTTAGATCAAAACTTATAATTTTGAGTAAATATCTTAGGAAAACTACGATTTTACCAATCAAAATATTTTTAAATAAATATTTTGAAATCATAAAAATTTAATTATAGTAGTTTAAAATAATATTCTATAAAAATTTATACAAATAATTAGAGTCGTGAAATATCTGTATTTTAATTAAAATAATAAGCTTTTTAGGAATATATATATAAATTTTATACTATACTTGTATAAAAACTAATTAATACAGCTGGCCAAAAATCTAATTTGAAAATCAGTGTTGGGCCCAAGCCCAAACCATGTATATATATATATATATATATATATATATATATATATATATATATATATATATATATATATATATATATATATATATATATATATATATATTTTACTAATACCATTTAGTAACTATTAATAAAAAATATTTAATATAAATATAGCAATATTTAATAACAAATGAACATAACAAGAATAATATTTAATATTAATACTGCGTTATTATTACTAATAATAATTATTATAACCTTAATTAAATAATAATTGATTAATAAATAACCCAATTCTATCATAGTTAATACCAATAATAATAATATATAATAAGATTAATAATTAATAATAAATGATAATAATAATAAATGATATTAACTATAATAATAATAACCATAATAAATTCTCATAAAAGTAACAATTTCCTAACAATTCCATTCTCCCAAACGTTTCAGAAGAGGGAGAGAGAAGAGAATCGAAAAGGGGGAGGGTTTACCAGACGGCGGGAAGGGCGGCGGTTCTCAGGCGCCGGCGCCGGCTGCTGGCGTCCGGGTGGAGGCTGCAAAAGAGGCGGTTCTCGCACGGCATGGGCAGATGGGAGCGACAGGCGGAGGAGGGTCGGCATCGAGGGCGGCACGCCTGGCGCAGAGGACGAGGCTTTGGGCGGCGAAGTTCGGCGCGCGGAGGCTGGGGTAGTAACTAGGTTTAGGATTTGTGATGTACCGTGTCGGGATTGTCAACACGAAGGAGATGTCATGTACCTTGTAAATATGAAATAAGAATTGGACGAGGAACACGGACACGATGCACGCACGTTTTGTAGATAGAATTTTGTGGAGAATAGAATATATGGATGAGTACCTGTCTATTTGTAGGATGTGAGAATTTCCATTAAGATAAAGTTTAGGATTTGTTTAAACCCAAAATAGATAATTCGTAGTTTAATTTAAAAGCAATCAAATCCAAATCCAATCCAAATCTAATTTAAATCAAATTAAATTCTCTTAGTTTAAAATTACATCAATTTCAAATATAGATATTAGTTTACTATTTAAATGTATCCATGGAATCAAATCAAAATTTAAATCTTCACAATAATTTCGAAATATATTTTCCAAAATTATTAATAATAATAATTTCAAAAATTACATTAATATTTCTAAATATCTTTGAATAATAAATTATTAATATTAATAAATCTCGAAAATTATTTTTATTTAAAATAAACTAGCAAAATATTTATGAAATATGTGCATGCACTAAGAATATTATTTATTCTAAATAAAAGGCTTTACATAAATAAAATCCTAAATTTAGGAAATTTTGATAGCTAAATTAATTATTACATATATTATTTTGAAACTATAAAAATAAGAAAATGTTTTTCTAAAAATATGTACGCTTGCACATATTCGCACTCGTCGAGCAATTACGAAAAATAAAATTTCGTGTGCGACGTACAATACGACTACGCAACGTTCAATACAAAATTTTAAATCGGTACCAAATTTAATAATAAAAAAAATAGTAGAAATTTTAGGGGTTTTACATCCTACCCAACTTAAAAGAATTTCGTCCTCGAAATTAAGAATTAATAGGGGGTGAGAGAACACAAGGGGGTATCAATGGGGATCCAACGATGACAATATTTTCACAAAATTATGACGTAAGAAATCGCGATCTAGATCGTAGAACAACAATACGGTATGGTCACGGATAATGAATGAGGGTCACGATTAAGAGAACGAAATAGATTCACTTTAATTAAGCGATTAGAGGGTCTTGATAGGGTCGAGTAGTTTAGGATGAAGATATAGCAGCATCGAGTGAGAATGGTCATAGCCGATAGGAAGGCTAGAGGAAGTTCTAGCATAACGCCTTCGTTCTTCTAAAATAGGTGAAGGCGAAAGCAATAAGGAGTTCAAAAGGCGATATCATCGAGTACGAATACGTGGTTCAAGGACGACCGAAAAATTTCAAAAGGAGTTGCCAAGGCAGTCGTGGATGGGATTCTATAGGGCAAGTTTAGCTATATCCTCATCCACGTAGAACGATAGACAAAGGCGAGCCAAAGTGCACTTGGTTGATCAGACCATTATGCACTGGTTCTGATTAGACAATACGTTAGTGGGAGCTCTTCCAATAATATATGTCGTAAACAAGCTCGATAAATCAATGAACTTGCAAATCTAGGTTATAGTAGCAACATTTGTCAAGAGTGTGAAATTATAGACAGGAGAATTTAAAATTGAGAGGGAGTTTAGTCGAACTTCTAAAGGAGCTAAGTCATGTCCTGTGATGGTCTTTATATAGTCGTCATATAGTCTTTTTGTCCAAGTCCTTGGTTGGCTAGACGGGTTAGGTCCTCTAGATTCTTTAAAATCAAGTCTTGTCCAAGGTTTGGGCTTATACAGCCGGCTTGGTTGACTAGATAAGTTAGGGTCCACTGAATTCTAGGGTCCAAGTGAACCTATCAATGTGGTCCACAAAAGGTTGGTTTGGTCGGGAGGTATTCTACCCAACTTACAAGAGTTAAACTAGTAGTGTAAAGGGGTCAATGGGTCAAGCACTCAAGGTAAAGCACAAGTCAAGTATTACACATCGGGTGGAAAGAATTGAGTCGAGGTCGAGTCTCATCTATAGTTAAAAAGTATATTGGTTTCACGGTAGGGATTAGAGTCCAGTCTTTTTGACCCGAAAGTCGCAATATGACATTAAAGTACAAAGATACGTATTTTAGTGGCACGTGATATACCTACATGAAGGTGGGCTCGTGTAGGTCTTGCTTGTGAAATTTGTAGGAAGGAAACGTCTAGTATTGTGCTTCAAATATCCAAGTCACGGTAAAGGACACAAAAGAATTAAAATAGAAAGTATGAATTCATGAGATAATGATTAACGCACAAAATAATTGATCAAGTTAAAGCACAAAAATAAGAAAATTCAGATTCGAGTAAATCAAGGTAAAATAAGTTAGAATACAGTTTCTAGAGATATGATAGCCACTTAGATGGAGTATGAAAAAGTCACGATAAATCTAGGTTTGAGTGAGTGTCGAGTGAGTCAAATTGGGATATCTTCACATAGTCTGGCAGATGACTTAACTACACTCGAGTACATATAATTATCATGGCAAATGAGGAATACTTGCATCCTATTAGGGTGACCTGCTTGCTTCTTGGTCCTCTACCAATATATGATCAAATTTTAAATTTCCAGTTCCTCAACAGTTTCGAAATAAAATCTCAAGATACTTAATCATAACTTAAAGTTTAATTTTCTTTAAATAAATTCCAAAAATCCTTCATTATATCTAATACGGCACAACTAAATTTTCATAATAAGCCATCACTTTTAAAATTTCTAATTCTCAAATGTACCTCGAGATAAACTCTTTGCCTATTTCATTATTCGCAAATCGTGTAACCCAAATTAAATCTTCTTCTTTTTTTTACCGAAATTTAAATATCCATAATCAAGACTTTTAAACTTAAAATCTAAATAACTTCTTAAATCATAGATCATATGTCACAATTCAAATTTTAAAATTTTCCTTCAAAGTCGCTTTCATATCCTCCAAATATTTAAACAAAATTTTACCATCATTTCTTCAACTCAAAACTAAATAAACTTATAAATCGTACGACTCAATTTTAAACCTCAAGCTCTCTCAAACTAAACTTTCGTCTTCTCCAATTGTCTAAAAATCATAATTAAAACTCCTTAAATAATCTCGAGATAAACTTTATAATATTATAATCCAACTTTTGAAGTTAATCGTAAATCATGTGTCACAATATAAAAACTCAAGATATTTCTCAAATTGATTTCATATCCCTAATAAATCATAACTATTTCACGATACCACCTTGTAAATTTAAAATAAAATTTCAACTATCCTTTGACGGTGGTAATATGCTACTACCCAACTTGGAATAAACTAATCCTTAAAAGTCATCTTTCTAGGAAAATAAATGCCTTTATACTCAAATATAACCTCAATGGATATTACTTGTCAATATAATCCTTCTATCCATAGAGTTGACCAAGACGTATATATAGTGTAGTCATCTCTCTAACCATATTTAAGCATGAGATGATAGGGTGTGGGTAGAAAGAGTTCAAGCAAGATGCAAAAATCAAGGGAAGCCACGGGAGTCGGAATATGGAAATCAAGGGAGGTCATGAAAGGTGATCAAGTATGTGGATGATATTCTTAGATTCTAATCCTATATTGCAGGCCCGCTCGGTACAGTCATGTAACCGAAACGACAATCTTGAACTGCATGGGCCACCACAAAAATATGTAACGCCCCAGTCCCAAATACTTGAGACTAGATACGTATCATGCCAGCTGTATACATACGAGTAAATATACGACTCGTATATATACATAAGCTGTAAATGTAGAAAACCAAGATACTAAATCTCATCCACAAAGATAAATAATAATATAAAAGCAACTTTGAGTTTGTCATGTACACAATAGTTGGGCGGAGACAAAGTCCACTACCAACCAAATTAAATATGGGAAAATATACAAGGAAAGAATTTAGCAAGCGAGAGCAAGTGACGAGTCCAAGAGCAATAATCACGGAGGAAGGAATGGCCTTAGCTAGAGTACTTGCAAGAAACCATGAAACGCACACCTGGAGAGATCACCAGGTCCTCAGAGGGACGTAACAAGACACATAATATCATGCCGATAAACTGAATAATAAAGCTCAACAGAAAATATGCATGAGTAAAGGTTCCTAACTATTCTATGTGATATGCACTTTGAGGACAACGTTCTACGCAGGGGCTGTAACGATCACGCAAGCAAGTAATAGAGAGTGGCCGTCAAGTAGCGCTCATCCGAGACGCTATCGGCCTGGGCAGAAGGTAGTGCTCATGAGAGTCACCCTCGGCCCAAAATGTGTATAAAATAAAATGTAGCCCCTACGCTAATAACTGTCCCCTCCCCCCAATGATACTATACATGCGTCGTCTCCACAACACTGTTTAATCCTTAATAACTGCCAAGTCTTCTACAAAAATCTATTAGCAGTTATATCCTAACGCACGGCCTGTACGCACCGATGTATGGTTGATACGCAAGTCCGAAGCTATATGGGACTCGTAACTCACACACAATCCGTGGCACATCGTGACAGTTTATGAGATGCACTAAACAGATGGTGGTCCCTTAACTCTAAGCCAATTGCATAAAGTATAATAATTTGCATATATATATAATTTTGAAAGAACAACATAAAGAAAAAACATGCATGATATTGAGCAAGAAATTAAACAGTAAAGGCAAGGTGTCTTGCCTGGTAGTGGGCCTGGCGTGGTGCGATGATCGGACAAGTCCTGTCGTATGCACTAGCTGAAGTCGGGGTGGAAGTCCAGTTCACGAAAATCTAGTAACAATGGGGTTTTTTTTTAGTATGGATTGGATATAGAGATACCTATACTAATTTTTTAAGATACTTTCATGTAAATACTTGAAAATACTTTATATAAGTATATATAATTAGCAAAGTACATTTTTTCTAGCATGTAAAAATCTTTTTAGATCAAAACTTATAATTTTGAGTAAATATCTATAATAGGAAAACTATGATTTTACCAATCAAAATATTTTTAAATAAATATTTTGAAATCATAAAAATTTAATTATAATAGTTTAAAATAATATTCTATAAAAATTTATACAAATAATTAGAGTCGTAAAATATCTATATTTTAATTAAAATAATAAGCTTTTTAGGAATATATATAAATTTTATACTATACTTCTATAAAAACTAATTAATACAGCTGGCCAAAAATCTAATTTGAAAATCAGTGTTGGGCCCAAGCCCAAACCATATATATATATATATATATATATATATATATATATATATATATATATATATATATATATATATATATATATATATATAATAATACCATTTAGTAACTATTAATAAATAATATTTAATATAAATATAGCAATATTTAATAACAAATGAACATAACAAGAATAATGTTTAATATTAATACTGCATTATTATTACTAATAATAATTATTATAACCTTAATTAAATAATAATTGATTAATAATAACCCAATTCTATCATAGTTAATACCAATAATAATAATATATAATAAGATTAATAATTAATAATAAATGATAATAATAATAAATAATAAATAATATTAACTATAATAATAATAACCATAATAAATACTCATAAAAGTAACAATTTCCTAACAATTCCATTCTCCCAAACGTTTCAGAAGAGGGAGAGAGAAGAGAATCGAGAAGGGGGAGGGTTTACCAGACGGCGGGAAGGGCGGCGGTTCTCAGGCGCCGGCGGCGGCTGCCGGCGTCCGGGTGGAGGCTACAAAAGGGGCGGTTCTCGCACGGCATGGGCGGATGGGAGCGACAGGCGGAGGAGGGTCGGCGCCGAGGGCGGCGCGCCTGGCGCAGAGGACGAGGCTTTGGGCGACGAAGTTCGGCGCGCGGAGGCTGGGATAGTAAAACCCTTCGAGTATAAATGATACGTGACATCCACTTCTGGATGATATTTCAAGTTACGACATCTCACGCACGGACACTTAATTTTGGTACCGTCCATGTACCGAGGGAACGCCTTGGCAAAGTGCAGGAACTGGTGTACACCCTCTATGAATTCATCCTGCACACCGTACATGTCATCAGGATGACGATTGTACATCCAAGTACGATTCCGCAGATAGTAATTTAGCTCCATAATTCTGTAAGATAGATACATCAAGGTAGTGAATGATATGTAAGTGTCAAAGCTTTGAAATAGTAGCTCAACCGAGGGATAGAGTTAATTAGAGGAAGTTACTGGGGAAAGTGAAGACCGACATGAACTGATGATGCACGAAAATGAGGGTCTCAAAGCTGGAACAAGTCAAGTTGTGCTTTGGAAAAAGAACTCTTGCAAGCTCTTTGTTCACAAAGCAAGCTATAAATAGAGAATACAGAACAAATAACGAGTTCGTAACTCAAGTATAGAGCATACAAGTGTCGTAAACTCGAGAGATGTTCTGCATTCTTTATATCTTGCTTTGTGCACAAAGAGCTTAACAAGAATAGAACATATCCAAAACACAACTTTACTTGTTACAACTTTGATCTCCAAATTCTCGTTTGTCAGTTCATGCGGTCTACACTTTCCGCAGTATATGTACACATGACATTTTACGTTAAATGGTCAGAGATTATCGGTCATCTTCTTTTCGCATTGCTAACTTTTTGTTTCGCGTGTTTGTGCGTGCGGTGGTCAGAGATTATCGCGGCGGTATATCATCCGTGTCTACAATATTTCATATAGGCTGAGTTGTATAAGTCAAGTTTTAGGATATTAGTCTATATATTATGTATAGTCCAACCAAGTCAACTCTAAGCTAAACTAGTCCAACTTGGTCAAACTAGCCATTTCTAAGTTGTATAAGTCAAGTTTTAGGATATTAGTCTATATATACTAGTCTAAACTCTCCCTCCTCTCCAAATACCTGGTACTAGTTAACCCTCCCCCTTTCTCCCACCAGACACACATATACGTATACATGATGTATACAACCACACCATAGTTCCCAGGTTCTTTTAACCTAACTTTCCAGTTGGTACTAACCTCAATAGAACAAACACTCTCACAGCTCAAAATACTAACACATGCTCACGTCTTACTCTTGTGACACTCCCTTTCAAACACAAACACACACCTATATGTTCCCTTACACATGTTGCCATGTTACCTGTAAAAATAGGAAACCCTTGTTGTCTAAAATAAGACACAATTCTACAAAGAGAACCATACTGTAGAACTCACACTAGACAATAGATAAAGGAAGACTTGTATGGAGGATCGTCTACTTTATTCATGGAGTTGTCATAGGGTGTTGAGCGATGTCATTTTATTCTTTTCTTCATCTTCTTCTTGGGATTTTTGAGTATTGGATCATGAGACATATATATATCTAGAACTTACGAAGAATGGAGTACCATACTTCAACAAATAGATGTTGACTAATTGGTTCATATACTTAAAATCTTCGGCCATTGGGGATATTGGTAAACTAATATACCTAGATTATCCAAAAGTACACTTGCGAACTAGGATAAAATAATTAGTTGTGTACTAAACGTCTCTAAGTGTAGGAATGTTGCAAGGTGAAACAATGTATCAAACACTATATCGAAACCCAAACCCAATATGCAAATCCAAATTAATACGAAAATACACAAGTGTAAGTAGGGGATTAAGTGTACAGAGGTGAAATACATATATATGCATGCTTGGGGGTGGCCACGTGTCCAACAAATGGACACAAAGTGTCCAAAACCTCACGAACACACTGTATCAGTGAACACATGGTAGTAATGTGTCTTCGTGTCCATTTTGGACACAAAAAATACCTCAATTAGGGTTATGGTTTACCTTCAGTCTCCTCATGGTGGTGGAGGAGGAGGAGGAGGACAAGTTCGGTGGTGGAGGAGGAGGATCTCGCGGTGGAGGAGGAGAAGGGGCTTGCGGTGGAGGAGGAGGAGGAGGAGGAGGAGGAGAAGGATCTCGCGGTGGTGGAGGAGGAGGATCTCGCGGTGGAGGAGGAGAAGGGGCTCGCGGTGGAGGAGAAGGATCTCGCGGTGGTGGAGGAGGAGGATCTCGCGGTGGAGGAGGAGAAGGGGCTCGCCGGAGGGAGGAGAAGGGGCTCGCGGTGGAGGAGGAGGATGAGCGGCGCCAGAGGGAAGGGGGTCGGGCTATCGTCGAGGTCGGGGGAAGAGGGGCGGGAACAAAAAATTTGGTGAGAGGGAGAAATGAAAAATCGAACCGAGGAAACCCTCTTAGCAGCAAGTTAGCGACGTCTATAAATACGTCGCAAAACGTCGACTTTCCTTTAATATTCGGCGACGCCATATGCTATGCGACGCTAAACGTCGCTGAACCAATAAAACTGGCGACGTTTTTCGACAAATCAACGACGTTGGTTTTTATTACACTCAATATGTCGCTGTTTGTCGCTATCAGCGACGTATTGTGACGCTTATTTTTGGCGTTGCTAATTCCAGAAATAATAGCGACGTTTTAAGTTGGCGTCGCTAATTTCGTCGTTGATATGACTTATTTTGGTAGTGCAAATATTGGTACCTTATCTGCAAGATATGTGCTAAAAATACCTTCCAGTCATTTTAGCCTCTCTCTTTAATCTTCATGAACTACTGGACCTTGGCAACTAACTTTTAATTCATATTCCTTTATCAAGTATAAGGGAAAACATGATTTTTAGAAAACCAAAACTTATGAGTTGGGCATAAAAATGGAAGTGAGTAATAAAACTTATGAACTTTCCAACAACTTTTTCTAATGAGTTGCGCATAAAATAACAATTTGGATCAAAACTAATGAAGCATGAAATATAGTAACTAATCAACAACAACTTGTAATTACTAATACTTAGTATTTTAGTGTTAATAACCGATTAATTTGACAAATTTAACAACAGCGACGCTTTGGCCGAGTGGTTAAGGCGTGTGCCTGCTAAGTACATGGGGTTTCCCCACGAGAGTTCGAATCTCTCAGGCGTCGTTTATTATTATTTTTTTTTGCTTTTTTTTATAAAACTAAGTTTTGGCAATAGTCTCTCTCACTTATTTATTTTTAAAACCTGCCACAAAATTTAGCTGTCTTTTAAAAAAATACTTAGATTATTAGTTGTGACAAGAAAGTTCTTGGGATTTTTGTTTTTGTATTGTAAAACATATAAGCAACCATGATAAACAATTTAGTATGGAGGAACAATAATACGATAGTGTAAGGAGCTTGCTTGTACTCAACACAAGTCCAAAAGAAAAAGATGGATTGTAGCTTCGAAGAAGGATATGGTTTTTAGTAGCGTTGTAGGAGACATAGCCCTTAACTGAGCTGAATGAAAATAAAATAAAATTTAATTCAAACAACTGACTCCAAAATTTTGGTATAAAAGTTTGTTGTTTTTGTAGCCATGATAAGCAAGCCGAAACCCGACCTAAGTTGGATCAATCCAGCTTAAGTCCTAAAGCGGAAGCAGTTTTTGAAAGAAGTCTCCTCCTCTCTGCTTATTTTCTTTCAAATATCTAATGATTGATTCACGCTATGAATATGTTGTGGATCAATAAGATTCACTCCTTCCCCTAACTCGAGCGCTTGATCAAACTGTAACTTATTTTATAGATACATCTATAGGACACGTTTGGTTGGCACGTAATCTAAATGGAATTACGTCGTAAATATGATATGGGTGTTTGGTTATTCTTTTGGATGTATTGTGATCGCGATTATAAACTTGTAGCTTGGATCAGAAGAGAGGAATCAGAATTTTATGTGCCTCTCATCCAACAAAGATATTATTTGTGAAGGAATAAAAGGCTCCCTTTGTACAAAATAATAATAATTATGAATCAAAACCCTGTGCATCAACTGCAAAATGATGGGAAGAGTTCGATGGCTAAGATCTCTTTGGTATGAAAAGATGAAGTAGCACGAGCTCTAGGAGCTCTAATACTAAAGATCTCAGCCACTAGGTTATCCCTATTTTTAGTAATTTTTATATTCGACTAGGAATTATATTGGTCTAGGCGATGTGCGATGTACCACAGAGATATTTCATGATGAATTTTCTTGGTATTTATCGAACATGTTACAATTTATATTTATATTTCATAAACCACCGCCTGCTGCTGTTAAGAATTGGTCACATGGACATGACAGCCATTCGTAACCACCAGATACTACCTATATGTATGAAATAAATACACTTTTAAGTTACTGTAAATTTTGTTCGAAAATTCATCAACAAAGAAACCTCGAACAAAATCTTGGGGACATCTTTAATAGTTTCAATATGTACAATAGGTTAAGGAGCTGTTTGGTGATCATAGACTCCTGAGAACTCACAGAATCCATAGAACTTGAGAGGAATAAAGAAAGTACAGTAGTATTCCGCCTGAGTTTAAAGCATCTGTATGTATGGATTTTCGAATATGTATCAGTTAGAATAAAATTTTGAATTCTCCAACATAGATTTGTAAACCCTCAAATTTATACTTACTCTAGTTTGTTGCAGAGGTACCAACCAATATTTCCTTGAAGGATTAACACCATAGTTCGCAGTATCGGCCTATACCGATACGATTTGTTATGTCCCGTTCTGATACCGACCGATATCCGATACTGATTGATACCGACATTGGGGGTCTCTTTTCCGGTCAATTCCGCAAAGAAAATTGAACCCAAAAAAACCAACCAGCAAGGGTGTAAAAGCATAGAAATGTTATAAAAGCATGTAAAAGAAGAAAACTTATCTATCGTATGTAAATCAATCGGTACGGGTGACTACTACTTCATTTAATTTCAAAACTACTAATAAACAACACTGAAAACATTAAAAATTGACGTTCTCTATGTTTGACTTTTTTTTTTCCTTTTTGTTTGCGATCGGAAGACGAATAAGATCAGAAAGGCCATCATTGAGGCAAACAATGCAATTGTTTCGGTTAGAGTTCCAACAAAAACGTATTAAAAGATTGCCTTGCGCTTGGTATCCGTATTCATTGTAAAGCCATGAGCTACCACCAGATTCCTCTTCCTCCTGAAATGAAAACCTGAAAATAGCTCTTTCTCGGCATCCGGATTCTCGCCATCCCAGAAGTTGACTTCTTTGCTGGGCTACTAGAATAGGCTACGATTCCTCTCTCTCTCTCTCTCAAGAATGAGAACCAATCTCCTTTTGTACTCAAAAAGCATTTAAGCGGGTTATTGAACTTCTATTCTAAATAACCGAATCTCGCATCCAACCCCGTTCTTTCGGCCTAAATTTATAAAATATATTTTCTAAAATGTTAATAATTTATTAGTAATTATTTGTTTTCCGGTACCAAAAAATCCGATACTCCGATCTGAAACCTCCGATACTGTCGATACGATACTCATAAGAATAGTCCGATACTGATCCCGATACCGATACTGTGAACCTTGAGTTACGGACCCATTACCATCAGGACTTTCCTCTGGAAGAACAAGATATCTAACCTGATAGACACAAAAAGGCTTATGTGCCACATTTAATAAATTTTTGGTTTGTACACCACATTTTCATTCACCGGCCATGGTTTCCTAAAAAAAAAATCACCTTCCTTGAGAGCAGGTAAAGTTAGGGTGAGATCTTGAAAGAAGGTACACAAAAACAAACAAATATAAGAGTGCACAGCATTTCCGTACCTCGACAAGTACGGCATCTAACAGTTCTGTTAGTGTTAATTCCCAACCCTGTATTTTAGAATCTGAAATTAAAATATAAAATAACTACTAATTCATTTAATTTCAAAACCACTAAGAAATAACACTGAAAATACTTAAAATTACGTCTAAATGTATAAAATATATGCTTTTAAATGTAAATAATTTATGAATAATTATTTGTTTTCCGATACCAAAAAAATCGATACTCCGATCCGATACTACCGATATCGCTTTCAAGCTAGTTAGGTTTGAAATGGCCGGTGGCCAGTGGGTTTTGGATCTTCGGATGATCATCAGTGGTTTGGCACTAGTTTGCGGTAGGGCTGATCTGGATGGTGGGGATGGACGAAAATGTACGGAGGCGCGCGGAGACGGACCCCAACCAAATATTATTCCAACATTCATAGCTTGACTCCACCCCCATGTAGTAAATGATTTGTACAGCCGAAGAAAAAGATCCGAAACTCACTGGCCATGGCTTTATGTGCCCCATTTAATAAATGTTTGGTTTGTAAACCACATGATTTTCATTCACCGACCATGGCTTATTTGGTGGATGAGAACCGGAGACAAATGGTGGATCACTCCTTTATTAAGTGATTCTTACACCATATCTCACGTTTCTTTTGGAGAGAGCCACTCACTCAATTCATTCATTCATTCACTATAAGAAGAGAGTCACTCACCCACTACTCCTCAATCCACCCAAACAACAACAACAACAAAAATCTAAAAAAAATAAAATAAAGGCTACATACATACAGAAGAGACATGGCATTTCTATTCGCAGGCAAGCAATGCCTACTCTTCCTGGTGGTGCTGCTGCATGCATCTGCTGCCATCGCAGCAGCAGCACTGGACAACTCCACCGACCTCGCATCCCTGCTCACGTTCAAAGCCGCCAGCACGAGCGGTGGTGGTGCTGCTGCTTCCGACAACATCATCGTTGCGAACTGGACCACGGACGTCCCCTTCTGCACCTGGGTCGGCGTCCGCTGCAGCCGGCAATATCCGCCGAGGGTCGTCTCCCTCAACCTCGCAACTTCTCCTTGCAAGGCACCATCTCCCCCCACCTCTCCAACCTCTCCTTCCTCTCTTATCTCGACCTCCATAACAACTCCCTCTCCGACACCATCCCCGACACCTTGGGCCGGCTTCCTCGGCTCGCAAAGCTCTTCCTCCACCACAACCTCCTCTCCGGTACGATCCCTCCATCGATATTCAACATGTCTTCGCTCGTGCGAATTGGCTTGCACCATAACCACCTCTCAAGCTCTCTCCCCACACAAGTAATGCTCCCTCGTATTGAAAAGATAGGAATTTGGGACAACTTGCTGAGTGGACATGTCCCAGCTGACCTTGCCCGTTGTTCGACACTTCAAGAGATTTACCTCGGAAGAAATAAGCTAACCGGAAGTGTACCATCCTCGCACGGGAACCTGTCGGAGCTTGTGTATTTGGACCTGGGAGAGAATCAATTCACCGGAGCCATCCCGACTTCGATAGGCAACATCACGAAGCTCCAGTACCTCTATCTAGGCTTTAACCACTTGAAAGGGGAAATTCCTAAGGAGATGGGGAATCTCATGAATCTCCAAGAGCTTCACTTGCATGATAATAGTATTGTTGGTTCCATACCAATTTCATTATGCAATGCTTCCAAGATGATCATTCTCTCAGTTGGGACTAACAATCTCACTGGGTCGGTGCCTGCTACGCTTGGCAAGTCGATGCCATTCCTTCAGTGGTTGCAAATGGAAGAGAATGCTCTACCAGGAGGGCTAGATTTCATCACATCCCTCGCCAACTGTAGGGATCTAAATTACCTTGGAGTGATGTATAATCAATTTGAAGGTGTTCTTCCAAACGCTTACGGAAATCTATCAATGAATCTTCAATATTTTCATGTTTTCGATAACAACATCAGCGGAAAAATCCCTGCAGGACTGGGGAATTTGAGCAACCGGATATCGCTAGATCTGTCGTCTAACGAGCTGAGGGGAACGATTCCTAGGACACTTTGGAGGCTGAAGAAACTCCAGCATATGTATCTGGGTTCTAATAGACTTATAGGATCGATACCATCCGATATCGGCGTAATGAAAAACTTGGCAGAAGTATCCTTTGCAGACAACGGATTCTCGGGACATATACCGGATTCGGTGGGCAACATTAGCATGCTACAAAAGCTTGATTTAGCTGAGAACAAGTTATCGTCAACCATTCCCTTGAGCCTATGGAGCCTACCAGGACTCATTTCTCTGGACCTATCTCAAAATAGATTTGAGGGCCTACTCCCCCCACAGATAGCCAAATTGAAGGCCATAGGCTCTATAGATCTACAGAGTAATCGGCTGTCAAGTAACATCTCTAGTGCTCTTGGGGAACTACAGAGTATTCAATATTTAGATCTGTCAAATAATTCGTTCCATGGCCAAATTCCTCAGCAGCTTGGTAGATTATTCAATATGGAATATCTAAATCTTTCGCATAATTTTCTCTCTGGTGTCATACCCAAGTCCTTCTCAAACTTATCCTACATTTATAGTCTAGACCTCTCCTTCAACATGTTGGAAGAAGAAATACCAGAGGGAAAAGTATTCTCAAATGTCAGCATCACATCTTTGATGGGAAATCGAGCACTATGCGGAGCACCACAATTAAACTTTCCACCTTGCCCTACAAATATGATCACGACATCTACTTCTAGTGCGAAACTATGATTGATCAAATTTGTCCTCCCATCTGTAGCTTCTGTCTTGGTGTTTCTCGCTTGCTTTTCTCTATTCGTAAATTTTTTTATGAGGAAGAAGGCCAAGGCCTGATCTAAGGAGGAGCCACCATGTTTGAATTACCATAGACGGATTCCATACTTTGAGCTAGCTCGTGCGACCGACAACTTCAGCGAAGACAACTTACTAGGAAAAGATAGCATTGGCAAGGTATATAAAGGAAAACTAGATGGTGGGTTGCTCGTTGCAGTGAAAGTCTTGAATTTAGAAGTTGAAGGAGCTTCAAGGAGTTTTGATGCAGAATGTCGTACTTTAGGCCAGGTTCGCCACAGAAATCTTGTGAAGATTATCAGTACTTGTTCAAACTTGGAGTTCAAGGCATTGGTTCTCGAGTTCAAGCCAAATCTAAGTCTGGACAAGTGGTTGTACTCTCAAAACCAATGCTTGACCCTACTCAAAGGATAAACATAATGTTGGATGTGTCCTTGGGCTTAGACTATTTTCATCACCAACATCCTCATGTCATAGTACATTGTGATCTGAAGCCTAGCAACATTCTATTGGACAAAAACATGGTCGCACACATAAGCAACTTTGGCATTGCCAAACTGATGCTCATTGACAACAAGTCTACAACATCGACTAACAACGTAGGCACCGTCGGCTATATGGCTCCAGGTACTCAATAATATTTTCCAATATACATTCATTACCTTATGCTAACTTATTGTGTCATTAATTAACTAGAATCTATGTGACAGAGTACGGGTTAACTGGAGGAGTTACAATAAAGGGAGATGTCTACAGCTTTGGGATTCTGCTTCTTGAATTAGTCACAGGAAAGAAGCCAGTCGACACAATGTTCAACGGGGAATTAAATCTGAGGCAATGGGTAAACAATGCATATCCCAATGCTGTGATGGAGTTTGTAGACAACAATATCCTTAGAACCGACTTTACCAACCTGCAACAACATTCGGACGGAGTGGATATTTTGCGTAGATGTCTCTCATCTATCATAGACGTGGGCTTACATTGTACGAAGTACTTGCCAAACGAAAGACTTCTGATGAGGGATGTTGTTCCCAGGTTGCAAGAGATCATAAATGGAGTACTTGTCAACTAAAAGGAAGCCTCAAGTTGTGCACACCAAAATTCGGTGCCATCTTCATGCTACATGCATCTTGTTGGACAAATAGTGTGGACATTACAATCACACTTCATAGTATATATATGTACTAGGGCATGACAAAAATATGTATTGTTACTGTCTATATCGTACATGTCTTATCTTGTTTGTGTCTGGCCAACAAAGTTGTCGAGTACTCGCTAAAGTAAATACCTAGATTTTTTTTATAATATGGGGTTTTGTATATCTAAAAGAGGATGGATAAAATACTTTAAAATAGCCATTCCAGGTGGGTACACCAGTTTATAGTTAAAATGCTTGTTTTGTATGCCATGAGCATTTAGACCTTTTGCTTTGATAACTTTATTAACATTCTACTGGACTTACCGAAGCACTTAAATATTAGGTTTCTAAACTAATCGATTTATAACTTAACAAGATGGAAGATGAGTACTTGAGCGATTCATTGGTTGTCTATATCGAAAGAGAAATAAGGGAAATGATCGATACATATTTAGATAATATATGCTTCTGCTTCTTAGAATGATCGAAGAGTCCAATTTCGTTACTAATTAGTTTGACTATTACGTACACACAAATAACCTTACAACATCAAGAATAAGAAGGCACAAATTAATCCATGCACCTCCTCGTTGCTTGGACCCATAATCTCATGGGGGGATAGATCGATCTTCGTCGTGGAACCTCAGGTGCTTCCCCTTCGGAACCGGTAGGGCCCTTCAGCAACATCACGCTCGGAGAGAGACTCTCCCTCACGACCTCCTCCCTTTCGATGACCTCGTCGTCGTCGTTGCTGTAGACGAATCGAGCGTGCATCTCCATGAATTCCAAAAGCCCGTCCTTTCCGCTGTTCATAGACATCTTGCCTAGCCCCTCGCATAAGTCATCAAAGCTCTCGTCTTCCTCTTCTTCATATTTTTTTTCCTCTTCGAAATCTCCTTCCTCTTTCTACGAGGGTTTCTAATCATCATAAGAATTTATCTTCCTACATCAACGCCACGTATGATGGTAATTGAGAAAGAAACTAAGAAGTTTTTTTCTTAAAAAAATGGGTTATTTACACTAACCACCCTTATGTTTTTGGTTTATAACAAAGGGTACCCTTGATTTTAAAAAATTACACTAACCACCCATCCCTTTAGAAAAATAAAATAAAAATAGGTCCGATAATGAAACCGATGATTCAAAACCATCGAAACCGCTCCAAAAACATCGAAACCAATAGGTCCGATACTCATATGTAAGGGTCTAAAACTGGCCGGCACGTAAACCAGGTTTTCGAATTTGAGCCTTGATCTACATGGGTAGGTAAACCAGTTCCACATATAAACTTCAAACTCTTTTATGAATAACAAGATATTCACGCTCATCTATGTTACGACGCGCAAATGAATACGAACAAAAACGGACAAATAACTGATTATGTCGTATCCCAATTGAGTATTGGAGTGCCCGTGTCATCCTCAATATGTGTCCAACACAGATACATCAAGCAATTCGATGTGTCCATATTTTTTAAGGGTCTGCTTGGTAACGATGTTTTCACCAGTTATTAGATGTTTTTGAACCAAACATTTATGAAAACCCCTATTTTTTTAGGCACTGGTTTTGATCAGCTAAAATATCCTCCAAAACTGGTGTAATGCAATTTTGGGTGGCTTTATAATCACCCCAAATTGGTGGGTTTTGAACGGTTTTATTATTTTATTCCATTTATATCATCACCAAAAATATATAATTGTAACTATAGTCTGATACTCATCCAATGTCCAATAATACTAATACGGATACTTTCTTTTCAACTTTGATTCAAATGAGGTTGGGACATCTTCAATAATAATATATTAATGTCGACTATCAGAATATCAATAATACAATCAAAACATCATCTGCTCTTTTATAACAGCATTTCGGAATTCCTAGTGTTCATTTTTTTGTATAACCAACAAAATCCCACCTGATCTCCTCATAACTAGGCATGTCAATGGTAATTGATGACACAATCCAGTTTTTAGAACAAAGTCGGGTTTGCGTGTAAAATTTAAAACCCGAATGACTTTTGGGTCAGTTTCAGATGAGTCCATTTTTGTTCACCCATAAAACTAGGTAGGATGTTCACCCCAGTAGAAAAAATGACACGTGGCACAAAATCACTTTGGTGGGTGAACAAAACCGCTTACAAAGTGATTTGTGTGAGATGAAAATTACACGTCATTTTTTCACTAGAAGGTGAACATCCTACCTAGTTTTGGTGGGTGAACAAAATTGGACTCGTTTCAGACGAAACCTGAAAATAAAATCGAGTCTGTTTCGAGTTTCATAAATTGTAAATTATATCTTTTACGCTGTTGTTTATGACGCGGCGCTTTTAGGCTCAATAATAACAATTTGTATCAAAACCTAACGAATCATGAAATATAGTAACTGATCAACAACAACTTGTAATTTTTTAAATATAGTAATAATTAGCTTACTAATACTTAGTAATTCAGGGTTAATCAGAGGTTAATTTAACTAATTGGACAACATCGACTCTTTGGCAGAGTGGTTAAGGCGTGTGCCTGCTAAGTATTTTAATTATTTTGCTTTTATTTTATAAAACCAAGTTTTGGCAATAATCTCTCACTTATTTATTTTCAAAACCTGCCAACAAATTTAGCTGTCTTTTAAAAAAATTACAAGAAAGTTCATGGGATTTTTGTTTTTGTTTTTATTTTTGTATTGTAAAAAATGTAAGCAACCATCGTAAATAATTTCGTAAGGAGGAACAATAATACACTAGTGTAAGGAGCTGCTTGTACTCAACGCAAGTCCAAAACTAAAAAAAAAGATGGATTGTAGCTTCGAAGAAGGATATGGGTTTTAGTAGCGTTGTAGGAGACATGGCCCTTAATTGAACTGAATGAAAGAAAAAAAAATTAAATTCAAACAACCGACTCCAAAATTTCAGTATAAAAATTTGTTGTTCATGTAGCCATGATAAGCAAGCCGAAACCCGACCTAAGTTTGATCAATCCAGCTTATGGCCTAAAAATTTAGCTGTCTTTTAAAAAATACTTGGATTATTAGTTGTTACAAGAAAGTTCTTAAGATTTTTGTTTTTGTTTTTGTATTATAAAAAAATATAAGCAACCATGATAAACAATTTCGTAAGGAGGAACAATAATACAATAGTGTAGCAAGCTGCTTGTTCTCAACGCAAGTCCAAAAAAAAAGATGGATTGTAGCTCCGAAGAAGGATATGGTTTTTAGTAGTGTTGTAGGAGACATGGCCCTTAATTGAACTGAATGGAAGAAAAAAAATTCAAACAACTGACTCCAAAAATTTGGTATAAAAATTTGTTGTTCATGTAGCCATGATAAGCAAGCTGAAACCCGACCTAAGTTGGATCAATCCAGCTTAAGGCCTAAAGCAGAAGCAGAAGCAGTTTTTGAAAGAAGTCTCATTCTCTCTGCTTATTTTCTTTCAAATATCTAATGATTGATTCACGCTATAAATATTTTGTGGATCAGTAAGATTCACTCCTACCCCTAACTCGAGCGCTTGATCAAACTGTAACTTATTTTATAGACACATCTATGGGCATGCTTGGTTGGCACGTAATGTAAATGGCATTTGATATGGGAGTTTGGTTGAACCAAATTGTTTTGAATGTAATGTGATAGCAATTACAAACTTCTAGCTTGCAATAGAGAGAAATCAGAATTTTATGTGCCTCTCATTCAACAAATATATTATTTATGAAGGAATAAAAGGCTCCTTTGTACGAAAAAAAATTATGAATCAAAACCATGTGCATCAAACTGCGAAATGATGGGAAGAGTTCGATGGCTAAGACATCTTTTGTACGAAAAGTTGAAGTAGCACGAGCTATAGGAGCTCTAATACCAAAGATCTCAGCCACTAGGTTACCCATATTTTTTTTAGTAATTTTTGCATTCGACTAGGAATTATATTGGTCTAGGCGATGTGCAATGTGTGATGTACCACAAAGATATTTCGTGATGAATTTTCTTGGTATTACTGATCGAACATGTTACAATTTATATTTATATTTCATAAACCACCGCCTGCTGCGGCGTGGAGATGACAGCCATTTGTAACCACCAAATATTACCTATATGTATGAAATAAATATACTTTTAAGTTACCATAAATTTTGTTCGAAAATTCATCAACAAAGAAACCTTAAACAAAATCTTGGGGACATCTTTAATAGTTTCACTATATAAAATAGGTTAAGGAGCTGTTTGGTGATCATAGACTCCTGAGAACTCACAGAGTCCATATAACTTGAGAGGAATAAAGAAAGTACAGTAGTATTCCCCGAGTCCAAAGCATCTGTATGTATGGTGCCTGTCTGCAACAGATGAACCAAGGAATATGTATCATTTAAAAATAAAATTTTGAATTCTCCAACATAGATTTGTAACTCTCAAAATCATACTTACTATAGTTTGTTGCAGAGGTACCAACCAATATTTCCTTGAAGGATTAACACCATAGTTCAAAGTATCTGTCGATACCGATCCGATACGGCCGATAACGATCCGATTTGGTATGTCCCGATCCGATACCGACCGATACCCGATACTGACCGATACCGACCTTGGGGGTCCCTTTTTTGGTCAATCCGACGGCAAAGAAAATTGAACAAAAGAAACCAATTAGCAAGGGTGTAAAAGCATAGAAAGCTTATATGTAAATCAATCGGTAAGGGTGACTGCTATTCCATTCAATCTCAAAACTACTAAAAACAACACTGAAAATATTAAGATTATGCATAAATGTATAAAATATATTTTCTATAATGTTAATAACTTTTTAATAATTATTTGTTTCCCGATACCAAAAAATCTGATACTCCGATTCGAAAACCTCCGATACTGTCGATACCGCCGGAATGGTCCGATACCGATTCCGATACTTCGAACCTTGATTAACACCCTCCTTCCACCACACAAGTACAACACTGTTCTTCCCGAGATCCTTTCCAGAATCACATTATTGGCCCCTTCTGCAAAGACCATGTAGAACACTTTATCCACCGCGTTTACCTTTTCATCCAGTCTTAGAAGCCGGAACTGAGGACCATAGGCAGAAGACGTTCTCCGACTGAACTTCCACTTTGCTAACTTGCTTACACCGTTCAGATCCCTTCCCTTGCAAAGACTACTGTTGATTAGACTCTTGTGTATTGTTTCCTATCAGTGAAGCAAATCTCACACGATAACACTTGATGCGTGTGCACAATTGCAAATAACCTTCCTTGAGAGCAGGTGAAGCTACGGTAAGATCCTGAAAGAAGGTACACAAAAACAAACAAAGGTAAGAGTGCACAGAATTTTCGTACCACGACAAATATGGCATCTGACAGTTCTGTTAGTATTAATTCCCAAATCTGTATTTTAGACTCTGAAATTAAAATATAAAATAACGATCTAACCGAGATCGAGGTTTGAAATTGGTTCAATGTCCTTAAGACAATATTCGCTCCGCACTAGTGCTTACAGTTCTGGCGATTAGTCTCCCAGGATACAACGGTTCTTTTCCTTCGGTAGCAGCACTTCACACCGCAAAAACTCGACGAAGCAATGTTGGTAGTCCTCTCTCTCTTAGACTTAATGCTAGATGAATGAATGAATTGAGTGATTGAATTATTCAAACACTTATGCTTTCATAGGTAATAAAGAGACACAATGGAAAGGACACACATTTCCAATAGATTCGTCGGATAGATTCGTACACCTTTTCAAAGGTTCATTGAATAGATTCGTTGCCATAGATTCGTTATAGAAAAAACAATTATTAGTATTAATTAATATTTCAGATATACATTCACTTTTCCAACAAGTTCCTCTGAAGTACATTGCAAACGGCGAACATGAAATAGCAAGTTAGCAGTTTACCTTAAGAATATACTCTAAAATGATGCAATAGAGACTTCTTTGAACGGCAACAGTATGTGCATAGCTTATCTTGTTTTCAGCAATCCTTTTTTGTTGAGAATGACAGCATTTTTTGAAAGTAATGGCATCAACAACAGACCCATTACCATCAGGACTCTCCTTTGGAAGAACAAGATCCCTCCATCTCAAATAAGCATCCATATATCTAACCTGATAGGAAGCCAAGAGGAAAAAGACTCGTGGTATAGAAACAAAAAGGTTTCCTAATACAAAAGTTACATATAGCACCAATCATGACAGGTAATCTATTCCGCTTAAATCAGTGCAATCAAGCCGACAAGATTTTATAATATAAATTTCTATGCAGTTTACACTTATGGGCAGTCGAAGATTGGATGCATGGGATCAACCTTCTCACACTATGATTCTGGCATCGGCTCTCAATCTGGCATTTCCAAGAGAATTTGCAAATGCTTTGGTATAGTATAGCTGCCAGATTCTCAAAATTTTCAAGATCCCTTTATCAAGTATAAGGGATAAAATGATTTTTAGAAAACCAAAACTTATTCGTATCCTGGTTTTTTTTTCTTCTTCTTTGGTTTTCAGAATATTCTTCATCAAAGATAAAGGGAGACTTCTTTGAACGGCAACAGTATATGCATAACTTATCTTGTCCTTTTTTTGCTGATGATGACAGCATTTTTTTAAGGGTTAATTACACCGATCTTCCTTATGTTTCATGAGTATTACATGGACTATCCCTATTCCGAAAATAATTACACTAACTACCCTTCTCCTTTGTAAATTTTATTAACACTAGGGGTGGCCAGTGCTATTAGTTTCTATAGAAAATATAAACTATAGAGGGTGTCCGTGTAATTAGTTTCAAAGCACAGGTCATCCGTGTAATAAGTGTTAGGGGTAGTTAATGTAATTAACCCTTTTTTTAAAGTAATGGCATCAACAACAGACCCATTACCATCAGGACTTTCCTCTGGAAGAACAAGATCCCTCCATCTCAAACGAGAATCCAGATATCTAACCTGTCTGATAGGAAGTCAAAAGGAAAAGACTCATGGAATAGACACGAAAAGGTTTCCATATACAAAAGTTGCAGATAGCACCTAAATCATGACATGTAATCCATTCTGCTTAAATCAATGCAATCAAGCTAACAAGATTTTTTAATATAAATTTCTATATAGTTTACACTTATGTGCAGTCGAAGATTGGATGCATTACCTTAATGGGATTAACCTTCTCACACTGATTCTGGCGTCGGCTCTCAATCTGGCATTTCCGAGAGAATTTGCAAATGCTTTGGTATAATACAGCTGCCAGATTCTCAAAATTTTCAAAATCCCTTTAAAAGAGTGCAAAAGCAAACAAAAGTATAGATCAACAATTAGGTCGAGAGATGAAAAGCCTAAACTAAATTCAAAGAAAAAAGATATTGAAGAAAAATAATGAAAAACTCTCACCAATCTCTATACAGTTTACACTTATGTGCAGTTGAAGATTGGACGCATTACCTTAATGGGATTAACCTTCTCATATTATGAATATAGCGTCGGCTCTCAATCTGGTACTTCCTATTGGAGTTTCGTCTTTTCATAAGTGAATTTTAGTCCCACATCGGCTAGACTAAAGGAGTTGTATATCTATATAATAGCTTTCCTATTTTAGAGATGCACATGTGGTGTGGAGGTGCACATGGGGGTGCCATGTGGGGTTATTTTTCTAATGGAAAAAGGCTAAATCAACAATAAAAGCATTCATGCTTTTTGCTCTTGGAAAATTCATTTCCATGGGAGCTAAGCCCCGTAGGGGCTTAGCGACTCAGACTCGGACTCGGACTCGGACACGGACTCGAACTCGGGCTCATGGGCTCATGAGGCGTAATGTGGCGTTTTGTTGGCGCACTTTGCACTTAGCACGTCAGTATCGTGCGTTGCCCAGGTTGCGCTCAGGTTGCGCTCAGGTTGCGCTCAGGTTGCGCTGGGTTGTGCAGGGTTGTACTGGGTTGCGCTGGTTGCGCAGTGTGCGTAGTTCAGTGCGCGCTCGATCGCACAAAGTGCAAAGAGCACTGGGTGTGCGCAGTTGGCAGCAGAACGTGCGTTTGCATGTTCTGGGCAGTTCTGGGCGGTTGCTACATGTTCGGGGTGGTTATTACCACGTCCCTAACTTTGTGGCAACCGTCCAGTTGCTGCAGGGCCTATATAACGCATCCTCTCTCTCAAGGCTCATTACAGAATAGAAAGAGAAGCCACCACCAGAAAGTTTATGAAGTGTTCTTTAGCACAAGTAAACAGAGATTTCAGACGTGTTCTTTAACACACTTCTGATCTACAGCCTTCAAGAGAGAGAGGAAAGGCGTCGCACCAGCGTTGCTTTTGCACGGGAGTTCGTGTCCATCCGAGGAGTCAGAAGAGCAGGAGCGTTCCAAGTTCTCCAACGAACTTGCTGGTTCCTGGAAGCTGTTCGTGTAGGGCGAATAAAGCTTTGAGCAACGGTGATCATTCACCCCAGCAGGAGTTCTTCCATCTTTCGCCAGTCACCTTCTCCGTTGCTGCCAGTAACTCTGATTGTATCTTCTTTTTAGAAGTACTATGATCTGATTGCTGTGATTACGAAATCTTTTTAGATTCTCGTAATATCATAACGATATCTTTTTAGATCTTCGTTATACTTGTGCAACCTTCCTAGAAGTGTTGCGTTGGAACATTGTTTTTACAATTGTTTCATATTCTCTGTTTTCCATCGAAAAATTGTGCCCTGGCAATAACAATCTCAAAGCTTTATTGCTACGATGGAAAACATTAATGCTTTACTCCTAAACACTGACTTCTGTAAGTTAGAGAAGTTTGATGGAGAGCATTATCAAGTCTGGAAGAGGAAGGTTTATCTCACTCTTTAACTCAGAGACGTTGATCATGTGCTGCTTGAAGAGGAACCTACTGTTCCAGATACTGGGTCTGCTGTCGCCATTACTGCGACTACTAAACTTCAGGCCAAGTGGAGAAGGGAGAATAGCATTTGCAGGTTGCTTATCCTGAATGCTATGGAGGATTTTCTAGCAGAATCCTACAGTAAGAAACTAATTGCCAGAGACATATGGGAGTCTCTGGAGAAACTGTACGAAGAAGACAAAAACAGGAGCAAGATATTTGTGGTTAAAAAATATCATAAATGGCTCTTTGAGGACGAGAAGTCCATGCTGCCGCAGGTAAAAGAATTTCTGAAGCTGCGACAGAAGTTGGAAGACGAGACGATGCCCCTCCCTGACAAGTTTGTTGTTGGAGGGATTGTCTCAAAGCTCCCCGCTGGGTGGAGTAAGTTCTATGCAAACATACATAAAAAGAAGTTAGAGATCAACCTTGAAGATCTCTTACAAGAAATCTATGTTGAGGACCAGATACGGACTCAACTGAAGGTGGACACACTGTCCAAGCAATTGGCTAACGCCAATTTGGTTCATACCAAGGAACCAAGGAAAAAACAGGCAGCTTCCCAAAGCAAGAAGAAGGACCCTAAAAATCTGAACATGAAGGGGTCATCCATCAAACGAAAGAAGGCAAAGTCACAGATGCCTTGTTTCAAGTGTGGCAAGAAGGGCCACTTCAAGAATGAATGCAAAGCAAAGACCAAGCAATCAGCGCAAGGAGAGCCTAGTAAGGTATCTATGATCACTGACGTTGTTGCTATGATTGCCCAGGTTGATGCCGTAAGGACTGACTCTGACTGGTGGGTAGACACTGGAGCCGCCTGCCATGTCTGCTCCAGTAAGGAGTGGTTCACCACCTACACCCCTACTTCTGAAGTGGTTATGATGGCGAACCAGGCACAAGCTGAAGTGCTCAGGATAGGGACGGTGGTCTTGAAGCTGACTTCGGGGAAGTCTCTGATGCTTCAAGGCGTGAAGCACGTACCTGTTATCGCCAAGAATCTGATCTCGGAAGGCCTACTCTGTAATGTAGGCCTCAGGATGGACATCAATGCTGGCCAGATGGTGATGTCTATCAAGGGGACATATTTCGGGAAAGCTTTTTATACCGAAGAAATGTTTAAAATTCAGCTTGTAAATCAGTCCAATGTAATTAATGTGATTAATGAAATCACTTCTTCTGCTTATACTCTTGAGTTGTGGCATAATAGGCTAGGACATGTTTATTGTAAACGAATAAACAGAATGTCTAGTCTAGGACTTATCTCTAAATGTGGGGGTAAGGTAGAGAAATATGAAGTTTGTGCTCAAACAAAGATCACAAGGAAACCCTTTCCTCGGGTTAATCGAAGTACAGATCTTCTGCAGTTGGTACACTCCGATATCTGTGACTTCAAACAGTTCTCTACAAAGGCCGGGATGAAGTATTTCATAACCTTCATCGATGTCTTCTCAAAGTATGCGTTCGTCTACTTGCTGAAGGCTAAAGACGAAGCATTCAAGAAGTTCAAGGAGTTCAGAGCCAAAGCTGAGCGGCAGACTGGACAACAACTCAAAAGGATAAGAAGTGATCGAGGTGGGGAGTACAGGTCTCATGAATTCGCATCGTTCTGCAAAGAATATGGAATTGTCAATGAGACTACGGCTCCGTACTCTCCTCAATCAAACGGAGTAGCTGAGAGAAAGAATAGGACGTTGACAGAAATGATAAACTCAATGTTGTTGACTGCTGGCCTTCCTAAGTGCTACTGGGGAGAAGCTGCATTGACGGCCACTTTTATCCTAAATAGAGTGCCTCATGCAACTTCAGACGTTACTCCTCATGAACTCTGGTTCAAGGTCAGACCTAACTTGAATGTCATTCGAGTGTGGGGGTGTCTGGCGTATGTCAAGCTTCCAGATCTGAAGATTCAGAAGCTTGGGATAAGGACTACAAAGACGATATTCTTGGGGTATGCCGAGAAGAGTGATGCTCGAAGATTTCTTGATATTGAGTCAAATCATATCATTGAATCTTGTGATGTAGAATGTTTTGAAGACAAATTTGTAAGGCACAAGAATATTGTTCTTCCGGATGTTCCGGAGAATAATGAGGGTGTGCAAGAAACTGAAGTCTTCAATGAAAATGTGGTCCAAGAAGATGTTGTTGTTGAAACAACGGTTGAACCAGAACAAGCTGAGCCGTCAGCTAAGCGTGTGAGGAGGCCGAAGGACTTCGGAAGTGACTTTGTCACCTATCATGTGGAAGCAGATCCGCTTACCTATGATGAGGCGATGAAGACCAGAGACGCAGTTTTCTGGAAGGAGGCGATTGACAATGAGATTGATTCCATCACCTCAAATAACACTTGGGTGTTGGTTGATCTTTCTGAAGGAGCAAAACCCATCGAATGCAAATAGATCTTCAAGAAGAAGATGAAAGCAAACGGAACTATTGACAAGTTCAAGGCTAGGTTGGTAGCCAAGGGGTTTTCTCAGAAGCAGGGGATTGACTATTTTGACACGTATGCTCCAGTAGCCCGGATGACCACCATCAGAATGTTGATTGCTCTCGCAGCAATACATAAGATGGTGATACATCAGATGGATGTGAATACGGCTTTCCTAAATGGCGAGCTGACCGAAGAGATTTACATGCAACAGCCAGAGGGATTTGTCATCAGGGGTCTTGAAGACAAAGTCTGCAAGTTGGTAAAATCCTTGTACGGTCTTAAACAAGCTCCCAAGATGTGGCATGAGAAATTTGACAAAGTTATAAGGTCAAATGGCTACATGGTCAGCGATACGGACAAGTGTGTTTACACAAAGTTCGCTGATGGAAGACGTGTGATCGTTTGTCTGTACGTGGACGACATGCTTATCCTAGGTACGGATATTAGCTGTGTCACGAAGACAGAAATTTATCTCAAGCAAGTTCAGTATGAAGGACTTGGGGGAAGCTGATGTGATCTTAGGGATCAAGATCATCCGGACAGACACTGGACTAGCGCTGTCACAATCTCATTATATTGAGAAAATGATCACTCATTATGGGTATCGGGATCTTCCAGGGATCGATACGCCGTACAGGTGTGATCTGAAGCTGAAGCCTAATTCAGGGGAAAGCGTCAGACAGCTGGAGTATGCAAGCGTAATGGGAAGTTTAATGTATGCTACTATTGCCACAAGGCCTGACATAGCTTTCGCCGTGGGAATGCTGAGTCGTTTCACGAGCAACCCAGGTGCTGAACACTGGAAAGCTGTGAAACGGGTTATGAGATATCTCAAGAAGACTCAGACATATGCACTGTACTACAGTGGAGATCCGCCGGTAGTGGAAGGCTTTAGTGATGCCAGCTGGTACTCAGAGGTGGAGAGCGAGAGGTCCACAAGTGGATTTATTTTCACAATGGATGGAGCTGCTATATCGTGGAAGTCGAAGAAGCAGTCTATGCTCTCGCGGTCATCCATGGAATCTGAGTTCTTTGCACTTGATACCGTAGCCGAGGAAGCAGAATGGCTTCGGGAGCTCATGTATGATATTCCAGTGGTTGAGGCACAAATACCGACGATACCGATATACTGCGACAACCAGGCGACTGCGGCGGTGGCATCAAATGACCTCTTCAACGGGAAGAAGAGGACTGTGCGGTTGAAGCACAGGGCAGTACACGATCTTATCAAGAGAGGTGTTATTGCAGTGATTGATGTTCGGAGTCAGGAGAACCTGGCGGATCCGTTCACCAATGGCCTCAAGCGCCAGCTAGTCGATGACACAGCTTGTAAAATGGGTTTGAAGGCATTCTGATATTGTATTATTGTATTCCTAACATAAAGTTTTATGCTATTAGTTCAAAGATTTATCTACTAGGCATCTAGCTTTTGGTTCAAGGGAGGACCCCTAATCGGAAGAATATCAGGAATGGTGGGTACATGTTCTATTGGGCATGGAGAGGTTACGGACCTATAACCACTGTTGTCTACTATTGTTTTCTGCAAAAAATGGTTCCTGTGGGAAGGTTGGCATAATTGCTTTAATGAGTTCTCTGACAGAGTGAATGTCTGGTGTGCTTTACAGGAAGCACGGTAGAGCAGCACTGCAAGGAGTGAAACTCTATGCTACAGTGGGGTGACTCCACAATGAGGTTCCTATATGTGGGGTGCTGCCCAGGAATAGGATAAAGCCTCGGCTTTGCAGGCCAAGTCACAAAGGCGTAGCACCGCAAATAGGCAGTTAGCCTAATGCTGTATATTAATATAAAGAGGGGTGTAGTCAGCACTACAAAGAGGAGGAGTTCCTCATATTACAGTGGCACGACACCACGATAAGGTACCCGGTTAGGGATAAAGCCTCGGCCTTGCAAGCCATGTCGTTGCGGCATAACACCGCAAGGGAGCCTAAGGCTTCATGTTGGGTAGTTTGGCACTACAAAGAGGCAGTTGCCTCATGCTACAGTAGTATGACACTACAAAGGTTCCCAGATATGGGGTGATTCCCAGAGAGGGGTAATGCCTTGGCTTTAAGCCATGTCATAGCGGCGTAGCACCGCAAGGGAAGCGCAAAGCGCTTCATGCCATGTCTCTTTATAATGAACTCACCTATAGTGTATGGACAAAGAGATATCAGGCCGTCTCTTGAGGGTAAACTTGTAGACGTCCAAAATTATACACTGAAACCAGGCTGGCATAGGGCCTTTAATGTGTAGCCAGAAGCACACGTAACTTCATTATGTGAGTGAAAAGAATTTCAGCTATGATGCAGAATTCAAGGCTTAGTCCATTCTTATATTATAGTCTGTTGTTTGACCCACACGAGAAGATTCAAGTCGTAAGCGACATCTTTCCTAATGTATGATGGACAGTTACTATGGAGAATGATGGAACTGGGGATTCCCAGGACCCTTTCTTTGGTGTGCGTATTGATCGATAGAAAGTTAAACAGATCAAATACGTGTTCTAACCCTTCATAGGCGAAAACTAGGGTTCACGAATTATACCTGCGGCGGAAAGGAGATAAGTAATTCCTGGAAATCTTGAGCGAACGACCCCAAGATCTTCTGCACGTATTCCTTCCTCGAGTTGGACGTCGTGTGGGCGACGATCTTCCAACCTTTTCTTCTCCTTGGCAGTACTCTCTTTCTCTCCTTACGTGAATCACGAATTTAGAAAAAAATTTAGATTTCTAATCGATAATCTGGCGGCCAGAGAATAGAGGATATATATAGGCTACGGCAGGGACCATGAGGAGAAATTATGGTTCGGCCTCCTAACGGATCTGGATATCCCGTGTTCAGCCCGAACATACAATCCAGGCCCATTAACAATAGCTCGATCCACTAATGAGCTATTGTTGCACTACCTCCCTAATCCCAAATTATATTTTATGGGCTCCTTTTATTATATGCTCGTTTGGCTCCCCATGTTAAGATATCGTATGTCCGTCGATCAAATTAAGTTACTGATAACTATATTGATTCGACATCTTTTATCCTTAAGTAGTACCGCTCAACTTTATTTGTCATGTCGGATATAATCCACCTGCAGGATTTACATGACAATCCTTATGAGCTCCTTAAGAGGACATCATCAACCCGATGTATCGGGACATGGATTCTATTTATAATCAACAGCCCATCATACATACAATGTTATTACCCAATTCATAGAGGTTGTTGATCCATAATGAATCTCACTCTTTTATGAGTCAAAGTAATGCACATTGCATATACATGTCCGTTATTATATCCGGATTAAGAGTACAAGCATCCATAATAACAGAGGTGCTTATTATCTTATATAGTCAGTACAAAGAGAACAACCTTAAGTGGTCCTGTTCAATACACACAAAGTGTACTAGTGTAAACTTGTAGTCAAGATAGACTAATACCAGATTACACTACAACCTTTCCAATAGATTGTCCAAGTCCATCTAGGTTGTGAACTATTTATATACTCCATAGGAAACTGATAATATGATCTTCTGTGTGACACCACACACCATATTATCTACAATATAGAATATCAGACATTTGCATTAACACTTGCAACAAATACAATATGCAAACATTTGCCCATATGATTCTCATTCAAAATTTAAGGAAATAAGGTTACTACAAAAGTGATGCTTTTAGTATATAACCCTAACAGGGAACACTTATACCCATATATATAGAGATATGTGGGGGATTGTTGGAGTTTGGTCTTTTCATAAGTGAATTTTAGTCCCACATCGGCTAGACCAAAGGAGTTGTATCTCTATATAGTAGCTTTCCTATTTTAGAGATGTACATGTGGTGTGGAGGTGCACATGGGTGTGCCATGTGGGGTTATTTTTCTAATGGAAAAAAGGCTAAATCAACAATAAAAGCATTCATGCTTTTTGCTCTTGGGAAATTTATTTCCATGGAAGCTAAGCCCCGTAGGGGCTTAGCGACTCGGACTCGGACTCGGACTCGGACACAGACTCGGACTCGGACTCGGACTCGAGCTCATGGGCTCATATGGCATTTTGTTGGTGCACTTTGCACTTAGCACGTCAGCATCGTCGCTAGGCGCATAGTGCACTTTAGTTGCACTCGTTGCGCGAGCCACTTGCGCAGCCACGTTGCGCAAGCCCAGTTGCGCTGACCAGTTGCGCATGCCAAGGTGCGCAAGCCCAGTTGTGCTGCCCAGGTGCGTGCCCAGGTTGCGCTCAGGTTGCGCTTGGGTGCGCTGGGTTGCGCTGGGTTACGCAGGGTTATGCAGGGTTGTGCTGGGTTGCGCTGGTTGTGCAGTATGCACAGTGCGTACAATGCGCACAGTGTGCACAGTTCAGTGCGCGCTCAGTCGCACAAAGTGCAAGGAGCGCTGGGTGTGCCTAGTTGGCAGCAGAACGTGCGTTTGCATGTTCTGGGCAATTCTGGGCGGTTGCTACATATTCGGGGTGGTTATTACCACGTCCCTAATATTGTGGCAACCGTCTAGTTGCTGCAGGGCCTATATAAGGCATCCTCTCTCTCAAGGCTTATTACAGAATAGAAAGAGAAGCTAACACCAGAAAGTTTACGAAGTGTTCTTTAGCACAAGTAAACAGATATTTCAGACGTGTTCTTTAACACATTTCTGATCTGCAGCCTTCAAGAGAGAGAGGAAAGGTGCCGTACCAGCGTTGCTTTTGCACGGGAGTTCATGTCCATCCGAGGAGTCAGAGGAGCAGGAGTGCTCCAAGTTCTCCGACGAACTTGCTGTTTCCTGGAAGCTGTTCGTGTAGGGCGAATAAAGCTTTGAGCAACGGTGATCATTCACCCCAGCAGGAGTTCTTCCATCTTTCGCTAGTCACCTTCTTCGTTGCTGCCAGTAACTCTGATTGTATCTTCTTTTTAGAAGTACTACGATCTGATTGTTGTGATTACGAAATCTTTTTATATTCTCGTAAAATTATAACGATATCTTTTTAGATCTTCGTTATACTTGCGCAACCTTTCTAGAAGTGTTGCGTTGGAATATTATTTTTACAATTGTTTTATATTCTCTGTTTTCTATCGAAAAATTGTGCCCCGGCAATAACACTTCCAAGATAATTTGCAAATGCTTTGGTATACTATAGCTGCCAAATTCTCAAAAATTTCAAGATCCCTTTAAAAGACTGCAAAAGCAAACAAAAGTATAGATCAACAATTAGGTTGAGAAATGAAAAGCCTACAAGCAAGGTTTACAATATCATTGCCGATATTTATGACTATTGATGCATCACTCCAGATTTGGGAGAAACCTGATTGTATCGACTAATAGCTATGGGATTGGGATAATATTATAAAGTATTTGTCAGATTAAAGTCTGCTACTCCCTACAATTAGTCAAAAGCGACCAAAACTTTCTATAATAAGTTGCCAAACTGTCCAAAAGTATTCCCAAATTAGCCAAAACTTTCCTAACTGGCACAAACTATCCAAGTTGATTTGGTTTTACTCATTTCTTTAAAATATGGTTTCATGACAACATACCTATTAATATGCACTTATGATGTTATTTTTCATATATCATGCACGTGTCATATTATTTGCAAAATCCAACATAAAACTAAACAAATAACAAATGGAATTAAGTTTAAGCTTTAACCTTCCATTTCTTATATTTTAGTACTATCAACGTTTCTGATTTTATCTAAGGTGCCTAAACTCGAAATTTCCTTCTCTAATCAGAAAGTTGTTCATACTTATAGTCTGATACCCATCCAATGTTCAATAATACTAATATGGATACTTTCTTTTGAGCTTTGATTTAAATGAGGCTGGGACATCTTCAATAGTTCCATTATATGCCATATAGTAACGACTATAGGAATCAGTAATACAATCAAAACATCCCCTTCTCTTTATACCAGCAAAATCCCACCTGATCTCCTCATTACTAGGCATGTCAATGGCAACTGATAACACGATCCGTTTTTTAGAACAAAATCGGGTTTGGGTGTAAAATTTAGAACCCGAATGACTTTTGGGTCAGTTTCAGATGAAACATGAAAATAAAATCGAGTCTGTTTCGAGTTTCATAAATTGTAAATTACATCTTTTACGCTTTTGTTTCTGACGCGGGCACTTTTAGGCTCAAAATTTGTTGCTATTTTTGGACAGATTTGAACCTGAAAATAAAATCGAGTCATTTTCGAGTTTCATAAATATATAATAGAAAATTTATACTTTTGGTCACTGAATATTTGCAAAACTTAAGTTTTGGTCACTTCCTAAATATATATATATATTTTTGGTCATTGAGTGACTAAAATTTAAGTTTTGCAAACATTCAGTGACCAAAAGTATACTTTTCCCAATATCCAATATATAATTTACTAGAATGCAAAATATGCTCTAAGATATCATGTTCAACTTTCTAGAATGCAAAATCCAGTGGTCTATTTTATCAATTTGATATGCAACAAAATTATTTGACGTCATCAGATGTATAATTTATGTAACCAACATCGTACCAGTCACTAGATTACTAGCCCTGCATTTCCTCTTATATCCTTAAGAGCTGTGCTTTAAAACAGGTTTTAATGACGGCTAAATAGGTGAAGTCAATGGTAAGGGCAACAGTTAAATGAGACGAGTGCCTTAGAAGCTTGCGCCTAAGGTAAGACGCAAGCCTAGACGTTGCCTGAGGCACTTGGAGACGGAAAACTGTTGCGTCAACTCGCCTTGGAGCCTGGACGAGAGTTTGTTGCCTTTAATAACACTAGTGGTACCAGGTGAAGAAGAGAATGACATAAGAAACATCTGGATTTTCAATACCGAGATATCTAAGGTCTATCCGTTCACCTAAGATATTAAGGTAAGTGAAAATGTAGGCGAATCAGTCAAGTTTAGGACAGAAACACATCATAAGTAGTATCACTAAGTAAGGGTAGGTTCCCAACGAACACCCCCCCCCCCCCCAAAAAAAAGCAAACTAAAACTGATAATGAAGTCAGTAACACAAACCTTACCCCAAGCCAGCCTATTGAAGCTGGTTCAGTTCTCGTATTGACCTGAACCAAGTTGCATTCCAGTTAAATAAGAAGTAACAATTAAGACAAGAATATTGGCATTTCAATTGCTTATACAGAAAATAATCATCGACATCATTCAAACCTTCTAACATCAATTAAAAAAGTTTTTGACTTATCAATCCTCCCTTGACTTATTTTTCTTACATACTTGGTAATGGTTTACTCTGCCAGACCATCAACTTACTCTCAAACAGAAACCAACAAAGCGAGAAAATACTCTAAATACGATATTTCGGTACATTTTGTATGTACAAAAAACAAATAAGTGTCATATCAAATAAATCACTTTCAGATTCATCTTTTGCTGAATTATAATTTGTTAGTCCCGGGGCTTGATCAAAGATGGTAGACTCGATGTCGAGATCAGAGGTTCAACAAATATTCACCTTCTGATTATTCTCGAGATCCAAGAGGAACACTATAATATAAATCTGATTACAAAAGCAACAATAATCAGAAAATAAATCTCACGTTCTTCCTCGCAATCGCAGTTGCTGACGGACAAAACTGAGTTCATAAAATAAATCTCACGTTCTTCCTTGCAATCGCAGTTGTAGACGGACAGAACTGAGTTACAACTCAGATGAAGGAGAAGAAAGAAGAAAGAAGAAGAGGAAAGGTTCTTGCTGGGGTGATTAAGATCACCGTTGCTCAAAGCAAGATTCGTCCCCCCACGATCTGCTTCCAGGAACCAGCAAGTTCGCGAAGAACTTCTGGAACGCTCGTAAGTCAATATTTGAGACTTGAACGGGCTTCCTGGACTTTACATACTCCCTTAACTCTCTTCTTGGTGCATCTTTCAAAGGAGGCCAAGGGGCTCTATTTATAGAGTGGAGTTGAGACTTCACCTCTTCTCCTATCCGATGTAGGACTAAAATACCAATACTCAAAAATAGAGTTTGATATTTTAGATCATCCCACAATCAGCATCGAAGTGTGCCAGTCCACGCCTACCCCCCGAACACTCCTGTGCATGCAGACATCCTGGAGTCCGTGTCCGAGTTCGAGTCCGCACAACAAAAATCAACTTGCATCCTTGTTGGATTTAATCCTTTTTTCTTCTAGGAAAATACTCCCACATGGCACAAACTTGTACCCCACTACACCTCATGTGCACACCTCAACACAAGCAATGCATTATATTGAGATACTCACCATTTGGTGTAGCCGATGTGGGACTATCTTTTCTAGTCCAAAGGCAAAAACACCAACAATCCCCCACATATCTCAATATATGGGTTGAGCGTTCTCCACAGTGACTGCCCATCATGCATTAGGAGAGATGTTGCTACGACTTGAATCTTCCCGTATAGGTTAAATAACAGCATGATACAAGAATGGACTAAGCCTTGAATTCTGTACCATAACTGCAATTCTTTCTACTCATATAATGACAGGCTGCACATTGAAGGCCTTGTGCCAGCCTGGTTTCAGTGTATAATTTTTGGACGTCTACAACTTTACCCTCAAGAGACGGCCTGATATCTCTGTCCATAAACTATAGGTGAGTTCTTTATAAAGAGTCATGGCATGAAGCATTGCGCTTCTTTGCGGTGCTACGCCGCTATGACATGGCTTAAAGCCGAGGCTTTACCCCTGCCTGGGTACCTCATCGTAGTGTCATACTACTATAGCATGAGGTCACAGGCCTCTTTGTAGTGCCAAACTACCCAGCATGAAGCCTTACGCTTCCGTGCGGTGTTATGCCGCTATGACATGGCTCACAAAGTCGAGGCTTTACCCTACCTGGTACCTCTTCGTGGTGTCATGCCACTGTAACATGAGGACATCGTCCTCTTTGTAGTGTTGTCTACCTCTCTTTATTATGATTATCATACAAAATTAGGCTACCTGCCTATTTGCGGTGCTACTCCGCTGTGACTTGGCTTGTAAAGCCGAGGCATTACCCCTACTTGGGAACCTCATGGTGGAGTCACCCCACTATGGCATGGAGTTACACTCCTTGTAGTGCTGTGCTACCGTGCTTCCTGTAAAGCACTCCGGGCATTCACTCTGCCTGAGAACTGACTAAGACATTTAAGCCAACCTTCCTATAGGATCCATTTTTTGCAGAAAACAATAGTAGACAACTATGGTTGTAGGTCCGTAACCTCTCCATGTCACAGAGGACAAGTACCCACCATTCCTGATATTCTTCTGGTTAATAGTCCTCCCTTAAACCAAAAGCTAGATGCCTAGTAGATTTCTCTTTGAACTAATAGCATAAAACTTTATGGTAGGATTGTAATAACACAATATCAGAATGCCTTCAAGCCCATTTTACAAGCTGTGTCATCGACCAGCTGGCACTTGAGGCCCTTGGTGAACGGATCCGCCAGGTTCTCCTGACTCTGAACATCAATCACTTCAAAAATACCCCTCTTGATGAGATCGTGTACTGCACTGTGCTTCAAACGCACAGTCCTCTTCTTCCCATTGAAGAGGTCATTTGATACCACCGCTGCAGTCGTCTGGTTGTCGCGGTATATCGGTATCCCCGGTATTTATGCCCCAACCACTGGAAGATCATACATGAGCTCCCGAAGCCATTCTGCTTCCTCCGCTGCGCTATCAAGTGCAAAGAACTCAGATTCTATGGATGACCGCGAGAGCATAGTCTGCTTCTTCGATTTCTACGATATAGCAGCTCCACCCATTATGAAAATATATCCACCTGTGGACCTCTCGCTCTCCACTTCTGAGCACCAACTGGCATCACTGAAGCCTTCTACTACCGACGAATCTCCGCTGTAGTACAGTACATATGTCTGAGTCTTCTTGAGATATCTCATAACCCGTTTCACAGCTTTCCAGTGCTCAATGCCTGGATTGCTCGTGAAACGACTCAGCATTCCCACGGCAAAAGCTATGTCAGGCCTTGTGGCAGTACTAGCATACATCAAACTCCCGATTATGCTTGTATACTCCAGCCGCCTAACGCTTTCCCTTAAATTAGGCTTCATCTTCAGATCACACCTGTACGGCGTATCGATCCATAGAAGATCCTGATACCCATAATGAGTGATCATCTTCTCAACATAGTGAGACTGTGATAACGCTAGTCCAATGTTTGTCCGGATGATCTTGAGTCCCAAGATAACATCAGCATCTCCCAAGTCTTTCATACTGAACTTCGTCGAGAGGAACTTTTTTGTCTCCGTGACACAGCTTATATCCGTACCTAGGATTAGCATGTCATCCACGTATAGACAAACGATGACTCCTCTTCCGTCAGCAAACTTCGTATAGACACACTTGTCTGTTTCACTGACCCTGTAGCCATTTGACCTTATGACTTTGTCAAACTTTTCATGCCATATTTTGGGAGCTTGCTTTAAACCGTACAAAGATTTCACCAACTTGCAGACTTTGTCTTCAAGACCTTTGATGACAAACCCTTCTGGTTGTTGCATATAGATCTCTTTGGTAAGCTCGCCATTCAGGAATGCCGTTTTCACATCCATCTGATGTATCACCATCTTATGTATCGCTGCGAGAGCAATTAACATTCTGATGTTGCCCCTCCGAGCTACTGGAGCATACGTGTCAAAGTAGTCGATCCCCTGCTTCTGAGAAAACCCCTTGGCCACCAACCTGGCCTTGAACTTGTCAATAGTTCCATCTGCTTTCATCTTCTTCTTGAAGATCCATTTGCATCCGATGGATTTCGCTCCTTCAGAAAGATCAACCAACACCCAAGTGTTATTTGAGGTGACGGAATCAATTTCATTGTCAATTGCCTCCTTCCAGAAAACATCATCTCTGGTCTTCATCGCCTCATCATAGGTAAGCGGATCTGCTTTCACATGATAGGTGATGAAGTCATCTCCGAAGTTCTTCAGCCTCATCGCTCGCTTCGACGACGGCTCAGCGAGTTCTGGTTCAACCATTGTTTCAACAACAACATCTTCTTGGACTACTTCTTTATTGAAAACTTCAGTTTTTTACGCACCCTTATTGTTCTCCGGTTTATCCGTAAGAACAATATTCTTGTGTCCTGTAAATTGTCTTTACGAGATTCGATGATATGATTTGACTCAATATCAAGAAATCTTCGAGCATTACTCTTCTCGGCATACCCCAAGAAGATCATCTTCGTAGTCCTAGTCCCCAGCTTCTGAATCTTCAGATCTGGGAGCTTTACATAAGCCAAAGACCCCCACACTCGAATGAAATTCAAGTTAGGTCTGACTTTGAACCATTGTTCATGAGGAGTTACGTCCAAAGTTGCATACGGCACTCTATTTAGAATAAAAGTGGTCGTCAATGCAGCTTCTCCCCATTAGTATTTAGGAAGACCTGTAGTTAGCAGCATTGAGTTCATCATTTCTGTCAATGTTCTATTCTTCCTCTCCGCTATCCCGTTAGATTGAGAAGAATACGGAGCAGTAGTCTCATTGATGATTCCATGTTCTTTGCAGAACGATACAAATTTATGAGACCTATACTATACTTCTCGATCACTTCTGAGTAGTTGTAGATCGGTTTAATGTTCAGCTTCAGCCCTGAAGTCTCTGAACTACTAGAATGCTGCATCCTTCTACTTGAGAAGTCATGCGAACGTGCACTTCGAGAAATACTTCGAACCGGCCTCTGTGGAGAACTGATAAAAGATAGACATCTGAGTGTACTAACTCCAGATGATCAGTACTTTAGTTCAATCGTCTGAGCAGCTACCCAACAGTCTTGTATCTGCACAGGCCTTAAACTCCTCCACCTCCTTACCCCTACATTCTGAAGATAAGGTCTCGGTAGGACAGCTTGAATCTGCTTCTGTCATAGAACAACTCTCAGTCCACTCAGTGAAGTAACTTCATCGCCATCAGTAGAAGTTCGAACATTCCTTCAGCACCGAACATATTTTTGAAGCATGTTCCTCGCCAAGAAATTACCATTTGGCTAGTACGAATGTCCATCTTTCAAGTCTGTATCAGATAACAGACTTTCTGAGATCAGATCACCAAAAAATCTCTGGTACGTGCACCACGCATTCCAGTGTCCTCGTCGGTGGTTAATAACCACAGTCTCGATCTTCAGAACTTCTGCTAGATATATGTTCGCCATCGAGACCTTCATCATAACATGGCTCATCCTTGGTGAATAGCTCCTTTGAGTGCACACATGGTCAGATGCACTAGTGTCAGACCACTAGTCAGCTACCACGCTAGATAACTCAACCTGTGCAACAGTAGCAACCAAGTTAAGTAATCAAAATAACCAAGTTTAGCTATACCTGCTATTTTGGTTTGGGCTTGGATTTGCATTCACTCATATAGTGGCCATTCTTGTTACAGTTGAAGCAAGCCACGTGGGACTTGGACTTCTGTTGCTTGAACGAACGACCCTTCACTTTCAGATTAGTGGATTCCTTCTTCTTGTGATGAGAAGCTACCTGCTTTCCCCTGAATTCTCTTGTCTGCACCAAGTTGGCCTTAGCTAGTTGGTTGGACAGAGAGTCTATCTTCTGTTGAGATCGTATTTCGTCCTCAATGTGGATCTCTTGTAGAAGATCATCCAAGATAATGTCCAGCTTCTTTTGATGCATTCTAGCATAGAAGTTGCTCCAACCAGCAGGAAGTTTCGAGACTATCCCTCCAACGATAAACTTGTCGACGAGGGGCATTTTCTCGTCATCTAACTTCTGGCGCAACTTCAGAAATTCCTTCACTTGAGATAGCATCGCCATCTCGTCTTCGAAGAGCCACTTATGGTACTTCTCGACGATGAAGATTTTGGACCTGTTCTCATCATCTTCATATAGCTTACCCAAAGAATCCCAGTTCTCTTTGGCCTTCTCCTTCTTGGAATATGACTCTGCCAGAGAGTCTTCCATAGAATTAAGAATCAGTAGTTACATATGTTGTTTTCTCTCTTCCATTTGCTCTGCTTGACGAGTGCAGCAGCAATAGCTTCGGCAGTTCCTCCTTCTGGAATTGTCGGTTCATCCTCAATTAACACATGGTCTACATCCACAAGTTGAAAATTAAGGGTGACCTTCCTCTTCCAGATTTGAAAATATTCTCCGTCGAATTTCTCCAACTTGTTAAAGCTGGTATCGAGGAGAGAAGCACGAGAGTTCTCCATCTTCAAGGATCTTGCTTTGAGATTGTTCGTCCCGGGGCTTGATCAAAGATGGTAGACTCGATGTCGAGATCAGAGGTTCAACAAACGTTCACCTTCTGATTATTCTCGAGATCCAAGAGGAACACTATAATATAAATCTGATTACAAAAGCAACAATAATCAGAAAGTAAATCTCACGTTCTTCCTCGCAATCACAGTTGCTGACGGACAGAACTGAGTTCAGAAAATAAATCTCACGTTCTTCCTTGCGATCGCAGTTGCAGACGGACAGAACTGAGTTACAACTCAGATGAAGGAGAAGAAAGAAGAAAGAAGAAGAGGAAAGGTTCTTGCTGGGGTGATTAAGATCACCGTTGCTCAAAGCAAGATTCGCCCCACCATGATCTGCTTCCAGGAACCAGCAAGTTTACGAAGAACTTCTGGAATGCTCGTAAGTCAATATTTGAGACTTAAACGGGCTTTCTGGACTTTACAGACTCCCTTAACTCTCTTCTTGGTGCATCTTTCAAAGGAGGCCAAGGGGCTCTATTTATAGAGTGGAGTTGAGACTTCACCTCTTCTCCTATCCGATGTGGGACTAAAATACCAATACTCAAAAATAGAGTTTGATATTTTAGATCATCCCACAATCAGCATAGAAGTGTGCCAGTCCACGCCTATCCCACGAACACTCCTGTGCATGCACGAGACATCCTGGAGTCCGTGTCCGAGTCCGAGTCTGCACAACAAAAATCAACTTGCATCCTTGTTGGATTTAATCCTTTTTCCTTCTAGGAAAATACTCCCACATGGCACAAACTTGTGCCCCACTATACCTCATGTGCACACCTCAACACGAGCAATGCATTATATTGAGATACTCACCATTTGGTGTAGCCGATGTGGGACTATCTTTTCTAGTCCAAAGGCAAAAACACCAACATAATTAGCATGATCTCTTCAATTAGAAACCAAGCACAATCATTGATATACAACATAAGACGAACAAACTTGTAGGGCAAGCAGGTGGAAACCCAAAAGTAGAATACCTCTTGAGGAGCCAACTGTTCAGCGTCCAGGCCGCAAGTGAAAGAAAATGAGCTAAATGATGAACAAATATGAGAATTAACATAAATTGATGGTCTAACACCTCACGAAAATTTTCATCTTCTTCCTTTACACAAATAATGGGTTAGTCACTATCTGAAGCTAAATGATGAACAAATACGAGAATTAACATAAATTGATGATCTAATACCTCACGGAAATTTTCATCTTCTTCCTTTACACAAATAATAGGTTAGTCACTATCTGAATTCCCTATCGCCTTACCGGGTTGTAGTTTTTGTTCTATATAAAAAAAGTGAAAAGATTAAGAATAGCAGGGAAAATAGTTGAAAGCAAATAAAGGGATCAGATTGACTAAATACTGGGGTTGATGCCACATTGCCCTCCTTGCAGAAACCGATTTTAAGTAAAAAAAAACTCTAAAGGCTCGTTTGGATGAAGTTTTTTGTATTTCTAGGAATCCATTTTTTTATTCCTTTATAAGTAAAAATAACTCTAAGGGCTCGTTAGGATGAAGTTTTTGTATTCCTTTGAATCAATTTTCTATTCCTTTCCCAATGAAAATGAATTCAACGTTCACATACCCATGTTTGGTTAGGTTGGGATTATGTGGTCCAAAAAAAATTGTTTGCTTAGGTGGGGAATACGTAGTACAAAAAAAATTCAATATTTCCATTCCCGTGTTTGTTTCACACGCATAGGAACCTTAATTTGTTTAGTTTTCCATAAATACCCTTTAATTAATTAATTTCATGATGCTACTATTACCTAAATTCACATGTTTAGGATAGAAGTTGAAATTTTGAAAGTAAAGAGAGAGAGTATTAACGTGCAAACAAAATACCCAAATAACATTTCTAGGAAAGCAAAACTATTTTCAAGGGGGGCTTGGGAATAGCTTTCCCACACCAGTGGGAATATGAAGCCCCTTGTATTTCCCTTAATTCTCAATCCTAGACATACCAAACATGGGTAAGAAATTCAAAACCTTTTCCAAGCCTCCAAAACTTGAACCGAACGTCGGACAAAGGAAAATCCAGTATCAAGCCAGGTCTATTAGACTATATACAAATTAAACTTCATGGACTAAACCTACATTAAAAGAATGGGTTATAGGCATTACCTCGTAGATTCTAATGTTCAGCAAATAGAATTTGAAGCGAAAAGCCAGAAGTTCTTTCGTGGGATTCCATAAGAGGAAAAAGGGAGATAAGTTAGTATAGAAACATTTCAATGATCATAAACAATAATAGTGATAACAACTTAGGACCATAGGGCAGAAGACGTTCTTCGACTGAACTTCCACTTTGCTAACTTGCTTACACCGTTCAGATCCCTTTCCTTACAAAGACTACTGCTGATTAGACTCTTGTGTACTGTTTCCTATCAGTGAAGCAAATCTCATACGATAACATTTGATGCGTGTGCACAATTACAAATCACCTTCCTTGAGAGCATGTGAACTACGGTGAGATTCTGAAAGAAGGTACACAAAAACAAACAAAGGTAAGAGTGCACATAATTTTCGTACCTCGACAGGTATGGCATCTGACAGTTCTGTTTGTATTAATTCCCAACTCTGTATTTTAGACTCTGAAATTAAAATATAAAATAACGATCTAACCGAGACCGAGACTTGAACTTGGTTCAATGTCCTTAAGACAATATTCGCTCCGTACTGATGCTTACAGTTTTACTGGCGATTAGTCTCCCAGGATACAACGGTTCTTTTCCTTCGGTAACAGCACTTCATACCGCGGAAACTCGACGAAGCAATGTTGGTAGTCCTCTCTCTCTTAGACTTAATGCTAGATGAATGAATGGATTGAGTGATTGAATTATTCAAACACTTATGCTTTCATAGGTAATAAAGAGACACAATGGAAAGGACACACATTTCCAATAGATTCGTTGGATAGATTTGTACACCTTTTCAATAGGTTCGTTGAATAGATTCGTTGCTGTAAAAAATAGTTGTAGAAAATAGTTGTTATATTTTATTGATAATCTCTTGGCTATTTATAACTTTACAACCTCCTCATTACATTAACTCTCTATAGGAATATCCTATGGCATATTCAATCATACCAAATATATTAATAGGATATTCCAACACATATTCCAACATACCAAAAATACCAATAGGATATTCCAACACTCCCCTCAAGATGGACGAAAGATATTCACTAAGCCCATCTTGTCACATCCTCTCATCACTCTGACAGAGCTAAGTCCCTTGGTTAGTCTGTCTGCTAACTGATCTTTGGTTGGAACATAGTCCAGCTCTAGTAGTCTACTATCCATCTTTTCTTTGATGAAAAATCTGTTAATCTCGATATGCTTGGTCCTGTCATGATGTAATAGATTGTTGGCAATACTAATAGATGACTGGTTGTCACACAATAGCTTCATCTTGGCTCCCTGGTTCAGATTCAGCTTCATCAGCATATTCTTCAACCGTAATAGTTCTGTGACTCCCAAGGTCATAGCTCTATATTATGCTTCAGCTGTTGATCTGGCCACTACTGACTGATTCTTACTCCTCCAAGAGACCAAGTTGCCTCTTACAAATATGCAGTATCCCGAGGTGGATCTCGTGTTGTCAGCACAACTAGTCCAGTCAGAATCACAATAACCCTCGATGCTCACATGATTATTCCTTCTAAAAATTACTCCCTTCCCGGGGCCTCTTTTCACGTACCTCAGAATCTGGTACACTGCGTGCATATAACCCTTCCGGGGATCATGCATGTAGCAGCTCACTACGTTGACCGCAAAGCTGATATCAGGTCGGGTGTAGCTCAAGTAGATCAACTTGCCCACCAATCTCTGATATCTATTCCGGTCAACTGGTTCTCCGGCTTTAGCATCCAGCTTGAACTTCTGGTCTATCGGTGTCGTAGCTGGTTTGTATCCCATCATCCATGTGTCCGTAAGCAGGTCCAGTGCGTATTTCCTCTGAGAAAGTATAATTTTCTCTGTATCTCGAGTAATCTCAATCCCAAGGAAGTATCAAAGAGGGCCAAGATCCTTCACCTCGAACTCCTTGCCAAGCTTTCTCTTGAGTTCGGCGATCTCCTGCTCATCATCGCCTATGATAATCATATCATCCACATACACCGTATGCATGGAGATGTGGCCTCCACTTCGTCTGAAGGACACAGTATGATCAACATTGATCTGCTGATATCCCATCCCTATCATTGCTCTCCTGAACATGTCAAACCACGCTCGAGGAGACTGCTTCAATCCATAGAGGAACTTCTTCAGCTTGCAGACCTTGTCTTCTGTCTGATTGTTGCAGAATCCTAGTGGTATCTCCATGTACACCTCATCCACTAGATCCCCATGAAGAAATGTATTTTTCACATCCAGTAGGTGCAGCTTTCATCCTTTATTGGCTGCCAAAGAGATCAAGGTCCTGACAGTACTTATCTTTGCCACTGGTGTAAAGGTCTCATCATAGTCGATGTCATACATCTGACTGTATCCTTTTGTCACCAGTCGAGCTTTGTAGTGCTCAACCTGTCCATCTGGGTTCTGTTTTACAGTAAAAATCTACTTGCATCCGACTGCTCTCTTTCCTTCTGGCAGTCTCACCAGCTTCCAAGTTTGGTTCTTCTCCAGAGCTCCCAACTCCTCGTGCATCGCTGCTTTCCACTTTGGATTGTTATGGGCTACCTGCCAATTGTTAGGTACAGTAACACTATCCAATGATGCAATAAAAGCTCCATGAAAAGAAGAGATATGTTCATATGAGACAAACTTAGCAAGGTCCCAACCATATCTATCATGAGGTTTTTTTATATTACTGCGAGTGGACCTCCATACTGATGATCATTGGGGAGGAGGAGAAGGCAGGATGTCACCTGAAGGGGAAGGTGGTGGTGTAGGTGTCTCAGGAGTCAAGATGAGCGCAAGCAAGGGACTTAGCACTGACATTGTAGGAACTGGTCCTGCAAGTTGCTTCTCTCGCCTGTTGTAGGTAAGTATCTTCCCCTGACCTGTAGGCCTAACACATCTTATTTCCTCCCCCTGTCCCTTTTCACCTTCCTGTACCCTATTTGTTCCTCCAAGCCATACTCCGAGATCAGTCGAAATGCTTCCCAACAACTCCTCCTCTCGCCTCATACTTGCAGTATCAGGTGAGATATTTGGGTTTCCCTCCTGACTGAAGTATGGCTCATGTTCTCTGAAGTGAACATCAATACTTACAAATTTCCTTTTTTCTACTGGACTCCAGCATACATTGCCCTTCTGAGTTCCCGAGTAGCCCACAAAGATACACTTGATTGCTCGAGGATCAATCTTCTCTACCGACAGTCTGTTGTCCTTCAGGAAGCATACGCATCCAAACACTTTTAGTGGGAGCATCCCACTATTATTTTCCTGTAACATCTCGCATGGAGACCTCCATCCCAACACCTTCAAAGGCATAATGTTGATCAGTTGAGCTGCTGTCAACATTGCATATCCCCACAGACTCTGTGGGACATTCATGTCTATCATCATACTTCTCGCCACTTCCAGGAGGTGTCTATTCTTCCTTCCCACTACTCCGTTCTGTGTTGGTGTATATGCACAGGTGGTCTGATATCGTATCCCTTGGACGAACAAGTATTCCGCAAGTGTCTTGTTGGTGTACTCCCTTCCATTGTCAGACCTCAGTACCTTCACCACTGGCTTGTACTGAGTCTGGACATGTTTATGAAAATACTGAAAACATGAGGGGACCTCACTCTTATTTTTCATCAAATACAGTCAAGTAGTATGAGAAAAACAATCTATGAAGGTAACAAAATATTTGTAAGCATTCATAGGAGTAGTACAAGGCCCCCAAACATCAGAGTGTACCACATCAAAAACAGACGAGCTCCTATGACCGCTACTCACATATGAACTCCTAGTAAGTTTGCCTAACTCACAAGCATCACAAACTAGTTTCTCTTTATTAACTTTTTCATAAATTGCAGGGTATAATTTGCTTAAAATACCAAATAAAGAGTGTCCCAACCTCCTGTAGTGGAGTCGCAATGTATCTTCCGCACTTATCTTCTTCAGTCCTTCCATCCCTGCCTTTTCTGGCTTAGATACTAATGCTGAATCCAGCCCTTCTCGATCCAGGTACCACAGTCAATCATGCTAAGTGTCAGTCCCAAGTCTTTATTCTGTCTCCTTCTCCTGAAAGATATACCTTAGGAATATCAAAGCAGACAGTGCATTTTAATCGGAGAATTATAGAACTAATGGACAAAAGACTGACTGGAAAAGAAGGAGCATGCAAAATATTAGATAATTTTATTGAATCTGTACAACTGACAGTACCCTTACCGACCACTGGCTGGAAAGTACAATCAGCTGTTTGAATGATGCCTGCCAATACTAGGTGAGTGTAGAAAGAAAACCCACTTGCATTCCCTGTCACGTGTCGAGATGCACTCGAATCGATAATCCAATCCGACGATCTGAGGAAAGACATAGATGTAAGGGCGAGCGAGTCGTCAGTGCCTTCCGTCGATGGATGGGCATACATGACAGTGTTACCTCTGGCTAAGAATGAGGTGGACGCCTCCCCGGTCCTACTCCTGTCTCCATCGCTCGACGCTCTCTGCCTCCTTTTGAGTACTTTCAACATGTCCTGCAGTACCTGATCCTCCTCAGTATAGGCACCGTTAGTTGTCTCCTCACCTTCTGCTACTAGCAGGTTTGCCCGACAATCTCCTCGACTGTCCCATCGACCCCTACAACCACGGTCACATCCTCCAAACTGTCTACGTCTACCGCATGAATCTCTCTTGGGTGGTTTGGTGCAAGCATACCTCAGATGACCCACCTTTCCGCAGTTGTAGCACTGTCGGGGCTCTTTCTTAGGTCCTGACGGTGCTCTTCGTCCTGTCGAGCCCTCATTCGGCTCTGTCTTCTCTGCGAGTGTTCACCTTCTCCGTCGTGGCCAACTCAGGTAGGTAGTCGGTCCATCAAACTTTAGATCGATGGAGGGAAGCTCCAACTTCGACGACATTCGTGTCGTGCTCTCACCAGCCGACATCTTCATCAACTTCATCAACGCCGTAACCTCTGCAGGATTCAGCTTCTTGATGATCTCCTCCATCGATACTTCTCCTCTCCGATCACGTCACGTCCCGCTCCACGACTCACGTTCGTCCTCATCGTCCGCTCCTAGATCCGAACTTGTCTATTTTCTTCAGATTTAGGCATTGGTATCCTCTTTCAGAATGATCCGAACAACGACAACAACGGCACTGTTATGTGCAGTAGGAGGGGACGGCGTGCACATAGGAGGGGCGGCTGGCGCGCGTACCACAGCGGGCAGTAGACGCAGCAGCAGTGGACAGCAGGCACAGCAGCAGCAGCAGTAGTAGCAGGCACGGGAAGGGGGGACTGTTGTGCGCGGGTTAGGGTTTGGTGGCAGAGAGAGAGAAGAGGGGGAAGGTTAGGGTTTGTATAAAGGTGGCTCTGATTCCATATAGAAAATAGTTGTTATATTTTATTGATAATCTCTTGGCTATTTATAGCTTTACAACCTCCTCATTACATTAACTCTCTATAGGAATATCCTATGACATATTCTCATTACATTAACTCTCTATAGGAATATCCTATGACATATTCCAATATACCAAATATACTAATAGGATATTCCAACACATATTCCAACATACCAAAAATACCAATAGGATATTCCAACAGTTGCCATATATTCGTTCTAGAAAAATCAATTATTAGTATTAATTAATATTTCAAATATACATTCACTTTTCCAACAAGTTCCTCTGAAGTACATTACAAACGGCGAACATGAAACAACAAGTTAGCAGTTTACCTTAAGAATGTACTCTAAAAAGATGCAATAGAGACTTCTTTGAACGGCAACAGTATGTGCATAGCTTATCTTGTCCTTTTTTTGCTAAGGATGACAACATTTTTTTAAGGGTTAATTATACCGACCTCCCTTATGTTTGATGAGTATTACATGGACTATCCCTATTCCGAAAATAATTACACTAACCACCCCTATCATTTGTAAATTTTATTAATAATAGGGGTGGCCAATGTTATTAGTTTCTATAGAAAATAGAAACTATAGGGGGTGTCCATGTAATTAGTTTCAAAACATGGGTGATCCGTGTAATAAGTGTAAAACATAGGGGTAGTTAATGCAATTAACCCTCTTTTTTTGAAAGTAATGGCATCAACAACAGACCCATTACCATCAGGACTTTCCTCTGGAAGAACAAGATCCCTCCATCTCAAACGAGAATCCAGATATCTAACCTGTCTGATAGAAAATCAAAAGGAAAAAGACTCATGGAATAGACACAAAAAGGTTTCCATATACAAAAGTTACAGATAACACCTAAATCGTGACAGGTAATCCATTCCACTTAAATCAATGCAATCAAGCTAACAAGATTTTTTTAATATAAAATTCTACACAGTTCACACTTATGTGCGGTCGAAGATTGGATGCATTACCTTAATAGGATCAACCTTCTCACACTATGATTCTGGCGTTGGCTCTCAATCTGGCATTTTCAAGAGAATTTGCAAATGCTTTGGTATATACTATAGCTGCCAGATTCTTATTATTTTGAAGATCCCTTTACAAGACTGCAAAAGCAAACAAAAGTATAGATGAACAATTAGGTCAAGAGATGAAAAGCCTATAACTAAATTCAAAGAAAAAAGATATTGAAGAAAAATAATGAAGATCTCTCACCAATCTCTATACAGTTTACACTTATGTGCAGTCGAAGATTGGATGCATTATCTTAATGGGATTAACCTTATCACACTACGATTCTGGCGTTGGCTATCATAATGGGATTAACCTTCTCATACTATAGCTGCCAGATTCTCAAAATTTTCAAGATCCCTTCAAAAGACTGCAAAAGCAAACGAAAGTATAGATCAACAATTAGGTCGAGAAATGAAAAGCCTATAAGCAAGGTTTACAACATCATTGCCGGATACTTATGAGTATTGATGTATCACTCCAGATTTGGGAGAAACCTGATCGTATCGACAAATACCTACGGGATTGGGATAATATTAGAAAATATTAGTCAAATTAAAGTCTGCTACTGCCTACAATTAGTCAAAAGTGGCCAAAATAGTCTATAAGTTGCCTACAAAATAGTCAAAAGTGGCCAAAATAGACTCCTGAGAACTCACAGAACCCATATAACTTTGAGAGGAACAAAGAAAGTACAGTAGTATTCCCCCTGAGTTTAAAGAATCTGTATGTATGGATTTTCGAATATGTATCAGCTAGAATAAAATTTCAAATTCTCCAACATATATTTGTAAACTCTCAAATTCATACTTACTCTAGTTTGTTGCAGAGGTATATACCAACCAATATTTCCTTGAAGGATTAACACCATAGTTCAGTATCGGCTGATACCGATACGATTTGACATGTCCCGATTTGATACCTATACTGATCGATACCGACATTTGGGGTCTCTTTTCCGGTCAATTCGGCAAAGAAAAAGCGTAAAAACATAGAAATGTTATAAAAGCATGTAAAAGAAGAAAACTTATCTATCGTATGTAAATCAATCGGTAAGGATGACTGTTATTCCATTCAATTTCAAAACTATTAAAAAACAACACTGAAAATTTTAAAATTATGCCTAAATATATTTTCCATAATGTTAATAACTTATTAATAATTATTTGTTTTTCGATACCAAAAAAATCCAATACTCCGATTTGAAACCTCCGATATTGCCGATCTCGATACCGATTCTGATACTACGAACCTCGATTAACACCCTCCTTCCACCACACTAGTACAACATTGTTCTTCCCGAGATCCTTCACAGAATCACATTATTTAGCCCCTTCTGCAAAAGACCATATAGAACACTCTGTCACCACGTTTACCTTTCCAATACAGTCTTAGAAGCCGAAACCTAGGACCATAGGGCAGAAGACGTCCTCCGACTGAGCTTCCATTTTACTAACTTGCTTACACTAGGGGTGAGCATATAACGGTTGAAAACCAAAAACCGAACCAAAATATGACAAATTGTTCGTTTTTTCGGTTATCGGTTCTATTTTCATTTGAAAATTTAAAATTTTGAAATAACGGCTTGGTTTTAAGTTCTTAATCCGAATAATCGAACCGAACCGACAACCATTTAAATTTTGTAATTTATCGAACTACCATCAATATATATATATATATATATATATATATATATATATATATATATATATATATATATATATATATATATATATATATATACTAATGTTTTTTAACCCCTAACTGAGCGCACTATCTTCTCCTATTCTCCATCGGTGCTTCTTTGAGCATTCTCTATCTACCCCCAATCTATATATACTAATATATTTCACTATATGCAATATAATAATTCATAAATATAATAATGCAATATATTTTTAAAAAATTTTTTGTTATTTAAATAGGCTCATTTTGCTAAAAATTTGAAGGTTCGGCACATTGGCTCATGAACCGAACCGACCGAAAATCGAATTCGGTTCGGTTTTGTTCAGTTTTTACAAAAACGGTTCGATTTTCGGTTTTGAGAAACACGATTTACGGTTATTTCGGTTCTCATATATTCGGTTCGATTAACCGTTGCTCACCCCTTCAGATCCTTACCTTTCTATTAGTGAAGCAAATCTCACATGATAACACTTGATGCGTATGAACAATTGCAAATCACCTTCCTTGAGAGCAGGTGAAGTTAGGGTGAGATCCTGAAAGAAGGTATACAAAAACAAAAGAAGGTAAGAGTGCACAGCATTTTCGTACCTCGACAAGTATTTTAGACTCTGAAATTAAAATATAAAATAACTATTAATTCATTTAATTTCAAAACCACTAAGAAATGACACTGAAAATACTTAAAATTACGTCTATATGTATAAAATATATATTTTTAAATGTAAATAATTTATGAATAATTATTTGTTTTTCGATACCAAAAAATTCGATACTCCGATCCGAAACCGCCGATACTACCGATATCGATTTCAAGCTTAATGAGCTTGATTTCAAGCTAGTTAGGTTTGAAATGGCCGGTGGGTTTTGGATCTTCGGATGATCATCAGTGGTTTGGCACTAGTTTGCGGTAGGGCTGGTCTGGATGGTGGGGATGGACGAAAATGTACAGAGGCGCGCGGAGACCCCAACCAAATATCATTCCAACATTCATAGCTTGACTCGACCCCATATAGTAAATGATTTGTACAGCCGAAGAAAAAGATCCGAAACTCACCGGCCATGGCTTTATGTGCCACGTTTAATAAATGTTTGGTTTGTACACCACATTTTCATTCACCGGCCATGGTTTGGAGGTGAACAAGCATATTTGGAACAATCAACAATAGAGTTTTATTATACAAAACTTGTATACAAGATCAATGATACAAGCTTTTTAAGGTATCTTTCTTTTCGTAATTATTATTATTTTGTTTTGGTATCACCTTGCTGGAGGATGCATCCCATAGAGTAGAACCAAATTATAAACCAACCACTCGTACCAATATACTCACTCACACTTGTGATCTTTCTTTTTGTTATTATTACTATTATTTTGTTGATAGAAGAAGAAGAGGAAGCTGGTCAATCAGAGTGGCTTCTTGAATCTTTCTATTTATTAGAAGAAGATTTTTAGTGTTATATAGTCTAGGGCTTTCACTGATTTGGCGTTCCCCATGTTCCTGATCGTAAGCATATACTGGAATTTGCAGCATTTTTTGGGGTTATTTATGAGTCTTTCTAAGCCTGATAAATTAAGGGGGGGCTGAACTTTAGGTATAGTTGCGGAGAGACGAGTACACTATCTTCGCACCACAATATTAATTTTTTCATAATTTATTTATCACTTAATTTTTCAAAATAAGAGAATAAAACATAACTAAGGAAATATTTTAAATATGTTTCATGGTGCTGCTTATTTAAGGCCATAAAAACCAACAACTTCCTTGACTAGATCACTCTTTCTGGCTTTCGAGTAATGGTTGTACATGATTCTCAGTATTTTCAGAGGGATGCTATTGATGATGTTATTTTGTGTATCTAGCTATTTTTGTTATTTGTTTAGTTACTCCAAACTCTTGGTATATATTGTTATTGTCGGGGCACAATTTTTCGATGGAAAACTGAGAATATAAAATAATTGTAAAAACAATGTTCCAACGCAACACTTCTAGGAAGGTTGCGCAAGGATAACGAAGATCTAAAAAGATATCGTTATGATATTACGAGAATCTAAAAAGATTTCGTAATCACAGCAATCAGATCGTAGTACTTCTAAAAAGAAGATACAATCAGAGTTACTGGCAGCAACGAAGAAGGTGACTGGCGAAAGATGGAAGAACGCCTGCTGGGGTGAATGATCACCATTGCTCAAAGCTTTATTCGCCCTACGCGAACAGCTTCCAAGAACCAGCAAGTTCGTCGGAGAACTTGGAACACTCCTGCTCTTCTGACTCCTCGGACGGACACGAACTCCCGTGTAAAAACAACGTTGGTGCGGCGCCTTTCCTCTCTCTCTCTCGAAGGCTGCAGATCAGAACTGTGTTAAAGAACACGTCTAAAAAACTCTGTTTACTTGTGCTAAAGAACACTTCGTAAACTTTCTGGTGGTTTCTCTTTCTGTTCTGTTCTGTAACCTGTAAGTGAGGAGGAGGAGGCCTTATATAAGCCCCTGCAACAACTGCCCGGTTAGCACAATGTTAGGGACGTGGTAGTAACCACCCCGAACATGGAGCAACCACTCAGAACATGCAAGGACACGTTCTGCTGGAAGTTGTGCCACCAGCATAATTTACACTTTACGCACACAGCCCCTTTTACGCACCCTACGTACACTACGCACTCTACGCACACTGCGTACGCTGTGCACACTGCGCACTCTACGCACGCTGCGTACGCTGCACACACTGCGCGTATTAGACATACTGGGCTGCGTACTGGGCTGCGTAACTGGGCCAGCGTAACTGGGCTCGCGTAACGGGCCGCGTAACGTGGTCGCGCAAGTGGCTCGTACAACGAGCGCAACTTAAGCGTACTATGCGCCTAGCAACGATGCTGACGTGCTAAGTGCAAAGTGCGCCAACAAAATGCCACATTACGCCTCATGAGCCCTTGAGCCCGAGTCTGAGCCCGAGTCCGAGTTCAAGTCCGAGTCCGAGTCCGAGTCGCTAAGCCCCAACGGGGCTTAGCTCCTATGGAAATAAATTTCCCAAGAACAAAAAGTATGAATGCTTTAATTGTTGATTTTAGCCTTTTTCTCATTAGAAAAATAATTCCACATGGCAAACCCATGTGCACCTCCACACCACATGTGCATCTCCAATAATAGCAAAGCTAATATATAGAGATACAAACCATTTGTTTTTTTCGATGTGGGACTAAACCTTTCTAAAGGAAAAATCAAAAACCCAACAATCCCCCACATATCTCTATATATGGATATAAGTGTTCCCCACAGTAACTGTCCATCATGCATTAGGAGAGATGTCGCTTACGACTTGAATCTTCCCGCATGGGTCAAAAATCAAACTATAATACAAGAATAGACTAAGCCTTGAATTCTGCATCATAGCTGAAATTCTTTCCACTCACATAATATAGTTACATGTGCTTCTGGCTACACATTAAAGGCCCTGTGCCAGCCTGGTTTCAGTATATAATTTTGGGTGTCTACAAGTTTACCCTCAAGAGACGGCCTGATATCTCTGTCATACACTATAGGTGAGTTCATTATAAAGAGACATGGCATAAAGTGCTTTGCGCTTCCCTTGCGGTGCTACGCCGCTATGACATGGCTTAAAGCCGAGGCCTTACCCCGTACCGGGAACCTTATCGTAGTGTCATACTACAGTAGCATGAGGCAACCGCCTCTTTGTAGTACCAAACTACCCAGCATGAAGCCTTAGGCTCCCTTGCGGTGTTAAGCCACAACGACATGGCTTGCAAGGCCGAGGCTTTATCCCTAACCGGGTACCTCATGGTGGTGTCGTGCCACTGTAACATGAGGAACTCCTCCTCTTTGGAGTGCTCACTACACCCCTCTTTATATTTAACATACAGCATTAGGCTAACTGCCTATTTGCGGTGCTACGCCGCTGTGACTTGGCCTGCAAAGCCGAGGCTTTATCCTATTCCTGGGCAGCACCCCACATATAGGAACCTCATTGTGGAGTCACCCCACTGTAGCATGGAGTTTTACTCCTTGTAGTGCTGCTCTACCGTGCTTCCTGTAAAGCACTCCAGGCATTCACTCTGCCTGAGAACTCATTAAGGCAATTAAGCCAACCTTCCCACAGGAACTATTTTTCGCAGAAAACAATAGTAGACAACAGTGGTTATAGGTCCGTAACCTCTCCATGCCCAATAGAACATGTACCCACCGTTCCTGATATTCTTCCGATTAGTGGTCCTCCCTTGAACCAAAAGCTTGATGCCTAGTAGATAAATCTTTAAACTATTAGCATAAAACTTTATGGTAGGAATACAATAATCCAATATCAGAATGCCTTCAAGCCCATTTTACAAGCTGTGTCATTGACCAGCTGGCGCTTGAGGCCCTTGGTGAACGGATCCGCCAGGTTCTCCTGACTCCGAACATCAATCACTGCAATAACACCTCTCTTGATAAGATTGTGTACTGCCCTGTGCTTCAACCGCACGATCCTCTTCTTTCCGTTGAAAAGGTCATTTGATGCCACCGCCGCAGTCGTCTGGTTGTCGCAGTATATCGGTATCGCCGGTATTTGTGCCCCAACCAATGGAAGATCATACATGAGCTCCCGAAGCCATTCTGCTTCCTCGGCTGCGGTATCTAGTACAAAGAACTCAGATTACATGGATGACCGTGAGAGCATAGTCTGCTTCTTCGACTTCCACGATATAGCAGCTCCATCCATTGTGAAAATGTATCCACCTGTGGACCTCTCGCTCTCCACCTCTGAGCACCAACTGGCATCACTGAAGCCTTCCACTACCGACGGATCTCCGCTGTAGTACAGTACATATGTCTGAGCCTTCTTGAGATCTCTCATAACCCGTTTCACAGCTTTCCAGTGTTCAGCACCTGGGTTGCTCGTGAAATGACTCAGCATTCCCACGGCGAAAGCTATATCGGGCCTTGTGGCAGTAGTAGCATACATCAAACTTCCCATTACGCTTGCATACTCCAGTTGCCTGATGCTTTTCCCTGAATTAGGCTTCAGCTTCATATCACACCTGTACGGCGTATCGATCCCTGGAAGATCCCGATACCCATAACGAGTGATCATTTTCTCAATATAATGAGACTGTGACAGCGCTAGTCCAGTGTCTGTCCGGATGATCTTGATCCCTAAGATCACATCAGCTTCCTCCAAGTCCTTCATACTGAACTTGCTTGAGATGAATTTCTTTGTCTCCGTGACACAGCTAATATCCGTACCTGGGATAAGCATATCGTCCACGTACAGACAAACGATCACACCTCTTCCATCAGCGAACTTCGTGTAAACACACTTGTCTGTATCGCTGACCATGTAACCATTTGACCTTATAACTTTGTCAAATTTCTCATGCCACATCTTGGAAGCCTGTTTAAGACCGTACAAAGATTTCCCCAACTTGCAAACTTTGTCTTCAAGACCCCTGATGACAAATCCCTCTGGCTGTTGCATGTAAATCTCTTCGGTCAGCTTGCCATTTAGGAAAGCCGTATTCACATCCATCTGATGTATCACCATCTTATGTATTGCTGCGAGAGCAATCAACATTCTGATGGTGGTCATCCGGGCTACTGGAGCATACGTGTCAAAATAGTCAATCTCCTGCTTCTGAGAAAACCCCTTGGCTACCAACCTAGCCTTGAACTTGTCAATAGTTCCGTCTGCTTTCATCTTCTTCTTGAAGATCCATTTGCATCCGATGGGTTTCGCTCCTTCAGGAAGATCAACCAACACCCAAGTGTTATTTGAGGTGATAGAATCAATTTTATTGTCAATCGCCTCCTTCCAGAAAATCGCGTCTCTGGTCTTCATCGCCTCATCATAGGTAAGCGGATCAGCTTCCACATGATAGGTGACAAAGTCACTTTCGAAGTCCTTCGGCCTCCTCACACGCTTAGCTGACGGCTCAGCTTGTTCTGGTTCAACCATTGTTTCAACAATAACATCTTCTTGGACCACATCTTTATTGAAGACTTTAGTTTCTTGTGCACCCTTATTGTTCTCCAGAACATCTGCAAGAACAATATTCTTGTGCCTTGCAAATTTGTCTTCAAAATATTTTTCGTCGCGAGATTCAATGATATGATTTGACTCAATATCAAGAAATCTCCAAGCATCATTCGGCATACCCCAAGAAGATCGTCTTTGTAGTCCTTGTCCCAAGCTTCTGAATCTTTAGATCTGGAAGCTTGACATATGCCAGACACCTCCACACTCGAATGACATTCAAGTTTGGTCTGACCTCGAACCAGAGTTCATGAGGAGTAATGTCAGAAGTTGCATGAGGAACCCTATTTAGAATAAAAGTGGCCGTCAATGCAGCTTCTCCCCAGTAGCACTTAGGAAGACCAGCAGTCAACAACATTGAGTTAATCATTTTTGTTAACGTTCTGTTCTTCCTCTCTGCTACTCCGTTTGATTGAGGAGAGTACGGAGCCGTAGTCTCATTGACAATTCCATGTTCTTTGCAGAACGATACAAATTCATGAGACCTGTACTCCCCACCTCGATCACTTCTTATCCTTTTGAGTTGTTGTCCAGTCTGCCGCTCAGCTTCGGCTCTGAACTCCTTGAACTTCTCGAATGCTTCGTCTTTAGCCTTCAGCAAGTAGACGAACGCATACTTTGAGAAGTTATCGATGAAGGTTATGAAATACTTCATTCCGACCTTTGTAGAGAACTGTTTGAGGTCACAGATATCGGAGTGAACCAAATCCAGAAGATCTGTACTTCGATTAACCCGAGAAAAGGGTTTTCTTGTGATCTTCGTTTGAGCACAAACTTCACATTTCTCTACCTTATGCCCATATTTGGAGATAAGTCCTAGACTAGACATTCTGTTTATTCGTTTACAATGAACATGTCCTAGCCTATTATGCCACAACTCAAAAGTATAAGCAGAATGAGTGACTTCATTAATTACATTAATTACATTGGACTGATTTACAAGCTGAATCTTGAACATTCCTTCGGTATAAAAAGCTTTCCCGAAATATGTTCCCTTGATAGACATTACCTTCTGGCCAGCATTGATGTCCATACTGAGGCCTGCATTGCAGAGTAGGCCTCCCGAGGCCAGGTTCTTGGCGATAGCAGGTACGTGCTTCACGCCTTGAAGCATCAGAGACTTCCCTGAAGTCAGCTTCAACACTACCGTCCCGATCCCAAGCACTTCAGCTTGTGCCTAGTTCGCCATCATAACCACTTCAGAAGTGGGGGTGTAGGTGGTGAACCACTCCTTACTGGAGCAGACATAGCAGGAGGCTCCAGTGTCTACCCACCAGTCAGAATCAGTCCTTACTGCATCAACCTGTGCAATTATAGCAACTACGTCAGTGATCATAGATACCTTACTAGGCTTTCCTTGCTCTGATTGCTTGGTCTTTGCTTTGCACACATTATTAAAGTGGCCCTTCTTGCCACACTTGAAGCAAGGCATTTCAGACTTCGGCTTCTTTTTCTTGATAGAAGTTCCCTTGACTTTTAGATTGTCATGGTTCTTCTTCTTGCTGTGGAAAGCCGCCTGCTTTCCCTTTGGTTCCTTGGTCTGAACCAGATTGGCGTTAGCCAATTGCTTGGACAGTGTGTCCACCTTCAGTTGAGCCCGCATCTGGTCCTCAACGTAGATTTCCTGTAGGAGATCTTCAAGGGTGATCTCCAACTTCTTCCTATGCATGTTTGCATAGAACTTGCTCCACCCAGCGGGAAGCTTTGAGACAATCCCTCCAACAATAAACTTGTCGGGAAGGGGCATTGCCTCGTCTTCCAGCTTCTGTCGCAGTTTCAGGAACTCCTTCACCTGCGGCAGCATAGACTTTTCGTCCTCAAAGAACCACTTGTGATATTTTTCAACCACAAATATTTTACTGCGGTTCTTGTCTTCTTCGTAGAGTTTTTCTAGAGACTCCCATATGTCTCTAGTGATATTCATCTTAGAATAGGATTCTGCTAGGGAATCCTCCATAGCATACAGGATAAGCAACCTGCAAATGCTATTCTCCCTTCTCCACTTGGCCTGAAGTTTAGTAGCCGCAGAGATTGCGGCAGCAGATCCAGTATCTGGAACGGTAGGTTCCTCTTCAAGAAGCACGTGATCCACGTCTCTGTGTTGAAGAGTGAGATAAACCTTCCTCTTCCAGACTTGATAATGCTCTCCATCAAACTTCTCTAATTTACAGAAGTCAGTGTTTAGGAGTGAAGCATTAATGTTTTCCATCGTAGCAATAAAGCTTTGAGATTGTTATTGCCGGGGCACAATTTTTCGATAGAAAACTAAGAATATGAAACAATTGTAAGAACAAGGTTCCAACGCAACACTTCTAGGAAGGTTGCGCAAGGATAACGAAGATCTAAAAAGATATCGTTATGATATTACGAGAATCTAAAAAGATTTTGTAATCACAGCAATCAGATCGTAGTACTTCTAAAAAGAAGATACAATCAGATTTACTGGCAGCAACGAAGAAGGTGACTGGCGAAAGATGGAAGAACGCCTGCTGGGGTGAATGATCACCGTTGCTCAAAGCTTTATTCGCCCTACGCGAACAGCTTCCAGGAACCAGCAAGTTCGTCGGAGAACTTGGAACACTCCTGCTCTTCTGACTCCTCGGACGGACATGAACTCCCGTGCAAAAACAACGCTGGTGCGGCGCCTTTCCTCTCTCTCTCGAAGGCTGCAGATCAGAACTGTGTTAAAGAACACGTCTGAAAAACTCTGTTTACTTGTGCTAAAGAACACTTCGTAAACTTTCTGGTGGCTTCTCTTTCTGTTCTGTTCTGTAACCTGTGAGAGAGAAGGAGGAGGCCTTATATAAGCCCCTGCAACAACTGTCCGGTTAGCACAATGTTAGGAACGTGGTAAGTGCAAAGTGCGCCAACAAAATACCACATTACGCCACATTATGCCTCATGAGCCCTTGAGCCCGAGTCCGAGTCCGAGTCCGAGTCGCTAAGCCCCAACGGGGCTTAGCTCCTATGGAAATAAATTTCCCAAGAGCAAAAAGCATGAATGCTTTAATTGTTGATTTTAGCCTTTTTTTTTATTAGAAAAATAATCCCACATGGCAAACCCATGTGCACCTCCACACCACATGTGCATCTCCAATAATAGCAAAGCTAATATACAGAGATACAAACCATTTGTTTTTTCCGATGTGGGACTAAACCTTTCTAAAGGAAAAACCAAAAACCCAACATATATTTCCTCAGAATCCATCTTGATTTCAACCATCTTTTATGAAAATAAATATATACATTCTAGAATATTTCTGTTTGTACAAGTTTCATTGTCTGGTTCTTACCGACCAATACCGGCATTGTGGGTCTCTTCTTCGATCAATTCGACGAAGAAAATTGAACCAAAAACACCAATCAACAAGGGTGTAAATAGAGCTCTCAAAATGGGCTAAGCCCGTTGGGCTGGCCCGCCCCGCCCGCCAAAAAAGTGGGTTGGGCCGAGCATTTAGGAGCCCGCCAAACAGGCGGGCCTAGGCGGGCTGACCCGCTAGTAGTCCGCCCCGCGGTGGGCTAGCCCGCGGGCCAAGTGGGTTGGCCCGCCATCTATTTTTTTTTAATTTTTTTAATTTTTTTATTTAGCACATATATGAGATATGTATTATAAATGATAAAAATTCTCATTTAATGCAAGTAATGACGTATAAAATATTAAATTTGGTCATTTATTTACATGAATGAAGGTGTTTTAAAGAAATATCTATATTATACTGTTTCTTGAATTTTGCTTGTAATTTGATGCATATAAGAATGAGTAGAAAATATTATATATATGATTTTTTTTCCTTTTAAGAAACTAAAACAATAATTAAAAATTAAAAAAATTAAGCGGGCCGGCCCGCCTAGCCCGCGGCCTGCCGGTGGGTTGGGCTGGGTTGGAATTTTTTCAGCCTGCCAAAATGGTGGGTCGGCCCACCCCGCCCTGCCAAATGGTGGGTTACGGGCCGGCCGGTCCCGCCGGTCCGTCTTGACAGCTCTAGGTGTAAAAGCATAGTAAGGTTTTACAAGCATAGTAAAGAAGAAAAGTTATCTATTGCATGTAAACCAATCGGCAAGAGTCTCCTATTTCATTCACTTTCAAAACTACTGAGAAACAACACCGAAAATACTTAAAATTGTTCCTAAATATATAATATATATTTTCTAAATTGTTAATAATTTATTAATATTTATTTGCTTTTCAATACGAAAAATTTCGATACTTCGATCCGAAACTGCCGATACCGCCGATCCCAATACTCAGGAATTGTCTGATATCGCTTACGACACCGATAGTGTGAACCTTGCTTTCTAGTTTCCTTAGTGAAATGGTGGAGAAAGTAGTATTTGGTAAATTCACCCAATATGAAAGATAATCGATAGGTTTGATATGATTTGGAAACAGTATATGGCCAAGACAGGAAAAGAAAATGATGGAAGAAGTTAAATTAGTGGGAACTCTATGACGCCAAATACTTCTCACAAAAGTTAGCTTTCAACTATGCTTTCAAGGGGAACTAAACACTGTTGTTGCATCCTCTAGCAAGGTGATCCTCATCTCATTCATAGAACAACATTCTAGAGTACACTTTTTGTTATGTAAAAAATTGTTTCGGTAACACTTGTATATCAATTTGTGTTTCAGGTGACTAAGCTATGTGACTCGGAGGAGAATAGAGATGGAGTCTGTTCGATTCAATGGACTTGCAACCTCTACGGGTCTGCATGTCTGGCCTCAAAAGTATTTTGGGTTCATTCTGCGAATGATGGAATATGACGCTAAATGATGTAAAACATTTTGTATTTATTTTGTAAATGATGGGAGATATGATTAATGATGTATATTATTTTGGTATACGTTTAATGATGTAAAGAGTTTTTAGTTCATGTTGTAGACGCTCAATGATAGAAAGAACTTTGGGTTTATTTTGTAAACAATTAGATATAAGTTTAATGATGTTTTATAAATACTAATTTTTTTTTGCTAATACAATACAACAATATGCAATTGAAATTGTACAGTTTGTTATAAATCGATTTTGTTATTTATGTATTTTAATTGTATGTTTTATATATAGATGAAACATGAAAAAAATATTTTTTATAATAATTAGCACAATTTTTTATAATAATTAGCACAATTTTTATTACTTTTTGGGATGGGTATGTAATTGTCCTGAAAGTAAACTACATCTCTTTGGGATTCCGTCTCTAATTTTTAAAACAATTTTTACTCGTCACAAATACTTATATTTTGGGACGGTTTAATAATATGTCATAAAAATATAATAATTCAGACATTTTTGGGACAATTATTTATTTCGATCCTAAAATCCAATTAGGACGGTTTTTTCATCCTAACTTTTTTTTGCCACGCCACCCTAATAGCACTGTTTCAATCCGCCCCAAATAATAATTTAGGACACTGTTTCAATCCGTCACAAATAATAATTTAGGACGGTTTAGACACTTTTTAACACGAATTTTAGCCATCCCAAATGGCCACTTTTTTGTAGTGGCTTAGACTCAGATCTATTATCGAACTCAGTCATCTATAAAAAGTTTCAAATTCCACAACCTTTGTTTTTTTAACTTGATATAAAGCCTCAGAGTCGGAATTTATTTCCATATAATCCTTGACCATGGTTTGAATTCAAGCATCTTCATCTTAATCTTGAAGTATACTTTAATTTATTCGTCTTCAAATCTAATGTCAACGTTAGGATCGAATTTTGTTTCCTCTATTAGTAGTAAATGTTACTAAATTAAAAAATTTAACCTCAACATAACCATCAAGCATTATATTATTTTTTACTTCAAACATGTATTTTTCTTGAATATTTTTTTTCAAACTCCAAAATTCATAATTTTGATTCTTGGATTTTGTACTCCAAAGCCCAATTTTTTTTAGTGTTCTACCATCTGTTAGTCATTCATTGTATCCTTTGTTCAATTCTATATTATCATCGCATAGAACAACCTTTGAACGGCTAGGTCTTGGGACCAACTCCGAAGAAAAAAAAAAAGAGATATGGAAGAGCACCAAAGAGAGAGAGATGGCTTTATGTGCCACATTTACTAAATGGTTTGTACAATCTAGTCATCCTCATTCTCTCCTCTCTAGTCAGTCAGTCACTCACCGGCCAGGGCTTATTTGCGGTAGGGCTAGTCTGGACGGTGGGGATGGACGAAAATGTAGGACGTGCGGAGACCCCAACCAAATGTCATTCCACATCTCACGTTTCATTTGGAGAGAGCCACTCACTCAATTCATTCACTATAAGAAGAGTCACTCACCCACTACTCCTCAATCCACCCAAACAACAACATGCAACAACAAAAATCTAAAAAAATAAAATAAAGGCTACATATATACAGAAGAGACATGGCATTTCTATTCGCATGCAACAAATGCCTACTCTTCCTGGTGGTGCTGCTGCATGCATCTGCTGCCATCGCAGCAGCAGCACTGGACAACTCCACCGACCTCGCATCCCTGCTTGCGTTCAAAGTTGCCAGCACTAGTGGTGGTGGTGCTGCTTCCGACAATATCATCGCTGCGAACTGGACCACGGACGCCCCCTTCTGCACCTGGGTCGGCGTCCGCTGCAGCCGGCGTCGGCCGAGGGTCGTCTCCCTCAACCTCGACAGCTTCTCCTTGCAAGGCACCATCTCCCCCCACCTCTCCAACCTCTCCTTCCTCTCTTCTGTCGACCTCCACAACAACTCCCTCTCCGGCACCATCCCCGACGCCCTGGGCCGGCTCCCCCGGCTCGCAACGCTCCGTCTCAGCCGGAACCTCCTCTCTGGTCCGATCCCTCCATCGATATTCAACAATATGTCTTCCCTCGTCTCCATTGACTTGTCCTACAACAACCTCTCCGTCTCTCTCCCCGCACTAGTATTGCTCCCTCGTATAGAATACATATCAATCACGGACAACTGGCTTACTGGCCACATCCCAGCCGACCTTGCCCGATGTTCGACACTTTTAGGGATTTACCTCGGTGGAAATAAGCTAACCGGACGTGTACCATCCTCGCTCGGGAACCTGTCGAAGCTTGTGAATTTGGACCTGGGAGAGAATCAACTCACCAGAGCCATCCCGACTTCGATAGGCAACCTCACGAAGCTCCAGTACCTCTGTCTAAGCTTTAACCACTTGAAAGGGGAAATTCCCATGGAGATGGGGAATCTAGTAAATCTCCAAGAGCTTCACTTGCATGATAATGGTATTGTTGGTTCCATACCAATTTCATTATGGAATGCTTCCAAGATGACCGTTCTCGAAGTTTCGATTAATAATCTCACCGGACCGGTGCCGGCTACACTTGGCAAGTCGATGCCATTCCTTCAGTGGTTGCTCATGGCAGAGAATGCTCTATCAGGAGGGCTAGATTTTATCGCATCCCTCGCAAACTGTAGGGATCTAAATTACCTTGGAGTGATGTATAATCAATTTGAAGGTGTTCTTCCGGACGCTTACGGAAATCTGTCGATGAATCTTCATTATTTTCATGTTTTCGATAATCACATCAGCAAAAAAATCCCTGCAAGACTAGAGAATTTGAGCAACCTGATATCGCTAGATCTGTCGTCTAACGAGCTGAGGGGAACGATTCCTAGGACACTTTGGAGGCTGAATAAGCTCCAGGTGATGTATCTGGGTTCTAATAGACTTACAGGATCGATATCATCCGATATCGGCCTAATGACAAACTTGGCAACAATATCTATTGCAGACAATGAATTCTCGGGACAGATACCGGATTCGGTGGGCAACATTAGCATGCTACAAAAGCTTGATTTATCTGTGAACAAGTTATCATCAACCATTCCTTTGAGCCTATGGAGCCTAACAGGACTTCTTCGTTTGGACCTACATCAAAACAGATTCGAGGGATTACTTCCCCCACAGATGGCCAAATTGAAGGCCATAGGCTATATAGATCTACGGAGTAATCGGCTGTCAGGTAACATCTTAAGTGCTCTTGGGGGACTCCAAAGTATTACATATTTAGATCTGTCAAATAATTCCTTCCATGGCCAAATTCCTCAACAGTTAGGTAGATTATTCAATGTGGAATATCTAAATCTTTCGCATAATTTTCTCTCTGGTGTCATACCCAAGTCCTTCCCAAACCTATCCTACGTTTATAGTCTAGACCTCTCCTTCAACATGTTGGAAGGAGAAATACCAGAGGGAAAAGTATTCTCAAATGTTAGCATCATATCTTTGATGGGGAATCGAGCACTATGCGGAGCACCACAATTAAAGTTTCCACCTTGCCCTGCAAATATGATCACGACTTCTACTTCTAGTACGAAACTACGATTGCTCAAATATGTCCTCCCATCTGTAGCTTCTATCTTGGTGTTTCTCGCTTGCTTTTCTCTATTCATAAATTTTTTTATGAGGAAGAAGGCCAAGGCCTCATCTAAGGAGGAGCCGCCATGTTTGAATTACCATAGACAGATTCTATACTTTGAACTAGCTCGTGCTACCGACAGCTTCAGCGAAGACAACTTACTAGGAAGTGGTAGCATTGGCAAGGTATATAAAGGAAGCCTAGATGGTGGGTTGCTCATTGCAGTAAAAGTCTTGAATTTACAAGTTGAAGGAGCTTCAAGGAGTTTTGATGCAGAATGTCGTACTTTAGGCCAAGTTCGACATAGAAATCTTGTGAAGATTATCAGTACTTGTTCAAACTTGGAGTTCAAGGCATTGGTTCTCGAGTTCATGCCAAATCTAAGTCTGGACAAGTGGTTGTACTCTCAAAACCAATGCTTGACCCTACTCCAAAGGATAAACATAATGTTGGATGTGTCCTTGGGCTTAGACTATCTTCATCACCAACATCCTCATGTCATAGTACATTGTGATCTGAAGCCTAGCAACATTCTATTGGACGAAAATATGGTCGCACACATAAGCGACTTTGGCATTGCCAAACTGATGCTCATTGACAACAAGTCTACAACATCGACTAACAACGTAGGCATCGTCGGCTATATGGCTCCAGGTACTCAATAATATTTTCCAATATACATTCATTACCTTATGCTAATTTATTGTGTCATTAATTAACTAGAATCTATGTGACAGAGTACGGGTTAACTGGAGGAGTTACAATAAAGGGAGATGTCTACAGCTTTGGGATTATGCTTCTTGAATTAGTCACAAGAAAGAAGCCAGTTGACACAATGTTCAGTGAAAAATTAAATTTGAGGCAATGGGTAAGCAATGCATATCCCACTGTTGTGATGGAGATTGTAGACAACAATATCCTTAGAACCGACTTTACCAACCTGCAACAACATTCAGACGGAGTAGATGTTTTGCGTAGATGTCTCTCATCTATCATAGACGTGGGCTTACATTGTACGAAGGACTTGCCAAACTAAAGACTTCTGATGAGGGATGTTGTCGCCAGGTTGCAAGAGATCAAAAATAGAGTACTTGTCAACTAAAAGGAAGCCTCAAGTTGTGCACACCAAAATTCGGTGCCATATCCATGCTACATGCATCATGTTGGACAAATAGTGTGTACATTACAATCACACTTCATAGTATATATATGTACTAGGGCATGACAAAAATTTGTATTGTTACTGTCTATATCGTACACGTCTTATCTTGTTTGTGCCTGGCCAACAAAGTTGTCGAGTACTCGCTAAAGTAAATACCTAGATTTCTTTATAATATGGGGTTTTGAATATCTAAAAGAGGATGGATAAAATAATTTAAAATAGCCATTCCATGTGGGTACACCAGTTTCTAGTTAAAATCCTTGTTTTGCAAGCCATGAGCATTTTGACCTTTTGCTTTGAGAACTTTATTAACATTCTTCTGGACTTACCAAAACACTTAAATATTAGGTTTCTAAACTAATCGATTTCTAACTTAACCAGATGGAAGATGAGTACTTGAGCGATTCATTGGTTGTCTATATCGAAAGAGAAATAAGGGAAATGATCGATACATATTTAGATAATATATGCTTTTGCTTCTTGGAAGGATCGAAGAGTCCAATTTCATTAGTAATTAGTTGGACTATTACGTACACACAAATAACCTTAGACATCAAGAATAAGAAGGCACAAATTAATCCATGCACCTCCTCGTTGCTTGGACCCGCAATCTCATGGGGGGATAGATCGATCTTCGTCGTGGAACCTCAGGTGCTTCCCCTTCGGAACCGGTAGGGCCCTTCAGCAATACCGCGCTCGGAGAGATACTCTCCCTCACGACCACCTCCCTTTCGATGACCTCATCGTCGTTGATGTAGACGAATTGAGCGTGCATCTCCATGAATTCCAAAACCCCGTCCTTCTGTTCATAGACATCTTGCCTAGCCCCTCGAATAAGTCAACAAAGCTCTCGTCTTCCTCTTCTTCAATTTTTTTTCCTCTTTGAAGTCTCCTTCCTCTTTCTATGAGGGTTTCTAACCATCATAAGAATTTATCTTCCTACATCAACACCATGTATGATGGAAATTGAGATAGAAATTACGGAATTTTTTCCAAATTTTTTTTATACCATAGAAGTATGGGAGATAGAAATCTCCATTGGAGATGGTCTTACACTTTAGAAGTCACCGTTTACATCTATACATTGACGCACAAAGTATCAAACTGAATAATTTTATGAAAATACATTCATGAAGACTTGTGTTAACCATATCTAATTAGCCAATCATGACAATTAAAACATCTTCAATATATTAATGTCGACTATAAGAATCAATAATACAATCAAAACATCCTCTGCTCTTTTATAACAGCATTTTAGAATTCCTACTGACTCATTTTTTTGTATAACCAACAAAATCCCACCTGATCTCCTCATAACTAGGCATGTCAATGGTAACCGATGACACGATCCACTTTTTAGAACAAAATCGGGTTTGGGTGTAAATTTTGGAACCCGGATGACTTTTGGGTCAGTTTCAGATTGTCACGACCCGCACCCACTGTGAGGGTACGAGAACGTAACAACGTCCAGCCTACGCCGCAGTGTCGGCGGTAGAACGCTGTCCTAGGTCAATCATCTAACAATAAAAGGTACCTGTACAGTATATACACTCCGAATGGAGGTGACATAACAGAACAGTCTCAATCACATCTAAGGCAGATACAGAATAGTAAAGGTAGATAGAGAGATCAGAAGCACAATGTAATACTATTAAGAGAGAGAAAATCTAAGTGTATAAGATAACAACTCAAGAATATCCAGCTCAAAACAAGTCTCTAAATATAAACTACATCTCAGAACAACAACTGAAATTCAAATAACAATGCTGAAAGAAAAGCTAAAGCCTAGCTATCTAGCCTAGACTCTGGGAGTAGCATCCTGTACTGCAGCTGGGTCCTCCAGAGGAACCCGGTCGCAGGTGTCGTCTAATCCTGCTCCGTAATAGGTGGTACATAGGGCCTCCTCCTCATCCTCTGTAATATTTTCAACAGGTCCAGTCAGGACAGGAGCGAGTACAGTACATCTCAACAGTTCATAGCAGGTTAGAAAATATAATCATGCAGTAAAGTAAGATATAGATACTGAAGAAATGCAGTATATAAATAGAGAGAGAAACTGTAATGGAAATATCTACTATAAGTAGAGAGCTAATAGTGACTAGTGAGTCAGAGTAAAATATAAACATGTGAATGGCATAGGAGGTTCATGACTACAGCTAAGGGAGTGGTTCATGACTACAGCTACTTGGATAATATTCACATGTCTATTTCTACTCCTCCAACCCCAATCAATACACAAGGATCCGTTCAAGTTATGTTAAGGTTCGTGAAACTTCATATGGCTCATAAAATGAGTGGTACGTGAAGGTGATTCATGGGGGCTCTGTGAACATGAGAGTACATGTGTCACAGGCAGTTCGTGAATCAGAGAAAGCATAGAGATACGTGATGGTTCGTGAAACGCACAAAATATGCTGTATCCGATGCTCCCGAGGGGGATAACATCTCATGAAAAGATCCATATAGTACCAATCCGTGTGACCAACGTGACAGTATCAAGTAAAGTAATTTAAAGCAGGAAAATAATTCTAAGCAGGATATGAAATGATCAGAGAATGTACTCGCCTGGTATCTGAGTGTCCGAGATAAAAAATACTGTCCGAGGAGTGGTGTATGGCTCCGATTTAGAACAGCACAAGTCATAACATGTCCAGAATAGTAAAATAAAGTTCTACTATGCACTCTACATGAATCTAGGTCAATTCTAGACTAAAGTCAACCCTGGGTCAACTCCAGTCAACTAAGCTAGTCAAACTAGGTCAACTAGGTCAAGTCCTAGCCCAACAAGTCTAACAAGTCTCATTAGGCCTAACCAAGCCTAGTCTAGCAATTACACACCAATCACAAGGCTATACAAGCCAACAAACATCCAAATTCCTATATAAGCATGTATATATTCAACTCATAGCATATACTCATATGTGAAATCACTCATAGGCATAGGAACGTACAATAAGTGTTCATACCCACAACATACATTGTATCACATCACTCATATATGGATAGTATATATATACAAGACATATATATAAAATATATATAGAGTTAGGGGAAGAACCACATGCACTTATATATAGAATGTGAAAAGGGTGAACCATGTATAATGTATGTGTGAGTGTGTACATGTTCTGTCCAAGGACAGTAGAGTGTTCAGATTATTAAGGAGTGTGTCAATAGAAAATGTGTGTGTGAAATGTGATAGGGATCAATAGAAGTGTATGTGTACATGACAAAAGTTTATGTGCACTAATCTCAGTTTTAGGCTCATGTGCAAGGGTGTCAAGTGTTATAGCCAACATTATGATAGGAAGAACAGTTGGTAGGTTGTGTTCCCAGGATTTAGGCATAGGTGTATAACAGGAAAATGAATCAATGTGTATGTGTGTATATGTGATACCATGTGTGTGATAAATTAGTGGATAGGATTTCATCTCAACATCAACAATTTACCAATTCCAATTCAATGCATAGGAAGAGGGAAAGTTTTCAGGGAATTAGAGTCTCAGTTTGCAAGTTGAAACAAACTAAAGTTTTCATTTGAATACTCAACAGTTTCCTACACATATCAGTTTACATGTATCAAACCTAATAACCAAAAGCAGTTTTCAGTTCTCAGGTTTAAGAAACCAAATGAACATGACATAAATTAGCCTATTAAAATCTCAGGAATCCTAGAATCATAATATCAGTTTTGTTTTAACATTAGGAAAATTCTCAGTTATTATCATTTCAATTTCAGTTTGTGTGTGTGACAGTGTTGTGTGAGAGTGAACCAGTGTAGCCAAATGTGTCAAACTTAGGTGTCCAACTAAGCTAGGTGACAGCCACATGATATAAACAGATTTAATATCAAATTAGAAGGGAGAGAAGAGATGACAGAGCATCAAATAACTCAGATTAGTCATCATTAAACCCCAATCAGTCATCCCCATTATAATACACAATCAGAATTAAACACAAAGAAGTCCTAAATCTCAGGTTTCTAAAAGGAAAGACAGTTGTGTGTCTCAGGAACACACAAACACCTAGAACAGTTCCTAAATCAAAACTTCCAGATTTGAACCAATCACACATCCAAGTCAATCCCAAAACGACATAATACTAGAAGACACATAGGTGAATGAGTTAAGGGTTTAAAACCATACAACATCAGTGTTAAAAAATGGTCAACATGATTGCCAAGGTTCATTTTTGAATCTGGAAACAAAACAGAAAAAAAGGAATTTGATACACAGTTTTCACAAAATAGGAAATGGAAAAATAACCACAAATTCGAATTAAAGTACCTATTATTGGGTTGGTAATGAACTAACAGCAAAGACACGTGTTGTGTGAGGTGTTTGTGTCTACTGGAGTGGACACAAGCGTGTCCAATTACAACTAAACCCAAACGGGTAAACTGGACACAGGGGTTGGGGACAGCGTCGTACGGGTGTGCACGCGTGTCGTGCACCCGACACAGGCCTTCCCAAGCCTCGTGCTCGTGCAAGGGGGTGCACCTGGGGTAGGCTAAGTGCTTGACACCCTGAAACGTGTCAGAGTGTGTCGTGTCCAAAGATTTGAAGCCGTATCAGTGGCTGAAAATACTGTGCACAGTGACAGTGGTTTCCCCGTGCGTGGTCGATAACTTCCCAACCAGTGCACGAGACCCAATGAAATTTGGGGAGCGTGATGAAAGAGGGTGCCCCAAGATCCCTACAAAATTTCGTGTCAGGGCACGCTGTGTCGTGTCCTGTAGGGACCCCGATAGGCAGGGGATCCCCCAGGCCGCGCGCGAGGCCGTGTCCGCGAGTCCATTGCAACTCGGACACGACTCGAAACCACCATAGCAATTCAAAAACATGTAAGCGACATCAAAACATAATTTTCCATTCAATTACAATTCGAAATTAACACAGAAAGTTCCATTGAGGCATTAACACAAACACTATGAACAGGACTCAGATACGTGTCCTGTTAGGACACGAAATGACACAAAAACCTGGGGATTCCTATTCCTATAGTTAGGTTAGGTCTAGGGCTCCCTATACATGCAATTAAGTCAGATTTCTATGGTGAAAGTAGAGAGTTACCTCAATGAATCAAAACTCCCAAAAAGCTCAAATGAGTGAGGTTCTTCCCAATGGTGAAACTCCTCCAAATCTTCCCAAATCTGAGAATACTCATAGCCAACAGAAAGTAGGAAGAATTTAAAACCCAATGCAATTTGTTTGGATTAAAAAGGAGGAGAAATGGATTTCCTAGAGATTTTTGAACATGGAGACTCACCTCTTTCTAAAACTTGCACAAATCCCAATGGAGGCTAGCCCTAAATTCTAGGAGGGGATTAAATAGGGGAAAATGATCAATAGTGGCTGCCATGGGCTGATTAGGTTTAGGTTTGGCTACATGGTGTGGGCCTATGGGCTTTAAGTCTCAAGTCATTAATCATGACTTATGAAGTCATGAGCCATTTAGCCTAATCAACTCCAAAACTCTCCAAACAAGTTCTAATAACTTAAATCTCACTAAATTAGGTCTAACCAAGTTTACTTAACCTAACCAAGTGGTCTTAACCTAGGTCAGTCACTAGGTTAGTCTCCTAGTCAACACTAGTCAACCTTCATCTAAACAATTCCAAAATAAATTCTAAAAATTCCTATAAATTCAAATAAATTATAATAAATCCAAATAACCCTAAAAATGTCAAAAATACCCTAATCACATGGCTAGGCTCTAGGTTAGGCAGTATCTACTGCTCACTAGCACGACACCAAAATCACAAGTCATAAATTTACATAGTTTAAAATTAATTAAAATCACTAAAAATTCTAATATAAAATAAATATCATTAATTAATAGTTATAATTACAAAATTTCAAAATTACTCTCATTTTAGAAACTGGGTGTTACAATCCTACCCACCTTATAAAAATTTCGTCTTCGAAATTAAGATGGTAGCAGTCTCCTAGGTCAAACACCCCACAATCAAAGTCTCAAACATACCGTCAGATAATCATATGCGTCTGTCCAAAATCATGATACTCAGAATCTTCGTCGTGCTAGTGAGCAAGGCTACGATAATCACAGAGTCCTAGACTAAGGCACATACCTCTAAAATTATGGTATTTAAAATTTTCGCATTGCCGCATGCTTGGCAGCGAAAACCTTAAATTCCCACACCCGAGAAATACGTCCTAAATCTGACTATATGTCCTCACTATGCCAGCTAAACACGACTGTCGAAGATTCTAGATTCCATAACTGGGTGACCTAGCCTATATGATTCATCTCAGAAGAAAACCAAATCGAAAAGAAATGCCAGATCAAAACTTATCAACAGATAAGGAAGCAGACAAGAACAGATGGAATTGAATTTCATGATAGATATAATGAGGCAAGATGGGAATGGAATCGAAAAGAATAGAACCTGCAAGCACCTCTCCCGCTGCCTGAGCATCCTCGACTGTCATGGCGTAAGCTCGCCCCTGCTGATCTCCTCTAGCCTGATGCTGATACTGCACAAATCTCTACTGCTGTATCGGTAACGGTCCCCGCTGCTGACCTACCGGAGCCTTGGCTCCTCTTTCTGGTGTTGTGCCTATGTACTGGGAATACTCCCTCAGCTGGTGGTCCGCTGCTCCATATAGTAGGCACCTGCCCAGCCTACTCCTGCACTCACCCCATCCATGCCCCGGCTTCTTGCAGTAGGGGCAACTGACTGCCTGCTGTCTGGGTGCCTAATGCTGTCTTAGCTGCTGCTGTCCCTGCTGATGGCCGTGACCCTGGAACTGCTGCTGAAACTGCTGCTGAAATTGATGCTGAACGTGCGACCTCTTGACCGGTCCTCCGCTACTGCTGCCTCCCTGGGAGTCTCGCCCCCTCTTGAGCCTAAGCTCAAGATCATCCTCTGCAGCTAAAGCGTCCACCAGGATCTCCTCAAATGTAGTGCTGCGGGCATTCTTGGTGTAGGACTTGACCTCCTTTACCAAGCCCTTCCGGAACCTCCGGGCCTTCGTCGTCTCTGACAAGTCATCCATAAATCTGCTCAGGCGGCAAAACTCTCCTGCGTACTCCTCCACAGACTGGTTCCCTTGGACTAGGGCCTCGAACTGGGTCTCGAGGGCTCCCAGCGCTGCGTCTGGAAAGAACTTCTCCTTGAACAGCTTCTTGAATGCTGTCCAAGTCTGTCCTGCTGTACCGACCCTCGGGTCGGTCTGGTACCATGTACGGGCCAGATCCTGCATCATGCTGGCCGCTGCCTCTATCTGGAGCCTCGTCGGGATCTCAGCCAACCTAAAAATCTCCTCCATATGCTCGATCCACTCATCGGCATACAAGATCCCCTCTGTCCCTCGGAAGTCTCTCGGGTGCATCTTCTGGAAATCTTGGATGCCCTTCTCCCGTGGCTGGTACGGCTGCGGGGCTGCCGCTGGCTGAGCTATGACTCTCTCTACCGCAGTCATTGCCAGCTCAATACCTCGTGCGAGCTCTGCTGTCTGTCCATGCTGCTGGGTCTGCTGACCCTCCATGTACTGCCGGAAGAAGGCTAACAGCTGAACGGCATCAATCGTCCCTGCAGGTGGCTGCTGCTGCTGAAGAAGTACATCCGGAATCACCGGACTCGGCTCATGCCTCACTGCTGGTGGGGCTCCTCCAAAAGCTGCTGAAACGCCTACCCCAGCTGGCATGACTGGGGCTGCGGCACCAGGGGCTGACTGCTGAGCATGAGAGGTGGCAGACCTCTCATCGACGTCCCCCTGGCCCTGGCGATGCGATCGTGTCTCAACCATCCTGGAGACACAGATCAAAAGGAAACAATTGCTGAGAATGAGTCGAAATACCAAAGGAGGACAGTTTAAATTCAAGGAAGACAATAAGCGGCAAAATGTAGATATACGGAATCTGAATAAGAGTTTTTCCTATTTGTGATTGAGTACCTTCAAAAATATCCTAATCCTACTGCAGGCTGTAGTGATACTCTAGTTTGAATACCACTACACAAACTCGACCTGCATGGGCCACCACTAAAAACGTGTCACGACCCGCACCCACTGTGAGGGTACGAGAACATAACAACGCCCAGCCTACGCCGCAGTGTCGGCGGTAGAACGCTGTCCTAGGTCAATCATCTAACAATAAAAGGTACCTGTACAGTATATACACTCCGAATGGAGGTGACATAACAGAACAGTCTCAATCACATCTAAGGCAGATACAGAATAGTAAAGGTAGATAGAGAGATCAGAAGCACAATGTAATACTATTAAGAGAGAGAAAATCTAAGTGTATAAGATAACAACTCAAGAACATCCAGCTCAAAACAAGTCTCTAAATATAAACTACATCTCAGAACAACAACTGAAATTCAAATAACAATGCTGAAAGAAAAGCTAAAGCCTAGCTATCTAGCCTAGACTCTGGGAGTAGCATCCTGTACTGCAGCTGGGTCCTCCAGAGGAACTCGGTCGCAGGTGTCGTCTAATCCTGCTCCGTAATAGGTGGTACATAGGGCCTCCTCCTCATCCACTATAATATTTTCAACAGGTCCAGTCAGGACAGGAGTGAGTACAGTACATCTCAACAGTTCATAGCAGGTTAGAAAATATAATCATGCAGAAAAGTAAGATATAGATACTGAAGAAATGCAGTATGTAAACAGAGAGAGAAACTGTAATGGAAATATCTACTATAAGTAGAGAGCTAATAGTGACTAGTGAGTCAGAGTAAAATATAAACATGTGAATGGCATAGGAGGTTCATGACTACATCTAAGGGAGTGGTTCATGACTACAGCTACTTGAATAATATTCACATGTCTATTTCTACTCCCCCAACCCCAATCAATACACAAGGATCCGTTCAAGTTATGTTAAGGTTCGTGAAACTTCACATGGCTCATAAAATGAGTGGTACGTGAAGGTGATTCATGGGGGCTCTGTGAACATGAGAGTACATGTGTCACAGGCAGTTCGTGAATCAGAGAAAGCATAGAGATACGTGATGGTTCGTGAAACGCACAAAACATGCTGTATCCGATGCTCCCGAGGGGGATAACATCTCATGAAAAGATCCATATAGTACCAATCCGTGTGACCAACGTGACAGTATCAAGTAAAGTAATTTAAAGCAGGAAAATAATTCTAAGCAGGATATGAAATGATCAGAGAATGTACTCGCCTGGTATCTGAGTGTCCGAGATAAAAATACTGTCCGAGGAGTGGTGTCTGGCTCCTATTTAGAACAGCACAAGTCATAACATGTCCAGAATAGTAAAATGAAGTTCTACTATGCACTCTACATGAATCTAGGTCAATTCTAGACTAAAGTCAACCCTGGGTCAACTCCAGTCAACTAAGCTAGTCAAACTAGGTCAACTAGGTCAAGTCCTAGCCCAACAAGTCTAACAAGTCTCATTAGGCCTAACCAAGCCTAGTCTAGCAATTACACACCAATCACAAGGCTATACAAGCCAACAAACATCCAAATTCCTATATAAGCATGTATATATTCAACTCATAGCATATACTCATATGTGAAATCACTCATAGGCATAGGAACCTACAATAAGTGTTCATACCCACAACATACATTGTATCACATCACTCATATATGGATAGTATATATATACAAGACATATATATAAAATATATATAGAGTTAGGGGAAGAACCACATGCACTTATATATAGAATATGAAAAGGGTGAACCATGTATAATGTATGTGTGAGTGTGTACATGTTCTGTCCAAGGACAGTAGAGTGTTCAGATTATTAAGGAGTGTGTCAATAGAAAATGTGTGTGTGAAATGTGATAGGGATCAATAGAAGTGTATGTGTACATGACAAAAGTTTGTGTGCACTAATCTCAGTTTTAGGCTCATGTGCAAGGGTGTCAAGTGTTATAGCCAACATTATGATAGGAAGAACAGTTGGTAGGTTGTGTTCCCAGGATTTAGGCATAGGTGTATAACAGGAAAATGAATCAATGTGTATGTGTGTATATGTGATACCATGTGTGTGATAAATTAGTGGATAGGATTTTATCTCAACATCAATAATTTACCAATTCCAATTCAATGCATAGGAAGAGGGAAAGTTTTCAGGGAATTAGAGTCTCAGTTTGCAAGTTGAAACAAACTCAAGTTTTCATTTGAATACTCAACAGTTTCCTACACATATCAGTTTACATGTATCAAACCTAATAACCAAAAGCAGTTTTCAGTTCTCAGGTTTAAGAAACCAAATGAACATGACATAAATTAGCCTATTAAAATCTCAGGAATCCTAGAATCATAATATCAGTTTTGTTTTAACATTAGGAAAATTCTCAGTTATTATCATTTCAATTTCAGTTTGTGTGTGTGACAGTGTTGTGTGAGAGTGAACCAGTGTAGCCAAATGTGTCAAACTTAGGTGTCCAACTAAGCTAGGTGACAGCCACATGATATAAATAGATTTAATATCAAATTAGAAGGGAGAGAAGAGATGACAAAGCATCAAATAACTCAGATTAGTCATCATTAAACCCCAATCAGTCATCCCCATTATAATACACAATCAGAATTAAACACAAAGAAGTCCTAAATCTCAGGTTTCTAAAGGGAAAGACAGTTGTGTGTCTCAGGAACACACAAACACCTAGAACAGTTCCTAAATCAAAACTTCCAGATTTGAACCAATCACACATCCAAGTCAATCCCAAAATGACATACTACTAGAAGACACATAGGTGAATGAGTTAAGGGTTTAAAACCATACAACATCAGTGTTAAAAAATGGTCAACATGATTGCCAAGGTTCATTTTTGAATCTGGAAACAAAACAGAAAAAAGGAATTTGATACACAGTTTTCACAAAATAGGAAATGGAAAAATAACCACAAATTCGAATTAAAATACCTATTATTGGGTTGGTAATGAACTAACAGCAAAGACACGTGTTGTGTAATGTGTTTGTGTCCACTGGAGTAGACACAAGCGTGTCCAATTGCAACTAAACCTAAATGGGTAAACTGGACACAGGGGTTGGGGACAGCGTCGTGCGGGTGTGCACGCGTGTCGTGCACCCGACACAGGCCTTCCCAAGCCTCGTGCTCGTGCAAGGGGGTGCGCCTGGGGTAGGGCTAAGTGCTTGACACCCTGAAACGTGTCAGAGTGTGTCGTGTCCAAAGATTTGAAGCCGTGTCAGTGGCTGAAAATACTGTGCACAGTGACAGTGGTTTCCCCGTGCGTGGTCGATAACTTCCCAACCAGTGCACGAGACCCAATGAAATTTGGGGAGCGTGATGATAGAGGGTGCCCCAAGCTCCCCACAAAATTTCGTGTCAGGACACGCTGTGTCGTGTCCTGTAGGGACCCCGATAGGCAGGGGATCCCCCAGGCCGCGTGCGAGGCCGTGTCCGCGAGTCCATTGCGACTCGAACACGACTCGAAACCACCACAGTAATTCGAAAACATGTAAGCGACATCAAAACATAATTTTTCATTCAATTACAATTCGAAATTAACACAGAAAGTTCCATTGAGGCATTAACACAAACACTATGAACAGGACTCAGATACGTGTCCTGTTAGGACACGAAATGACACAAAAACCTGGGAATTCCTATTCCTATAGTTAGGTTAGGTCTAGGGCTCCCTATACATGCAATTAAGTCAGATTTCTATGGTGAAAGTAGAGAGTTACCTCAATGAATCAAAACTCCCAAAAAGCTCAAATGAGTGAGGTTCTTCCCAATGGTGAAACTCCTCCAAATCTTCCCAAATCTGAGAATACTCATAGCCAACAGAAAGTAGGAAGAATTTAAAACCCAATACAATTTGTTTGGATTAAAAAGGAGGAGAAATGGATTTCCTAGAGATTTTTGAACATGGAGACTCACCTCTTTCTAAAACTTGCACCAAATCCCAATGGAGGCTAGCCCTAAATTCTAGGAGGGGATTAAATAGGGGGAAATGATCAATAGTGGCTGCCATGGGCTGATTAGGTTTAGGTTTGGCTACATGGTGTGGGCCTATGGGCTTTAAGTCTCAAGTCATTAATCATGACTTATGAAGTCATGAGCCATTTAGCCTAATCAACTCCAAAACTCTCCAAACAAGTTCTAATAACTTAAATCTCACTAAATTAGGTCTAACCAAGTTTACTTAACCTAACCAAGTGGTCTTAACCTAGGTCAGTCACTAGGTTAGTCTCCTAGTCAACACTAGTCAACCTTCATCTAAACAATTCCAAAATAAATTCTAAAAATTCCCATAAATTCAAATAAATTATAATAAATCCAAATAACCCTAAAAATGTCAAAAATACCCTAATCACATGGCTAGGCTCTAGGGTAGACAGTATCTACTGCTCACTAGCACAACACCAAAATCACAAGTCATAAATTTACATAGTTTAAAATTAATTAAAATCACTAAAAATTCTAATATAAAATAAATATCATTAATTAATAGTTATAATTACAAAATTTTAAAATCATCCTCATTTTAGAAACTGGGTGTTACACAGATGAGTCCATTTTTGTTCATCCATCAAAACTAGGTAGGATGTTCACCCCAGCAAAAAAAATGACACGTGGCACAAAATTACTTTGGTGGGTGAACAAAACCACTTACAAAGTGGTTTGTGTGGGATGAAAATGACACATGTCATTTTTTCACTAGAAGGTGAACATCCTACCTAGTTTTGGTGGGTGAACAAAAATAGACCCTTTTCAGAATAAACTTGAAAATAAAATCGAGTCTGTTTCGAGTTCCATAAATTGTAAATTATATCTTTTACGCTTTTGTTTCTGACGCGGGCCCTTTTAGGCTCAATAATAACAATTTGTATCAAAACCTAACGAATCATGAAATATAGTAACTGATCAACAACAACTTGTAACTTTGTAAATATAGTAATAATTAGCTTACTAATACTTAGTAATTCCGGGTTAATCAGAGGTTAATTTAACAAATTGGACAACAGTGACTCTTTGGTAGAGTGGTTAAGGCGTGTGCAGCTAAGTATTTTTATTATTTTACTTTTATTTTATAAAACCAAGTTTTGGCAATAATCTCTCACTTATTTATTTTCAATACCTGGCACAAAATTTAGCTGTTTTTTAAAAAAATACTTAGATTATTAGTTGTTACAAGAAAGTTCTTGGGATTTTTGTTTTTGTTTTTGTTTTTGTTTTTGTATTGTAAAAAATGTAAGCAACCATGGTAAATAATTTCGTAAGGAGGAACAATAATACACTAGTGTAAGGGGCTGCTTGTACTCAACGCAAGTCCAAAAGAAAAAGAAAAAAAAGATGGATTGTAGCTTCGAAGAAGGATATGGTTTTTAGTAGCGTTGCAGGAGACATGGCCCTTAATTGAACTGAATGAAAAAAAAAACAAAATTCAAACAACCGACTCCAAAATTTTGGTATAAAAATTTGTTGTTCATGTAGCCATGATAAGCAAGCCGAAACCCGACCTAAGTTTGATCAATCCAGCTTATGGCCTAAAAATTTAGCTGTCTTTTAAAAAATACTTGGATTATTAGTTGTTACATGAAAGTTCTTGGGATTTTTGTTTTTGTTTTTGTATTATAAAAAAATATAAGCAACCATGATAAACAATTTCGTAAGGAGGAACAATAATACAATAGTGTAGCAAGCTGCTTGTTCTCAACGCAAGTCCAAAAAAAAAGATGGATTGTAGCTCCGAAGAAGGATATGGTTTTTAGTAGCGTTGTAGGAGACATGGCCCTTAATTGAACTGAATGAAAAGAAAAAAAAATCAAACAACTGACTCCAAAATTTTGGTATAAAAATTTGTTGTTCATGTAGCCATGATAAGCAAGCTGAAACCCGACCTAAGTTGGATCAATCCAGCTTAAGGCCTAAAGCAGAAGTAGAAGCAGTTTTTGAAAGAAGTCTCCTTCTCTCTGCTTATTTTCTTTCAAATATCTAATGATTGATTCAAGCTATAAATATTTTGTGGATCAGTAAGATTCACTTCTACCCCTAACTCGAGCGCTTGATCAAACGATAACTTATTTTATAGACACATCTATGGGCACGCTTGGTTGGCACGTAATGTAAATGGCATTTGATATGGGTGTTTGGTTGAACCAAATTGTTTTGAATGTAATGTGATCGCAATTACAAACTTCTAGCTTGCATTAGAGAGGAATCAGAATTTTATGTGCCTCTCATTCAACAAATATATTATTTGTGAAGGAATAAAAGGCTCCTTTGTACGAAAAAAAATTATGAATCAAAACCATGTGCATCAAACTGCGAAATGATGGGAAGAGTTCGATGGCTAAGATATCTTTTGTATGAAAAGTTGAAGTAGCACGAGCTATAGTGTCACGACCCGCACCCTAGAGTAAGGGCACGAGACGTGGGTACGTCCAGCCTACGCCGCAGTGTCGACGGTAGAACGCTGTCCTAGGTCACAACAACTAACAATTGAAGGTAATAACAGTTATACTCCTCGAATGGGGGTGACATAACTGAAATATAAACTCAACCACAGCTAAGGTAGAATAGGTAAGATAGATTGATGATGAAAGATAAAAATATCCAGAACAGAGAATCACAGAGATACAATCCAGAATTCTAAGTGTCTAAAATAATACATCTCAGAATATCTCAAAGTCTAATACAGTAATCCAGAATAGTAAGACAGTTTTAGTCTAAGGGAGTATCATCTACTGCTAGTGGATCCTGCTGCTGGTCCAAGTCCAGGCACTCGTCTAGTGTAGCACCGTAGTAGGTAGGGCAGAACGCCTCAGCCTCGTCCTCTGTAATATTTCAACAGGTACAGTCAGGACAGGAGCGAGCACAGTATATCTCAACAAATCATAGCAGGTCAGGATATATAATCATGCTAGAGAGTAAGATACAAGAAACTAAAGAAATATAATAAACATGAAGACTGTAAATAAATAGCTACAGTATATAGAGAACTGATAGTGTCTAGTGATTCAGAGCACAAGATGGTTATGTAAACGGCACGATGTTATACACGAGTAATCTACAGAGGTTGTACACGAGTAATCTACTAGATTGAATACATAACCACTTCTACTCCCCCGCCCCAATCAATACACAAGGATCTGGCTAAGTTATGTTATTGTACACGAAGGTCATGTGAATATATGATTATATACGATTTTATACGTTTCGTACATGAAAGTCATAAATACAAGGAGTACACGATGTTCACGATAAAGTACACGAACAAGAAATACCCGATGTATCCGCTAAGGGGATAACATCGCCCAACAAGATCCATATAGTACTAATCCGTGTTCCAACGTGTCAGAATCATGTAAAGTAATCTAAAGCAGGAAATATACTCCTAATGCAGGATATGAAATGATCAGAGAATGTACTCGCCTGTAACCGGTGAATCTGAGAGAATATAGACTGTCCGAGGAGTGGTGTTTGTCTCCTATAGAACAGTACAAGTCACTATGAGTCTACAATGATAATACGATGCAAATTAATGCATTCTACATGAAACTAGGTCAATCTAGACCAAAGTCAACTCTTGGTCAACTCTGGTCAACCCTAGAAGTCAAACTAGGTCAACCAAGTCTAATCTAGGTCAAACTAGTCTAATCTAGGTCTAACCAACTATTTTAGGTTATACCATGACTAACTAGGCAATACCATGCCAAGCCATGCCTTAGTCACATAATATAATATATATATACAATACATTAAGTCCTATGGTATTCCATACTCTATGACATCATATCATAACATAAATCCCACATGTCATGACACCATATATATAATACATATATTAAAATACATATACACATATATAGGAAAGCTTGTATATATATATAACAAGGCTTATATATATATATATATATATATATATATATATATATATATATATATATATATATATATATACACACACACATAGGGAGTGAGGGGAAAACAGGAGTACATGAGTGAGTGTGTGTGTGTGTGTGTGTTAGACAGTGTAGGCAGGAGGGTGTGTGTGGGTGAGCCATATGTGTACATGACAGTAAAGGAAAAAGGATTTAGTTCTCAGTCAATACAAGGAAGGAAATCAATTTACAAGTAAACATTATGGGTTAAGAATCATTCTCAGGATTAGAATTCAGTTAACATACAGTACTCTTCCCAGGTTAAAGTCATTTCAGTTTACAATTAGAGGAGGAAATCTCAGGTATTGCTGAACCTAAACACAGTTAATACATCTCAGGTTCATATACAATTTCAGGTTAATGTAAAAAAAACTGGGAACTAATCTCAGTTCATCAAAACAAGAAATAATTTTCAGTTTAAATAAGAAATCCAAAACAAAACTAACATCCCTTAACTAACTCAATTTTTCTAATACATGACAGTGAACTCAGATTTAAAAGACTGAACACAACTAATCTCAGGTTCTAACAATCAATTAAACAGTCTCAGGTTTCATAAAACCAATAAAGGGAATGTACAACAGTTAGGAAGAGGGAAAAAGTCATTCAAACTCAGGTAAATGACAGTTTAAAAGAACCCAACACCCTCAGTTCATACACAATGAAACTCAGGTTCTGTAAATGCCATAAACAAGTTCACAATTTCATTCTCAAGTTCTCTAAAAATAAACTGGGAATATAACCATAACCAATTTCAGGTTCCAGTGAACAAAGAACAGTGGGCAATTTCATATCAGATCAAAAGAAGAAAACATTGAATTAATTATAAAGTAAACCCAAATTTTATACATTAACATGAGTCAAAAAAATCAGTTTACAAGTAAACAATTTGTTCATGAACTGACTCTCAGTTTTGAGGGAAAAACCATATCAGTTGAAACCAATTCAACTTGAACACCAAAACCCATTCTACACATCCCAAAGCCTAACTTGAATGCCATACACTTAGTTAACATGATATGTAACATGTAGGGACAATAATCAGTAAACAAGCTTAAACAAATGGAGAATTAAATGGGTTTGAAAAACTGGAATTGTATGTATCAGAATAAAACAGTAATTTCCAATTTCGAATCCCATTTTCTAAACAAAACCTAAACTAACATGTAACCTAATGTAAACAAGAATTACACAACATATTTAGAATCCATTTAACAAATTTAAACATTATCTAAACTATTTAAAATCGAAAACACAGTGAACACCAAAACAACACACTGGACCGCACAGTGCAGTGCACTTGCACAGCCCATAACGTGTCCGACACGACACGAGGACTCGTGAAACTTTACGAGTCTCGTGTCAGTCATTGACACAATCCCTATGTAAAATTTCAAGGGTCGAAACCCTCTGTGCACAGAGAAATTGCACCCGAGCAGCAGGGGAGAAAAACTGCCCGCGCACGTGGGAGGAAACAGCGTGTCCGCGTGTCTGTGGGGACACGACGCGATGCTAATACGTGCTCAGTGTCCAAGAAATGTACAAGCGAGACAAAAATGGATTTTTCCATTCAAACACAAACACAAAAATCGAACGAAATGCCCTTTGAGGCATTTCGTCGAACACTAACCTAGACACATTGATACGTGTCCAATACGGACACGAAATAGGTCCAAATTCTAGGGTTAGCCTATCCTACTATTAGGTTAGGGTTAGGACAACCTAGAAATGATTTTTAACAAAATTTAAATGAATTAGAGAGGATTATACCTATAGGTGAACAAGCTCTCAAAAAGCCCCAATGAAAAGGATTCCTCAATCCACCAAAAGTTCTCCATATTGTTTTCTTCCTGTAAAAACTCAATACCAACAGCAAGAATGTTGGATTTAGGTTCTATAGCAATTTGTTTGAAGGAATTTGGAGAATAAATGGATTTTCTAGGGATTTACAAGGATGGGGACTCACCTCTTCCAAATGGCAAAGTTTTCTAAAGAGGCAACCCTAGTTTTAAGAGCATATAAATAGGGGGGCTGACCATAGTGGCTGTTCAGAATTCCTAGGGTTAGGGCTTGGTTCAATGGATGTGGGCTATGGGCCATTAAGCCTATTAGTCATAAAATGACTTGTGACTTCACAAGCCATTACTTAATCAAACTAGCTCCTATTTTCACCAAACTAATCCCAATGAGTTAATCCTCATGAACTTAAGTCAACCTAGGTTTTCAAATCCTAATCACAAAGTCAAGACCTAGGTTAGCAACTAGGTTAGTCTACAAGGTCAACTTAAGTCAAAGTCTCTAAAACACCAAAAACAATTATTCTAAAAATCACTCAAAAATCACATTAATTATAAATAATAATAATAATTCAAATTAAATTCTAAAATTTTAAAAATGACCAAAATACCCTCAAGCTAGAAAAGTGGTAGTGACAAATCTACCCCCCTTAAAATAATTTCGTCCTCGAAATTTAAAGGCGAAACTAACTGCTAAGAAGGATAGAAAAGTATACCTCAAGGTCCAAAAAGATAGGGGTACCGCTCGCGCATCTCATCCTCCCGCTCCCAGGTAGACTCTCCTGGAGAATGATGCCTCCATGCGACGCGTACCAAGGGTATCACCTGGTTCCTCAATACCTTCTCCCGACGATCCAAAACCACCACAGGCTGCTCCGGATAACTGAGAGTAGGTCAAACTTCTATCTCCGAGTGATCGAGCACATGGCTAGGGTCAGCCACGTACCGTCTCTGTCATGACCCGTACCCGCTTTTCAGATACGAAACGTGTCCAAGCCCAGCCTACGACGCAGTGTCGGCGGTAGTACGCTGTCTAAACTTAAGTTACGGCAATCTAGAATCACGGGAAAACTATATCTCATCCACAGAAATAATCATGTCACAGTCAAGATTAAAGAAAAGACATGAACTGAATAATACTAATAAATAAACTGAATATCAAGAATCACTGTCACGTCCGGTAGACACAAATCCACTACCAATAGACGGAGGAAAATAAAAGAATACATGGAGTAACTAACTGAATAAAAACTGGTAATCTAGACCACCTCAAGTGCAAGCGATGCGATCTGATGCTGGCTCAACCCTCTGGTCTGCTCCTAACTCAAACTCGGCTAACCTGAAGAGATCATCAGGTCCTCAGAGGACATAGCAAGATACATAATATACATGCCTATCTAGCAGTTTTATCATGCGCAAGAAATAAACAAGAAAGAACAAGAACAAGACAAATGACTATGAACATGAACACGAAACACAAACACTAGAACAACTACGTATAACTGAACTGCCGGATGAACGATAAATACAAGGTCAAAGGAAGAACCAAACCCTCATCCCGAGCATGGACTCACGGGTTTGAACTAAGCACTAACCCTCGTCCCGAGTGTGGACTCTCTGGCTAGCTCACGGCAAGACACCCTCGTCCCGTGTGTGGACTCTCTGGTGTAAATGGTCAACCCTCGTCCCGTGTGTGGACTCTCTGGTGCCATTTGATCACGACAAACACCCTCGTCCCGAGTGTGGACTCTCTGGTGCACCAAACAACCCTCGTCCCGAGTGTGGACTCTCTGGTTGTGTACAACAAAAATCAAGGCTATGGCAGTTCACTACACGCACTCGTTCTATGATACGACTCAAGCAAGGTACTGACGAGAACTCCAATATGAAACACAAGGCCAAAATATGAACATGGCTATAAATAATAAAAACAACTCCACAAAAACAACGCGAAAAGCACATGTCCATAAATGATCCAAGACAGAAAAAAAACGGAAAGAACTGCATGTAATTAAAAGTGTAGAGGAAGGCAAGGTATACTTGCCTTAGGTCTTGAACTGCTGGTACGGTCGATGCACTGAGTCAAGCCCAATTAACCTGTTTAATAATTCATGATGGTCAATGCATGGTATTGGAAGAATTAAGTCAATGCCTAATTATTCTATGCTTGTGGGTTAGTTAGTCATCATTCTTATTCCTAATATATATATATATATTAGCCTATCAACTGGATTTGGTACTAGTATCTAAATGTGTAGTTGTATCAATGATATATGAATAACCCAACTAGTCAATCTATCAGCTTAAAACCTGTTGCCATCAAAACCTAGGCTATTTCCCTATACACTTTCTATTCCCAGGAAATCCCTACACATGACTCTTAGCATTTATTGAGATGTACACTATGCTAATCATGATCCCGCATTCAAAATTGTCAGGAAACAAATAAGACTAAGAATGTACTTTATGGAGAAAACTCCAATTTATTGTACTTAATCAGAATACTGAAAACACATGTGTTTTCCCTGGCCCTATATCCTACAGATACTATGTTATGTAGTCTAAGTTCCTATCACCCATGCACAGCTCTTAATTGATATCTGTCTTCCCTGGATACTATGGATGCATATGTACTATGCACCTGCAAGGCTCTGATACTGCAATTTTCTTGCTTTACACTGCCACCTGGATGTTCCCAAGGTAAAACAATAGTGTTATGGGCTCATGGTGAATGTGTTCTGCAATGGTTCACAGTGTGTGCGCAGAATATGAAAGCAATGCAGGGAAGGTAATTCACTAGTTCGAGTTCCCACAGCAGGGCAGTCTTCTTCTAAAGCTGTTTATTGGAAACATTGCATCCTCTATACTTTGTACATATCCCTTTAAACTTTCTCCACATATTTGCCCCAAATTAGATGCAGACGACTACTCAAATGGGGACCGTACTGTTGATACATGGCTGATACCCAAATTAGTGAGGAGGGAGTTTATATAAGGTGTAAATTATATGAGCTTGACAGTAGCAAAAACCATCCTAAAATTTAATATGTGCAACGCTCCTCTTCTCAACCAATGAACCCAACACCTACACACAGTCATCAGTAAGCTTGATCACAAGATAGGAGGAATGTAACTCTAGTTAAATGATAAGCAACTGAATATTTGTTTAGCTACAGACCTTTGTAGTGTCCTGGTGGTCAAGGCATAACTATATCATGTCATTACAGTTGTAGTTGCCCGTAGGTTCTGCTTCAACAGGTGAGGTGGTACCTAGACTTGGTTATAGGCTATATCCAGTACTTCCTATACAACCTACCTGTCAACCATATCTTACCTGGTCCTTGGTTATAATCCCACAGGCTTCAGTTATTATGGTTAAAAGGATGTGTCTTCATAGTAATCTGTGCGTTTAGATACTCCACATGTATTTTCTTGTGAAAAACTCGAGTATAATGTTCCCTGTCATTTGTGTACACTCTGAGATCCTGTGCTTCATGTGACATGACATTGCTAAGGTACGACCTCTAAAGTATCCTATAGGTTAAGACAAGGCTGGACTTCTTGATAGGATCTGCCCTGTCCTCTGGATAATCAACACAGTCTCCTGTCATCCTGTGCTCAGGGTTCATCAATACCTCTCTAATATTGTACAATGATTTGGTTTTAACAAAACAACAAACACCTAACCCTCTCTATTTGTTTGGGAGGAAAAATGACTAGTTTGAAGAATCGTAAGACATGGCTTTGGAGAGCAAAGGGGTTACCTGCCTTGGAGGAAACGAATGCTCTGCCCTGGGGTTCTTCGATAGCAGACTTCACGAATTTGCCAACGCAAGGGAGGTTAGGGTTTTGAAGAATTGGAGACTGGGAATTGATTCGAGAGGTCTGAATTTATACCCATATATTCAAATATGAAGGAGATAAGAAGGGGATTTAGAATTGAATTTAAACTAGATTGCTGAGAATATTTTGAATCCTGTTTGAATTCAAATAGGCTCTGAGCTCGGTTTAGAGGGCAGTTGAGAGTTTTAAATCTCAACCTTTTCTTTTAGGTCCCTGCAATTCCTTTTATTACCCATTGGTCCTCATATAGTTTATAACTAAACCAATATAACATATAACAATGTATGTGACAATTAAATGCTACGTAAATAATAATTTTAAAAAAAATGCGAGGATAAAATTGGTCAAGGGGTTGACAAATCTATCCCCCTTAAATAAATTTCGTCCTCGAAATTTAAGGAGCTGGTGATCCACTAGGGTAAATAGTCTTAGAAAGAACAACTGCTATAAAAGAATGTCAATTGTTCATAAATCAAATCTATTATGGCCTATCTATGATAGTGCCAAACTCTACTGAAATTTCCATGCCAGCTGCTCCCTGTGGTGTCGTCGTATCCACCGCGTTCATGGCATAGGCTTGTCCTCCTTTTGCAGCTGGTAGTGGTGGTGCAGTCGCGTTCTTCTTGGGGCAGTCTCGAGATAAGTGCTGGTTGGATCCACAAGTGTAGCACAATCCTAACCATCTTCGGCAGTTTTCTTGGACGTGGCCTCTTTTCTTGCAGTACTGGCAGGTGGGAGCGTCTTGGACTTGTTGTGGGACTGCTCTTGGTTGCGGATAATGCGGCTGTGTTGAGGTCTTCTCGGAAATATTGGGGCGTTTCGCTGGTGCTGATTGGTTGTTGCCTCCTCCGAATGTGTCTCGACTCCTCTTCGTCTTGTGATTCAGTTCTTCCTCTACTGCTTGGACGACTTCTAGAATCTCCTCGTAAGTGGTGGCTCGACTGGTGGCGATAGCTAGACGAATCTCGTGAGATAGTCCCTTCCAGAACCGTCGTGCTTTGTCTTCAGGGGTGCTGACCAAGTTCTCCGCGAAGCGGCTGAGGCGAGAGAACTCGGAGGTGTACTCGTCGACGGTCTGGTTGCCCTGCTCCAGGTGCTCGAACTGTCTAATCAACGCCTGTCACGCCCCAGAACCAGAATACTGGAGAGCGGGGGCAGACATAACCAGCTACGTATATTGAAATAGAATACATCTCAACTATACGGTCACGGCTGTCTAGATATGAGGGTTTACTACAAGCCAGCAGTCTCTTAGGGTCAAGCCTATTGTCTCAATCTCAAGCAATTAACAGAGTTACAAGATATTAGAGCATCAAATATATATATATATAAGGCATCCCAAATATTACATATTGGATGATCATGAAGCTAGTCGTACAAAATGATAGGACTAGCAAGAGTTCAGTCATACATGATCAACCCTAGGATTTGTTAATCATGTTTACAGCCCGTAGGCAGACAGTAAGTAAATGTGCATCGAGCTAACAGGTGCTCGTCAGCTAAACGCCTCAAAAGAATAAATTTACATATAAGTGGGTGAAACAAAAAGGAAAACCCACTCTTGGCCCGGGTTCCGTCTAGTTGTCACCATTGGGCTGGAAGCTTGGTAGATCCTCGGGAGCTGCTCCGAAATCTGGCCACACAAAACCAGCTGGATCAAACTCCAGAAAGAGCAAGTGCCACAAAGGAGGCCACAAATAAGAACAAAAGCCAGCATACCAGAACATAAAGAATAAAAGAAAGTACAAGTAGTAAGGTACACAGGGCGATAAACGACTAGGGACGTGGAACCATTCCGGGAGCCAGGTTACAATCCTTAAACCAAACAAGGACCGGGATTGTACCCCTTCGCCTGAATAGCTCACTGTCTCTACCCATTTGTCGTTAAGATAAGTAAAACAAACATGCTCAGGAGATAGCAGGTACTGGAGCTAGACAAGACTTAGACAAGGCTGGACATCATCCATTCACAATCGGCCAAGCAAGTACTACGGCTTACTACTTTAACTAACTAGGGTTATCACAAGCCTTAATTACTAACAAGATGCAAGTGAGAAACTCCCAGTCCCAAGCCCTGCAGACTATCCAGTTATCCTTCCGCGGGTTGAGAGTTATAGGTGGGTACATTGCCCGGGAGACAAATGTACCCTTAGGTGACTTAGAGGGTGCAACACATGGCAGTGTGCTGGAAATATGCTCTACTCGTCGGCAAGCTACAAGTCCATTAAAGCGCCCAGATAATGAGATTGCCTGTGACTGGGAATTCTCCATGTTCTAGTTTGATCTAATCATTAGCCTAATCCAATTTAGCGCGAGTCCCTGGCCGTGGTACCCAGGAAGTCACGTCCTAGACATGATGCAAGACAAGACAAGTGGATTATGCAAACAAGCAAGCAGGAACACCCACGGTGTCAAGTTGATTATAGGAGTCAAGTTACAAGTTACAAGTCAAGTCAGGAGTGCGCCGCCACGGGCCACTATCAAGTTATCAAGATAATTCATGTCAGGGTACTGTCAGGAGTGCACCACTACGGGTCACTGACGTGTCAGGTTGGTCATGTCATACCATGCCGTGTACAATAGTCATTTAAGCAAAATCAAGTTCATGTCAAAAGGCGTAAGGATATAAAATGGGCATAAAATATCTAACAAAATACTAATATAAATAGGACTATAGAAGAGCCAAGATCAAGAAATAACAAATTCATCACAGACAAGTAGGTTGTGCAGGGTATGTACTGAGCAGGGTGCCAAGTGCGCAGGGTGAGCTGCGCAGGGTACCAACTGCGCAGGGTGCCAAGTGTGCAGGGTGGGCTGCGCAGGGTACCAACTGTGCAGGGTGCCAAGTGCGCAGGGTGCCAAGTGCGCAGGGTGCCAAGTGCGCAGGGTGGGCTGCGCAGGGTACCAACTGCGCAGGGTGCCAAGTGCGCAGGGTGCCAAGTGCACAGGGTGCCAAGTGCGTAGGATGGGCTGCGCAGGGTACTAACTGCGCAGGGTGAGCTACGCAGCAGACGGATTGCGCTGGATCAGGTTGCGCAGGAATGGATGGCGCAGGGTCAGATTGCGCATGAGTGGAGTGCACAGGGATAGATTGTGCATGAGCAGACTGCGCATGAATCCATGCGCACTCGGGTTGAGCGCAGTTCGCCAAGGGGCAAGCTGCACGGTTGGCGCTGCGCTAAAGAGCGCTGGCCGAGGGGGATGCACAATCCAGCCCTGCGCTAAAGAGCGCAGGCTGCTGTCTTCTTCTCCAGGCCGAGAAGAAGACTCCAAGAACTCTAAGGTTCAAAACTTCATATCTTGGTAAAATCAAAACCAAATCTAGAATTTCAAAGGTCTAACTTGAGTAAAATTGAATTCTCTTCCACATGGAAGCATCAAAACCCACAAAAATCCAACCAAAATAGATCAAAACCCTGTAAATCCGAAAATAGTCAAAACCTAGATCTAAAAAAATGAAAGCTCCAAATCATAAAATGTCAAGTTCTAAAGTTGTTCTCCATGGCCTAATCTAGCTAATGGACGAATAAAAAGTGGTGCTTATTTGATGGCAAGGTGCACTTGCCTAATGGGTTGGGGAGTTGTGTGGAAGAAGGAAGAAGAAGAAAATTAATGGAGAGTAAAGAGGAGAGAGAAAGTTTGGTGGAGATATAATGAGGGTGGTTGTGTTATGTTGAGGGTAGAGTGTAGGTTAAAGTGTTCCACTCATGATGAACCAAACCAAACCAACTTCCACAAAATAAAACCAAGCCATGGTCCAAAACCCATTTACAAGAAACCAAATCCGCAAGTCGAGAAAATTAAAATACGTGCCAAAATCAAATATGAGCATAAATACGTAATACAGGAAATGGGGGTGACAACGCCTCTCGTGCTACGTATGGATAGAATTTTCGCTTGAACAGTCGTTTGAACTCCTCCCAAGTTACGTTTGGAGCAGAAAATCGGGGCTCGCCTTGGTACCATGTCCGCGCGATGTCGAAAAGCTGTCCACTGACTGACTCTATCTTCAGATCTTCTGAAATACGGGCCATCTTTAGATACCTCTCCACGTTCTCTAGCCATTCGTCAGCGTAGACGATCCCCTCTGTCCCATAGAATGGCATAGGCCTAAAGTCCATGAAGTGTTTGGGATTCCCTGGTTGCTGTCGGGGAGCATTCCTCTGCTGGAGAACCTCTCGCAAAGTATCGTAAATGATGTTGGCCTGCTGTTGCATAAGTCCCAGCATGGTAATATTGTCCAGGGCTGGTGGCGGAGGCAGAACATGTGCTGGATACATCATCGGGGCTGGATACATTGCCGGCGGTGGGTGCATGGCAAATGCAGGATGCATTGTTGGTGCTGGGTGCATGGCTGGTACCGGACGTGGAACTCCTGGTGGTAGGACAGATGCTGGTGGTAGACCGGGTACTGGTGGTGGAGTCTGTGGAAGAAACTGTAGAGGTGGTAGAATATCGCCCCTGCGGAATCTCGAGAGCTGCGGCTGATTGCCCATATGACTGAGCTGGCCTCCTTGTGTTGATGGAGTCATGTACGTGAAAGAGCCTCCTGTAGCCGGTGGAGTGTTCAGTGCAGCATTGTTCCTGTCTTGAGAGTTCATCTTAACTGTAACAAGAGCAAACACTTTAGCCGTTGAAGAGATTTTCAAGCGAGATGCAAATCGAGGATTTAATAAAATCATGAAGAGAATTTCAACAGTATGCAAATCAAGGATTCAATGAAATCAAGGACTAAAGATTAACAAGGAGTCAAAACATGTGGATGAGATCCTAAGTGTCTAATCCTATTCGCAGGCTCACGACGGCACAGTGACGTAACCGAAGTGATTAACGTAGACCAGCATGGGCCACCAAAAAAACTTGTCATGACCCGTACCCGCTTTTCGGATACGAAAAGTATCCAAGCCCAGCCTACGCTGCAGTGTCGGCGGTAGTACACTGTCTAAACTCAAGTCACGGCAATCTAGAATCACGAGAAAACTATATCTCATCCACAGAAATAATCATGTCACAGTCAAGATCAAAGAAAAGACATGAACTGAATAATACTAATGAATAAACTGAATATCAAGAATCACTGTCACGTCCGATGGACACAAATCTACTACCAATAGACGAAGGAAAATAAAAGAATACATGGAGTAACTAACTGAATAAAAACTGGTAATCTAGACCAACTCAAGTGCAAGCGATGCGATCTGATGCTGGCTCAACCCTCTGGTCTGCTCCTAACTCAAACTCGGCTAACCTGAAGAGATCATCAGGTCCTCAGAGGACATAGCAAGATACATAATATACATGTCTATCTAGCAGTTTTATCATGCGCAAGAAATAAACAAGAAAGAACAAGAACAAGACAAATGACTATGAACACGAACACGAAACACAAACACTAGAACAACTACGTATAACTGAACTGCCGGATGAACGATAAATACAAGATCAAAGGAAGAACCAAACCCTCATCCCAAGCGTGGACTCACGGGTTTGAACTAAGCACTAACCCTCGTCCCGAGTGTGGACTCTCTAGCTAGCTCACGGCAAGACACCCTCGTTCCGTGTGTGGACTCTCTGGTGTAAATGGTCAACCCTCGTCCCGTGTGTGGACTCTCTGGTGCCATTTGATCACGACAAACACCCTCGTCCCGAGTGTGGACTCTCTGGTGCACCAAATAACCCTCGTCCCGAGTGTGGACTCTCTGGTTGTGTACAACGAAAATCAAGGCTATGGCAGTTCACTACACGCACTCGTTCTATGATACGACTCAAGCAAGGTACTGACGAGAACTCCAATATGAAACACAAGGCCAAAACATGAATATGGCTATAAACAATAAAAACAACTCCACAAAAACAACGCGAAAAGCACATGTCCATAAATGATCCAAGACAAAAAAAAACGGAAATAACTGCATGTAATTAAAACTGTAGAGGAAGGCAAGGTATACTTGCCTTAGGTCTTGAACTGCTGGTACGGTCGATGCACTGAGTCAAGCCCAATTAACCTGTTTAATAATTCATGATGGTCAATGCATGGTATTGGAAGAATTAAGTCAATGCCTAATTATTCTATGCTTGTGGGTTAGTTAGTCATCATTCTTATTCCTAAAATATATATATATTAGCCTATCAACTGGATTTGGTACTAGTGTCTAAATGTGTAGTTGTATCAATGATATATGAATAACCCAACTAGTCAATCTATCAGCTTAAAACCTGTTGCCATCAAAACCTAGGCTATTTTCCTATACACTTTCTATTCCCAGAAAATCCCTACACATGACTCTTAGCATTTATTAAGATGTACACTATGCTAATCATGATCCTGCATTCAAAATTGTCAGGAAACAAATAAGACTAAGAATGTACTTTATGGAGAAAACTCTAATTTATTGTACTTAATCAGAACACTGAAAACACATGTGTTTTCCCTGGCCCTATATCCTACAGATACTATGTTATGCAGTCTAAGTTCCTATCACCCATGCACAGCTCTTAATTGATACCTGTCTTCCCTGGATACTATGGATGCATATGTACTATGCACCTGCAAGGCTCTGATACTGCAATTTTCTTGCTTTACACTGCCACCTGGATATTCCCAAGGTAAAACAATAGTGTTATGGGCTCATGGTGAATGTGTTCTGCAATGGTTCACAATGTGTGCGCAGAATATGAAAGCAATGCAGGGAAGGTAATTCACTAGTTCGAGTTCCCACAGCAGGGCAGTCTTCTTCTAAAGCTGTTTATTGGAAACATTGCATCCTCTATACTTTGTACATATCCCTTTAAACTTTCTCCACAGATTTGCCCCAAATTAGATGCAGACGACTACTCAAATGGGGACCGTACTGTTGATACATGGATGATACCCAAATTAGTGAGGAGGGAGTTTATATAAGGTGTAAATTACATGAGCTTGACAGTAGCAAAAACCGTCCTAAAATCTAATATGTGCAACGCTCCTCTTCTCAACCAATGAACCCAACACCCACACACAGTCATCAGTAAGCTTGATCACAAGATAGGAGGAATGTAACTCTAGTTAAATGATAAGCAACTGAATATTTGTTTAGCTACAGACCTTTGTAGTGTCCTGGTGGTCAAGGCATAACTATATCATTTCATTACAGTTGTAGTTGCCTGTAGGTTCTGCTTCAATAGGTGAGGTGGTACCTAGACTTGGTTATAGGCTATATCCAGTACTTCCTATACAACCTACCTGTCAACCATATCTTACCTGGTCCTTGGTTATAATCCCACAGGCTTCAGTTATCATGGTTAAAAGGATGTGTCTTCATAGTAATCTGTGCATTTAGATACTCCACATGTATTTTCTTGTGAAAAACTCGAGTATAATATTCCCTGTCATTTGTGTACACTCTGAGATCTTGTGCTTCCTGTGACATGCCATTGCTAAGGTACGACCTCTAAAGTATCCTATAGGTTAAGACAAGGCTGGACTTCTAATCCTATCTCTAAATCTGTACCTCAAACTCTAGCGGCCTCCGGTGGCTATCGGTCCAGTGCCGATGTCTGTCCTGCGCCACGTGAAGTCTGTCCCTGATGAGCTTCACCTTCTCGGCTGCGTCAACAACCATCTCTGGTCCCAGTAAAGCTCGCTCTCCAACATCATCCCAAGATAAGGGTGTACGACACCTACGCCCGTACAGAGCCTCAAACGGTGACATCTCAATGCTGGCCTGATAACTGTTGTTGTAAGCAAACTCCACCAAATACAGGTGATCCTCCCAGGAGCCTCTAAAATCCAGGACGCACGTCCGCAGCATATCCTTAAGGGTCTGAATAGTCCTCTCTGACTGTCTGTCCATCTGGGGGTGGTATGCGGTACTAAACTTGAACTGAGTGCCCAAGCTAGTCTGCAGACTCCTCCAGAAATGGAAAGTAAAGCGACTATCCCGATCTGAGACTATGCTGACGGGAACTCCATGAATCCTGACTATCTGTCTCATATACAACTCCGCGAGCCTCTCTGTAGATGTACCACCTTGAATGGCAAGAAGTGGGCTAATTTGGTCAACCTGTCAACGATGACCCAAATCGCGTCTTTTTCTCCTGGTGTACGCGGCAACCCCGATACAAAATCCATGGTAATATGTTCCCACTTCCACTCTGGAATGGGCAACGGCTACAACAATCCCCCGGGCCTCTGCCTCTCTGTCTTGACCTGCTGACAGATCAAGCATCTAGCTACGAAGTTGGACACCTCCCTCTTCATCCCGTACCACCAGACATGCTCTCGCAGATCCCTGTACATCTTGTTAGCACCAGGGTGTATAGAGTACTACGATCTGTGAGCCTCCTGTATAATCTGCTCTCTGAGCTCCCCGCTGGGCACACATAACCGGGAACCGTGCCTCAGGACACCATCCTCTGCAAGTGAGAACTCAGTATCCTCCACTCCTATACTGATCTGCTCTCGGATACACCGCAGAGCCACATCATCGAACTGCGTCGCCTTGATCCTGTCCATCAAGTCCGACTGTATCTGAAGGCCCCATAACTGTATCTGTACCCCTGGCACAATCACCTCAATCCTAAGGCTCTCCAAATTTACAAGCAGGTGCCGATCCATAGTCAAACACATGGCTGTCAGATACCTACTCAAGGCATCGGCAACCACGTTGGCCTTCCTCGGGTGATACTGAAGTGCGATATCAAAGTCCTTCATCAGCTCAAGCCACCTGTGCTGTCTCATGTTGAGCTCCTTCTGTGTAAACACATACTTCAAGCTCTTGTGATCTGTAAAAATCTCCACCCTCTCGCCATACAGATAGTACTTCCATAACTTTAAAGCAAAAATCACTGCCTCCAGCTCCAGGTTATGGGTAGGGTAGTTCTTCTCATGGGAACGTAATTGCCTGGAAGCATAGGCAATCATCTTCCCATGTTGCTGCAAGACGCAATCCAGCCCCTTCCCTGAAGCATCACTATAAATAGTGAAACCACCTGATCCTGAAGGCAATGTCAGAATCGGAGCTGTCGTAAGCCGCTTCTTCAACTCATCAAAAGCTGCCTGACACTCCTCTGACCAAACATACTCAGTATCCTTCCGGGTCAACCGTGTCAACGGCTCTGCAATCGGAAGAAATCCTGCACAAATCTCCTCTAGTATCCTGCCAGCCCCAGGAAACTCCTGATCTCTGCCACTGAAGTCGGCGTTGTCCATGCCTCAACTGCTACAATCTTCTTGGGGTCAACTGAGATACCATCTCCAGTCACCACATGCCCCAAGAAGTCCACCTGGTCCAAGAAAAACTCACACTTGGAGAGTTTTCCATAAAGCTGCTCCCGCCTGAGAGTCTCTAGCACTATCCGCAGATGCTCCTCGTGCTCCTTCTCTGTCTTGGAATATATCAAGATATCATCAATGAACACCACCACGAACTTGTCCAAGTACTGGTGGAACACCTTGTTCATTAGATTCATAAACACTGCTGGTGCATTGGTTAGTCCAAACGGCATAACCAAAAACTCAAACTGCCCGTATTGCGTCCTGAAAGCGGTCTTGGGGATATCCTCCCTCTTCACCTTCACCTGGTGATAACCCGACCTCAAATCAATCTTGGAGAACACCCGAGCTCCGCTCAACTGATCAAACAGATCATCGATCCGTGGCAGTGGGTATCTGTTCTTGATTGTCAGGTTGTTAAGTGACATGTAGTCGATACACATACGTACCGACCCATCCTTCTTGGGTACGAAGAGTACCGGTGCACCCCAAGGTGAAGAACTCGAGCGAATGAAACCCTTATCCTGTAGCTCATCCACCTGCTTCTTCAGCTCCACTAACTCGCTGTTGTTCACTCGATAGACATGCTGGGAGATCGGTTCTGCGTCGAGAACCAAGTCTATCGAGAACTCTACATCTTTGTCCGGTGGAAGCCCTGGCAACTCCTCTAGAAACACGTCCATAAACTCTGCGATCAAGGGATGTAGAGCCACCTGCTCCTCGACTGATGCTCCACAGAAGACTCCACCGTCCTGCTCTGCCTGTCGTCGGGTGTACTCAAACTCTGGCTCTCCTGGCGCCCCGAACAAAACTCTACCCCCACGATAATCAATGTGGGCGTGGTGTCTACTCAGCCAATCCATACCTAATACAATATCGTAGTTCGGTAATGGCATGACTAGTAGACTCACCCCCAACTCTCGGCCTCCCAAAATGACACTCTGCCCTCTGCAAATATCACTCACGAGGATGACCCCACCCCCGGTCGTGATCTTGCAGGTCCTAGGCAATGGTTCCGAAATCAAACTGTCTAATAGCATACGATACTGACACAAAGCTGTGGGAAGCCCCGGAATCAAAGAGTACAAATGCTGGAAGGGAGTCGAGAAGAACCGAACCTGCTATCAGCTCTCCGATGACCTCAGCATCCTCAGCTGCCATGGCGAAAGCTCGCCCCTGCTGTCTACCCCGTGCCTGCTGCTGGTGCTGCTGGAACCTCTGCTGTTGGGTCTGCAGGACTGGTCCCCTCTGCTGGCCTGCTGGAGCCTTGGCTGCCCCAGCTCCTCCTGGTACCGGACGCATCGACGCAACTGGACACTCTCGCATCTGATGGTCTGCTGATCCACACATCAAGCATCTACCGAGTCTCTTCCTGCACTCGTCCCACTTGTGCCCAGGCTTTTTGTAGAAAGTACAACTAATAGCCTGCTGTCCTTTCTGCTGCTGGTGCTGCACCTGCTGAAAAGGTGCACGGCCCTGATGCTGATACTGCTGCTGAGCTGGCCTCTGCTGCTGCTGCTGAAAGTGAGGCCTCTTGGCCTGCCCCTGACTGCTACTGCCACCCTGGAAGTCACGACCCCTCTTCTGCTTCAGCCCTAGGTCGTCTTCCGCTGCCATGGCCCCAAAAAATATCTCAGCAAAAGTGGCATTCCGGTCGCTCTTAGTCAGCGACCGAATCTCTCTAACCAGACCTCGGCGAAACTTCCTCGCCTTCGTCTTCTCAGTCAAGTCATCAATGAACCGGGCCAATCTGCAGAACACCCCGGCATACTCAGCTACCGTCTGGTTCCCCTAAACCAGAGCCTCGAACTGTGCCTTGATACCTCCCAAGGCAACATCAGGAAAGAACTGCTCCTTGAACTGGGCCCAAGTCTGGCCCTCAACTCCTACCCTGGGATCTGCCTGATACCATGCTCGGGCTAAATCCTGCATCTGGCTGCCCGCTGCCTCGATCTGGAGTCGAGCTGGTATCTCTGCTAGTCGGAAGATCTCCTCAATGTGCTCAACCTAGTCATCTGCAACGTGAATGCCCTCCGTGCCGAAGAACTCCCGAGGGTGCATCTTCTGGAAGTCCTGAATGTCCTTCTCCCTCCGACAGGGCTGCTGGACCCCCTGAGCTGTGATCATCTCGACTATAGTGCATACCAGCTGGTGCGCCTCATCGATCCCCTGTCGAAAATCGGTAGTCTGCCTCGTCTGCTGCTGCTGGTGCGACTCCAGAATCCTCTCCACGAAGGAGAAGAGATGGGCAGCATCTACCATCCCCGCAGGCGGAGGCTGCTACGTGGAAAGGATCTCTGGAATCATAACTGGCCTCCTGACTGCTGGAGGTGCTCCTCCAAAAGTGGCAGAAACTCCCACTCCTGAGGGCTGCACTGGCCCTGTGGCACCGGGAGCTGGATGCTGGACACGAGAGGTGGCAGACCCCTCTCCAGCCTCTCCCGTCACTGGGCGATGCGATCGCATCTCAACCATCCTGGAGACACAGATCAAACAAGAAGCAATTACTAAGAATGAGTCGAAAAATCAAAGGAGGACAATTTAAATTTCTAAGGAAGACAATAAGCAGCAAAATAGATATATGGAATCTGATAAGAAATTTTCCTAGTGTGATTGAGTACCTTCAAAAAAAAAAGCTAATTTCTACTGCAGGCTGCAGCGATATTCTAGTTCGAATACCACTACATTTCCAACCTAGACCTGCATAGGCCACCACTAAAAACGTGTCACGACCCGCACCCTAGAGTAAGGGCACGAGACGTGGGTACGTCCAGCCTACGCCGCAGTGTCGACGGTAGAACGCTGTCCTAGGTCACAACAACTAACAATTGAAGGTAATAACAGTTATACTCCCCGAATGGGGGTGACATAACAGAAATATAAACTCAACCACAGCTAAGGTAGAACAGGTAAGATAGATTAATGATGAAAGATAAAAATATCCAGAACAGAGAATCACAGAGATACAATCCAGAATTCTAAGTGTCTAAAATAATACATCTCAGAATATCTCAAAGTCTAATACAGTAATCCAAAATAGTAAGACAGTCCTAGTCTAAGGGAGTGTCATCTACTGCTAGTGGATCCTGCTGCTGGTCCAAGTCCAGGCACTCGTCTAGTGTAGCACCGTAGTAGGTAGGGCAGAACGCCTCAGCCTCGTCCTCTGTAATATTTCAACAGGTCCAGTCAGGACAGGAGCGATCACAGTACATCTCAACAAATTATAGCAGGTCAGGATATATAATCATGCTAGAGAGTAAGATACAAGAAACTGAAGAAATAAAGACTGTAAATAAATAGCTACAGTATATATAGAACTGATAGTATCTAGTGATTCAGAGCACAAGATGGTTATATAAACGGCACGATGTTATACACGAGTAATCTACAGAGGTTGTACACGAGTAATCTACTAGATTGAACACATAACCACTTCTACTCCCCCGCCCCAATCAATACACAAGGATCTGGCTAAGTTATGTTATTGTACACGAAGGTCATGTGAATATATGATTATACACAATTTCATACGTTTCGTACACGAAAGTCACAAATACAAGGAGTACACGATGTTCACGATAAAGTACACGAACACGAAATACCCGATGTATCCGCTAAGGGGATAACATCGCCCAACAAGATCCATATAGTACTAATCCGTGTTCCAACGTGTCAGAATCATGTAAAGCAATCTAAAGCAGAAAATATACTCCTAATGTAGGATATAAAATGATCAGAGAATGTACTCGCCTGTAACCGGTGAATCTGAGAGAATATAGACTGTCCGAGGAGTGGTGTCTGTCTTCTATAGAACACTACAAGTCACTATGAGTCTACAATGATAATACGATGCAAATTAATGCATTCTACATGTAACTATGTCAATCTAGACCAAAGTCAACTCTTGGTCAACTCTGGTCAACCCTAGAAGTCAAACTAGGTCAACCAAGTCTAATCTAGGTCAAACTAGTCTAATTTAGGTCAAACTAGTCTAATCTAGGTCTAACCAACTATTCTAGGTTATACCACGACTAACTAGGCAATACCATGCCAAGCCATGCCTTAGTCACATAATATAATATATATATACAATACATTAAGTCCTATGGTATTCCATACTCTATGACATCATATCATAACATAAATCCCACATGTCATGACACCATATATATAATACATATATTAAAATACATATATACATATATAGGAAAGCTTGTATATATATATATATAACAAGGCTTATATATATATACACACATAGGGAGTGAGGGGAAAACAGGAGTACATGTGTGATTGTGTGTGTGTTAGACAGTATAGGCAGGAGGGTGTGTGTGGGTGAGCCATATGTGTATATGACAGTAAAGGAAAAAGGGTTTAGTTCTCAGTCAATACAAGGAAGGAAATCAATTTACAAGTAAACATTATGGGTTAAGAATCATTCTCCGGATTAGAATTCAGTTAACATACAGTACTCTTCCCAGGTTAAAGTCATTTCAGTTTACAACTAGAGGAGAAAATCTCAGGTATTGCTGAACCTAAACACAGTTAATACATCTCAGGTTCACATACAATTTCAGGTTAATGTAAAAAAACTGGGAACTAATCTCAGTTCATCAAAACAGGAAACAATTTTCAGTTTAAATAAGAAATCTAAAACAAAACTAACATCCCTTAACTAACTCAGTTTTTCTAATACATGACAGTGAACTCAGATTTAAAAGACTGAACACAACTAATCTCAGGTTCTAACAATCAATTAAACAGTCTCAGGTTTCATAAAACCAATAAAGGGAATGTACAACAGTTAGGAAGAGGGAAAAAGTCATTCAAACTCAGGTAAATGACAGTTTAAAAGAACCCAACACCCTCAGTTCATACACAATGAAACTCAGGTTCTGTAAATACCATAAACAAGTTCATAATTTCATTCTTAGGTTCTCTAAAAAGAAACTGGGAATATAACCATAACCAATTTCAGGTTCCAGTGAACAAAGAACAGTGGGCAATTTCATATCAGATCAAAAGAAGAAAACATTGAATTAATTATAAAGTAAACCCAGATTTTATACATTAACACGAGTCAAAAAAATCAGTTTACAAGTAAACAATTTGTTCATGAACTAACTCTCAGTTTTGAGGGAAAAACCATATCAGTTGAAACCAATTCAACTTGAACACCAAAACCCATTCTACACATCCCAAAGCCTAACTTGAATGCCATACACTTAGTTAACATGATATGTAACATGTAGGGACAATAATCAGTAAACAAGCTTAAACAAATGGGGAATTAAATGGGTTTGAAAAACTGGAATTGTATGTATCAGAATAAAACAGTAATTTCCAATTTCGAATCTCATTTTCTAAACAAAACCTAAACTAACATGTAATCTAATGTAAACAGGAATTACACAACATATTTAGAATCTATTTAACAAATTTAAACATTATCTAAACTATTTAAAATCGAAAACACAGTGAACACCAAAACAACACATTGGACCGCACAGTGCAGTGCACGTGCACAGCCCATAACGTGTCCGACACGACACGAGGACTCGTGAAACTTTATGAGTCTCGTGTCAGTCATTGACACAAGCCCTATGTAAAATTTCAAGGGTCGAAATCCTCTGTGCACAGAGAAATCGCACCCGAGCAGCAGGGGAGAAAAACTGCCCGCATGCGTGGGAGGAAACAGCGTGTCTGCATGTCTGTGGGGACACGACGCGATGCTAATACATGCTCAATGTCCAAGAAATGTACAAGCGAGACAAAAATGGATTTTTCCATTCAAACACAAATACAAAAATCGAACGAAATGCCCTTTGAGGCATTTCGTCGAACACTAACCTAGACACATTGATGTATCGGACACGAAATGGGTCTAAATTCTAGGATTAGCCTATCCTACTGTTAGGTTAGGGTTAGGAAAACCTAGAAATGATTTTTAACAGAATTTAAATGAATTAGAGAGGATTATACCTATAGGTGAACAAGCTCTCAAAAAGCCCCAATGAAAAGGATTCCTCAATCCACCAAAAGTTTTACAAATTGTTTCCTCCCTGTAAAAACTCAATACCAACAACAAGAATGTTGGATTTAGGTTCTATAGCAATTTGTTTGAAGGAATTTGGAAAAGAAATGGATTTTCTAGGGATTTACAAGGATGGGGACTCACCTCTTCCAAATGGCAAAGTTTCCTAAAGAGGCAACCCTAGTTTTAAGAGCATATAAATAGGGGGGGCTGACCATAGTGGCTGTTCAGAATTCCTAGGGTTAGGGCTTGGTTCAATGGGTGTGGGCTATGGGCCATTAAGCCTATTAGTCATAAAATGACTTGTGACTTCACAAGCCATTACTTAATCAAACTAGCTCCTATTTTCACCAAACTAATCCCAATGAGTTCATCCTCATGAACTTAAGTCAACCTAGGTTTTCAAATCCTAATCACAAAGTCAAGACCTAGGTTAGCCACTAGGTTAGTCTACAAGGTCAACTTAAGTCAAAGTCTCTAAAACACCAAAAACAATTATTCTAAAAATCACTCAAAAATCACATTAATTATAAATAATAATAATAATTCAAATTAAATTCTAAAATTTTGAAAATGACCAAAATACCCTCAAGCTAGAAAAGTGGTAGTGACATATAGGAGCTCTAATACCAATGATCTCAGCCACTAGGTTACCCCTATTTTTTATAGTAATTTTTGCATTCGACTAGGAATTATACTGGTCTAGGCGATGTGCGATGTGTGATGTACACAGAGATATTTCGTGATGAATTTTCTTGGTATTTCTGATCGAACATGTTATAATTTATATTTATATTTCATAAACCACCGCCTGCTACGGCGTGGACATGACAACCATTCGTAACTACCAGATACTACCTATATGAATGAAATAAATACACTTTTAAGTTACCGTAAATTTTGTTCGAAATTTCATCAACAAAGAAACCTTAAACAAAATCTTGGGGACATCTTTAAAAGTGTCACTATATACAATAGGTTAAGGGCCTGTTTGGTGATCATGACTCCTGAGAACTCACAGAACCCATATAACATAAGAGTAGTATTCCCCTGAGTTCAAAGCATCTGTATATATGGGTACCAGTCTGCAACAGATGAACCAAGGAATATGTATCAGTTAAAATAAAATTTTGAATTCTTCAACATAGATTTGTAACTCTAAAATTCATACTTACTATAGTTTGTTGCAGAGGTACCAACCAATATGTCCTTAAAGGGTTAACACCATAGTTTGCCAATACCGATCCGATACGACCAATATGATTTGCCATGTCCCGATCCGATGCCGACCGATACCCAATATTAATCAATGCCGACATTGGGGGTCTCTTTTCCGGTCAATTCGGCAAAGAAAATTGAACGAAAAAACCAATTACCAAGGGTGTAAAAGCATAGAAAGGTTATAAAAGCATGTAAAAGAAAAAAACGTATCTATCATATGTAAATCAATCGGTAAGGGTGACTGCTATTCCATTCAATTTCGAACCTATTAAAAAGACACTGAAAATATTAAAATTATGCCTAAATGTAAAAAAAAATATTTTCTATAATGTTAATAACTTATTAATAATTATTTGTTTTTCGATACCAAAAAATCCGATACTTCGATTCGAAAACCTCTGATACTGTCGATACTGCCGATCCCGATACTCATAGGAATGGTCCGATACCGATTCTGATACTTCTAACCATGATTAACACCCTCCTTCCACCACACAAGTACAACACTGTTCTTCCCGAGATCCTTCCCAGAATCACATTATTGGCCCCTTCTGCAAAGACCATATAGAACACTTTGTCCACCGCTTTTACCTTTCCATTCAGTCTTGGAAGACGGAACTTAGGACCATAGGACAGAAGAAGTTCTCCGACTGAGCTTCCACTTTGCTAACTTGCTTACATTGTTCAGATCCTTCCCTTGCAAAAACTACTGCTGATTAGACTCCTGTGTATTGCTTCCTATTAGTAAAGCAAATCTCACACGATAACACTTGATGCGTGTGAACAATTGCAAATCACCTTCCTTGAGAGCAGGCGAAGCTACGGTGAGATCTTGAAAGAAGGTTCACAAAAACAAACAAAGGTAAGAGTGCACAGAATTTCTGTACCTCGACAAGTATGGCATGTGAGAGTTCCTCTGAAGTACATTGCAAAGGGCGAACATGAAACAGCAAGTTAGCAGTTTACCTTAAGAATATACTCTAAAAAGATGCAATAGAAATGAGTGCAAATATTGGTACCTTATCTGCAAGATATGTGCCAAAAATACCTTCCAGTCATTTTAGCCTCTCTTTAATCTTCATGACCTAATGTACCTGGGCAACGAACTTTTAATTCATACTCCTTTATCAAGTATAAGGGAAAACATGATTTTCGGAAAACCAAAACATATTTATATCCTGTTTTTTTCGATAAAGGAAGACTTCATTGAACGGCAACAGTATGTGCATAGCTCACCTTGTTTTCAGCAATCCCTTTTTGTCGCAAATGACATCATTTTTTGAAAGTAATGGCATCAACAACAGACCCATTACCATCAGGACTAATCCTCTGGAAGAATAAGATCCCTCCATCTCAAATGAGCATCCAGATATCTAACCTGATAGGAAGTCGAGAGGAAAAAGACTCATGGAATAGTGTTAGATTTCGAGGTGTGATTATCTAACCTTATTCATATCCTGTCAATACTTCTTGGGGGAGGTTCCAGCTTCTTTGGCTTCTGTGATCCTGGCATGCAAAGAGAATGATTCTGAGGTGTGGCATAGTAGACGGGGGCATCCTTCAGATAAAGTAATACAGACTTTACCTTTTCTCTCTGGTAGTAGTGTGTTTTCTCATAAGACTTATGATATTTGTCATCAAGCTAAACAGACTCGTGATACCTTTCCTAATAGTAGTAGTCGTGCTTTGAGATGCTTTGAACTTATACATTCTGATCTGTGGGGACCATATCGTGTTCCGTCATCTAATGGGGCACGATATTTTTTGACTTTGGTGGATAATTTTTCTAGAGCTGTTTGGGTTATTTTATTGACGGATAAGTGTGTTGTTTATTCTATATTTCTTAAATTCATTGTTATGGTGAAGCGTCAGTTTAGGGCTGATATACGTCGTGTGCGGAGTGACAATGGCACTGAATTTAATTGTTTACGAGATTATTTTTCATCTCAAGGTATATTGTTCCAAACATCCTGTGTTGGAACACCTCAGCAGAATGGAAGGGTGGAAAGAAAACATCGACATATTTTAAATGTAGCCAGGGCATTGAGATTTCAGGGTTCTCTTTTCGTGGATTTTTGGAGAAAATGTGTTCTGGCTGCATGTTATTTGATAAATAGAACCCCTTCTAGTATCTTGCATTTTAAGTCTCCTTATGAAGTTTTATATGGTTCGGCTCCTTCGTATGATCATCTACGTATTTTTGGTTGTATGTGCTATGCATATGATTTGAAATCCTGACATGATAAATTTGCTAGCAGGAGCAGAAAATGTATCTTTGTTGGGTATCCACTTGATAAAAAGTGATGAAAACTGTATGATTTGGAGACTGGTGAATTTTTGTGTCCCGTGATGTTACTTTTTATAAAAAAAGAATTTCCTGGGTATGGCTCTGCTAGCGAGATGTCTTCTGCGACACGCCATACATCTGTTGAGGTGCCGAAAGATGATATAGAGGTTTTTGGGATGCTGTCGGCTACGGTTGCTGAGGCCGGAGGGGTTGATGGTGGCTCGGCACCGAGTGGCGAGCATGCACAGGTAGATGCAGAAGTATTGACAGGAGAGTCCGCTGGGGGTGATACGAATACTACTGATGATACAGGAGATACAGTGTTGCCAGAGGTGACCGACGAGGTAGTATTGGGAAGAGGAATGAGGAAGAAATCACAGCCAGTGTGATTACAGGATTTTGTGACGAATGTTGTTTGAAGTAAAAGTCCCCTCCTCATCTGTTCCTGTCACTTCCTCAGGTACTTCGTATCCTCTAACACAATTTCTAAGTTATGACATATTTACTGCTGGACACAGAGATTTTCTTGCAGCTATCACTGCAGGTGTTGAGCCTACTTCATATCGCCAGGCCTCGCGAGATTCGGGCTGGCGTGCGGCTATGCAAACTGAAATACAGGCTCTGGAAGATAATGGAACATGGAGTCTTGTCGATTTGCCTCCTGGAAAGAAAGTATTGGAAAGTAGATGGATGTACAAAATAAAATACAAATTCGATGGCAGTGTTGAGCGCTTAAAGGCACGGTTGGTTGTGTTCGGTAATCATCAGGTCGAGGGGATCGACTATTCAGAGACATTTGCCCCGGTAGCTAAGATGCCTACAGTTCGAGCATTTTTTGCTGTTGCAGCTGTAAGAGGTTGGACTTTACACCAGATGGATGTGCACAATGCTTTTCTTCATGGCGATCTGACAGAAGAAGTGTATATGAAGTTGCCGTCAGGTTTTTCGCATAGTAAACCTAACAAAGTGTGTCGCCTGCGTAAGTCTCTATATGGATTGAAATAGGCACCACGTTGTTGGTTTGCTAAGCTTACTGCTTCCCTGATATCCTATAGATTTATTCAATCTCATTCCGATTATTCCCTTTTCTCTCTTTTTAAAGGAAAGGTAGAGTTGCATGTTTTGATCTACGTGGATGATATGATTGTTTCTGGTAATGACTCAGGTGCTTTAGATGCTTTCAAAAAGTACCTTAGTTCTTGCTTTCACATGAAGGACTTGGTGTGTTGAAGTACTTTCTTGGCATAGAGGTGGCTCGGAGTGCAGAAGGCATTTCCTTGTGTCAAAGAAAGTATGCTTTGGACATCATTTCAGAATGTGGCTTGATGGGGTCTCGACCTGATGGCTTTCCCATAGAGCCCAATCACAAGCTGGCAGAATCGACTAGTCCAAAGATGGCGGATGCAGAGCCTTATCGGAGACTGGTTGGGAGGTTGATTTATCTATCATTTACCCGCCCTGACTTAGCCTATGCTGTGCATATCTTGTCTCAATTCTTACAGGAGCCTCGACAAGATCATTGGCATGCTGTATTGAGAGTTGTCTGATATCTCAAACATGCACCAGGACAGGGTATTCTTTTGAAAGCTGATTGTGATCTCTGTCTTTCTGGTTGGTGTGATTTCGACTGGGTCAGCTGTCCCTTGACTCGCCGCTCTGTTACAGGATGGTTGGTGATTTTGGGGGGGTCTCCTATTTCTTGGAAGACCAAGAAGCACCAACTGTTTCCCGATCTTCCGCTGAAGCTGAATATCGATCTCTCGCTGCGCTTGTTTGTGAGTTGAAATGGTTGAAAGAGTTATTGGTGTGTTTGGGCGTTCGCCAGGAGTCTGCTATGTCGGTATATTGTGACAGTCAGTCAGCCCTGCACCTGGCTCAGAACCTGGTGTTTCATGAGCGCAGTAAGCATATTGAGGTGGATTTGCATTTTTTCGTGATGCTATTAAAGATGGCACCATAATAGCCTCGCATGTTCCTACTTCTACTCAACTGGCTGATATCTTCACTAAGCCCCTTGGAAAGCAAGTGTTTCATTCTTTCCTTCCCAAGTTGGGCATTTGTGACTTGTATGCTCCAACTTGAGGGGGGTGTTAGATTGTTAGATTATATTTGTAATACGAATATGGCCCATAAGCCCAAGCCCAAATGTAGACACTATATATATTGTAACAAACCCTAGCAATGAGAATAATGCATTGTTATTTCCTACAAATAGGCACAAAGATGTTTCAATATACAAAAGTTACAGATAGCACCTAAATCATGACAGGTAATCCATTCCGCTTAAATCAATGCAATCAAGCTAACAAGATTTTTTTTTAAATATAAAATTCTACACAGTTTACACTTATATGCGGTCGAAGATTGGATGCATTACATTAATGGGATTAACCTTCTCATACTCTGATTCTAGCGTCGGCTCTCAATCTGGTATTTCCAAGAGAACTTGCAAATGCTTTGGTATAAATATAGCTGCCAGATTCTTATTATTTTGAAGATCCCTTTACAAGACTGCAAAAGCAAACAAAAGTATAAACCAACAATTAGGTCAAGAGATGAAAAGACTTAAATTCAAAGAAAAAAGATATTGAAGAAAAATAATGAAGATCTCTCACCAATCTCTATACAATTTACACTTATGTGCAGTCGAAGATTGGATGCATTACCTTAATGGGATTAACCTTCTCACACTATGATTCTGGCGTTGGCTCTCATAATGGGATTAACATTCTCATACTATAGCTGCCAAATTCTCAAAATTTTCAAGATCCCTTCAAAAGACTGCAAAAGCAAACGAAAGTATAGATAAACAATTAGGTCAAGAAATGAAAAGCCTATAAGCAAGGTTTACAACATCATTGCCGGATACTTATGAGTATTGATGTATCACTCCAGATTTGGGAGAAACCTGATCGTATCGACTAATAGCCATGGGATTAGGATAATATTAGAAAGTATTTGTCAGATTAAAGTCTGCTACTGCCTACAATTAGTCAAAAGTGGCCAAAATTTTCTGTAAGTTGCCAAACTGTCCAAAACTATTCCCAAATTGGCCAAAACTTTCCAAACTGGCAGAAACTATCCAAGTTGATTTGGTTTTACTCATTTCTTTAAAATATGTTCTCATGACAACTTACCTATTAATATGCACTTATGATGTTATTTTTTCATATATCATGCACATGTCATAACACTAAACAAATAATAATTGGTATTAAGTTTAAGCTCTAACCTTTCATTTTTTACATTTTAGTACTAACGTTTCTGATTTTATCTAAGGTGCCGAAGCTCGACATTTCGTTCTCCGATCAGAAAGCTGTTCATACTGATAGTCTGATACTCATCCAATGTTCAAAACTGATACAGATACGTTGTTTAGAACTTTGATTTAAATGAGGTTGGGACGTCTTCAATATATTAATGTCGACTATAAGAATCAATAATACAATCAAAACATTTAGCGACGGATTCAATATATTAAATGAGGCTGGGACGTCCAGTAGTTCAATTTTCTTTGTGGGGAATGAAAAGTCCTCCCCCCCTCCCGTCGGCTAAATTTAAGTTAGGACTGAAAATTTAGCGACGGACTGGCGACGGATATATTCCGTCGCTATGTGGTCGCTATACCACCCTAGCTGGCCGACGGAATATCCGTCGCTATGTGGTCGTTAAATTTTACGGCAATTTTTTTCAACATTCTCCGCCAACTAAGCGAAAGCATCGCGACGGATTCTTCATTCGTTGCTATATCTCCGTCGACTTAACGACAGATTAGCGACCTTTGCTCGTCCTTAAAATAAAATAAAAAATTATCGACTTTTCGACGGCAATCAGTCAAAAATTTGTCGGTAGTCGGGCGCTAATAGCGACGGACAGAATCAGTCGCTATATGTCCGTCGCCAATTGCATGTATTTTGGTAGTGGGGAGCAGATCTGTTGTCCCATTTATTCTGCTCCCCTAGGTTACCCCTATTTTTAAGTAATTTTTGCATTTGATTTGGAATTATGTTGGTCTAGGCGACGTGCGATGTATCACAGAGATATTTCATGATTAATTTTCTTGGTATTTACTGATCGAACATATTACCATTTATATTTATATTTCATAAACCACCATCTGCTGCGGCTAAGAATTGGTCACGTGGACATGACAGTCATTCGTAACCATCAGATACTACCTACATGTACGAAACAAATATACTTTTATCATAAATTTTGTTCGAAAATTCATCAAAAAAAAACTTAAACAAAATCTTGGGGACATCTTTAATAGTTTCACTATATGCAATAGGTTAAGGGGCCTCTTAGGTGGTCATGACTCCTCGAGAACTCACAAAAGCCATATAAACCCTGAGTTCAAAGCATCTGTATGTATGGTACCAGTCTGCAATAGATGAACCAAGGGATATGTATCAGTTAAAATAAAATTTTGAATTAACCAACATAGATTTGTAACTCTCAAATTAATACTTACTATAGTTTGTTGGAGAGATACCAACCAATATTTCCTTGAAGGATTAACACCATAGTTCGCAGTATCGGCCTATATCGATACGATTTGGCATGTCCTGTTCTGATACCGACCGATATCCGATACTGATCGATAGCGACATTGGGGGTCTCTTTTTCGGTCAATTCCGCAAAGAAAATTGAACGAAAAAAAAACAACCAGCAAGGGTGTAAAAGCATAGAAATGTTACAAAAGCATGTAAAAGAAGAAAACTTATCTATCGTATGTAAATCAATCGGTACGGGTGACTACTACTTCATTTAATTTCAAAACTACTAATAAACAACACTGAAAATATTAAAAATTGACGTTCTCATGTTTGACTTTTTTTTCCTTTTTGTTTGCGGTCGGAAGACGAATAAGATCATAAAGGCCATCATTGAGGCAAACAATGCAATTGCTTCGGTTAGAGTTCCAAAAAAATATATTAAAAGATTGCCTTGCGCTTGGTATTCGCATTCATTGTAAAGCCTTGAGCTACCACCGGATTCCTCTTCCTCCTGAAATGAAAACCTGAAAAGAGCTCTTTCTCGGCATCCGGATTCTCGCCATCCCAGAAGTTGACTTCTTTGTTCGGCTACTAGAATAGGCTATGATTCCTATCTCTCAAGAATGAGAACCAATCTCCTTTTGTACTCAAAAAGCGTTTAAGCGGGTTATTGAACTTCTATTCTAAATCATCGAATCTCGCATCCAACCCCGTTCTTTTGGCCTAAATGTATATAATATATTTTCTAAAATGTTAATAATTTATTAGTAATTATTTGTTTTTCGGTACCAAAAAATCTGATACTCTGATCTGAAACCTCCGATGCTGTCGATACCGCCGATCCCGATACTCATAGGAATAGTCCGATACTGATCCCGATACCGATACTGTGAACCTTGAGTTACGGACCCATTACCATCAGGACTTTCCTCTGGAAGAACAAGATATCTAACCTGATAGACACAAAAAGGTTTCCAAATACAAAAGTTACATATAGCACTAATCATGACAGGTAATCTATTCTGCTTAAATCAGTGCAATCAAGCTAACAAGATTCTTTACTATAGTTAAATAAGGTAGAGAAACTTAATATGAACAAGCTCGAGCTCGAGCTTGATAAGTTTTTTTAAATTTAGAGCTTGAGCTTGGCTCGAGCTTGTTCATATTAAGCTTGAGCTTGGCTTGATAAGCAAACTTGATTCAAGCTTGATAAACAAGGTCAATAAGCTCAAAATCAAGATCGTTAAGCTTGATTTCAAGCTCATTAAGCTTGATTTTCAAGCTTAACAAGCTCGATATATTTCAAGCTTAACTAGCTTGATTTCAAGCTAGTTAGGTTTGAAATGGCCGGTGGCCGGTGGGTTTTGGATCTTCGGATGATCATCAGTGGTTTGGCACTAGTTTGCGGTAGGGCTGGTCTGGATGGTGGGGATGGATGAAAATGTACGGAGGCGCGCGGAGACCCCAACCAAATATCATTCCAACATTCATAGCTTGACTCGACCCCATGTAGTAAATGATTTGTACAGCCGAAAAAAAAGATCCGAAACTCACCGGCCACGGCTTTATGTGCCACATTTAATTAATGTTTGGTTTGTACACCACATTTTCATTCACCGGCCATGGTTTCCTCAAAAAAAAAAATCACCGGCCATAGCTTATTTGGTGGATAAGGACCGGAGACAAATGGTGGTCTATTTAGTAGCGTTTCCATTAGAGAAAGTCACTCAATCAATTCATTCATTCATTCACTATAAGAAGAGGGTCACTCACGCACTACTCCTCAATCCACCAACAAAATATAAAAAAATAAAGGCTACATATATACAGAAGAGACATGGCATTTCTATTCGCATGCAAGCAATGCCTACTCTTCCTGGTGCTGCTGCTGCATGCATCTGCTGCCATCGCAGCAGCAGCACTGGACAACTCTACCGACCTCGCATCCCTGCTCGCGTTCAAAGCCGCCAGCACTAGTGGTGGTGGTGCTGCTTCCGACAACATCATCGTTGCGAACTGGACCACGGACGTCCCCTTCTGCACCTGGGTCGGCGTCCGCTGCAGCCGGCGTCGGCCGAAGGTCGTCTCCCTCAACCTCAGCAGCTTCTCCTTGCAAGGCACCATCTCTCCGTACCTCTCCAACCTCTCCTTTCTCTCTTATCTCGACCTCCACAACAACTCCCTCTCCGGCACCATCCCCAACACCCTGGGCCGGCTTCCCCGGCTCACAAAGCTCTTCCTCCACCGCAACCACCTCTCCGGTATGATCCCTCCATCGATATTCAACAATATGTCTTCCCTCATCTCCATTGACTTATCCTCTAACAACCTCTCCGGCTCTCTCCCAACACTAGTATTGCTCGCTCGTATAGAAGCCATATCAGTTGCGAAAAACTTTCTTATTGGCCACATCCCAGCGGACCTTGCTCGATGTTCGACAATTCAAGAGATTTACCTCGGTGGAAATAAGCTAACCGGAAGTGTACCATCCTCGCTCGGGAACCTGACGGAGCTTGTGGTTTTAGACCTGGGGAAAATCAACTCACCGGAGCCATTCCGGCTTCGATAGGCAACCTCACGAAGCTCCAGTACCTCTATCTAGGCTTTAACCACTTGAAAGGGGAAATTCCCAAGGAGATGGGGAATCTAGTGAATCTCCAAGAGCTTCACTTGCATAAGAATGGTATTGTTGGTTCCATACCAATTTCATTATGCAATGCTTCCAAGATGATCGTTCTCGAAGTTTCGACTAACAATCTCACCGGACCGGTGCCGGCTACACTTGGCAAGTCGATGCCATTCCTTCAGAGGTTGCTCATGGCAGGGAATGCTCTATCAGGAGGGCTAGATTTCATCGCATCTCTCGCCAACTGTAGGGATCTAAATTTTCTTGAAGTGATGAGTAATCAATTTGAAGGTGTTCTTCCGGACGCTTACGAAAATCTATCGATGAATCTTCAATATTTTCATGTTTCCGAAAACCACATCAAGGGAAGAATCCCTACAGGACTTGAAAATTTGAGCAGCCTTATATCTCTATCTCTGGCGTTTAACGAGCTGAGTGGAATGATTCCTATGACACTTTGGATGCTGAAGAAGCTTCAGGTGATTTATCTAGGTTTTAATAGACTTACAGGATCGATACCATCTGATATAGGCCTAATGACAAACTTGGCAAAAATATCCTTAAATAAGAATGAATTCTCGGGACAGATACCAGATTCGTTGGGCAACATTAGCAGGTTGCAAAAATCTTGATTTAGCTGAGAACAAGTTATCGTCAACCATTCCCTTGAGCTTATGGAGCCTAACAGGACTTATTCAATTGAACCTATCTCAAAACAGATTCGAGAGATTACTTCTCCCACAGATGGCCAAATTGAAGGCCATAAGCTATATAGATCTACGGAGTAATCGGCTGTCAAGTAACATCTCTAGTGCTCTTGGGGAACTCCAAAGTATTATATATTTAGATCTGTCAAATAATTCCTTCCATGGCCAAATTCCTCAGCAGTTAGGTAGATTATTCAATGTGGAATATCTAAATCTTTCGCATAATTTTCTCTCTGGTGTCATACCCAAGTTCTTCTCAAACCTATCCTACGTTTATAGTCTAGACCTCTCCTTCAACATGTTGGAAGGAGAAATACCAGAGGGAAAAGTATTCTCAAATGTCAGCATCACAACTTTGATGGGAAATCGAGCACTATGCAGAGCACCACAACTAAAGTTTCCACCTTGCCCTGCAAATATGATCACGACATCTGCTTCTAGTGCGAAACTACGATTGATCAAATTTGTCCTCCCATCTGTAGCTTCTATCTTGGTGTTTCTCGCTTGCTTTTCTCTATTCGTAAAATTTTTTATGAGGAAGAAGGCTAAGGCCTCATCTAAGGAGGAGCCACCGTGTTTGAATTACCATAGACGGATTCCATACTTTGAGCTAGCTCGTGCTACCGACAGCTTCAGCGAAGACAACTTACTAGAAAGAGGTAGCATTGGCAAGGTATATAAAGGAAGCCTAGATGATGGATTGCTCGTTGCAGTGAAAGTCTTGAATTTAGAAGTTGAAGGAGCTTTAAGGAGTTTTGATGCAGAATGTCGTACTTTAGGCCAGGTTCGCCACAGAAATCTTGTCAAGATTATCAGTACTTGTTCAAACTTGGAGTTAAAGGCATTGGTCCTCAAGTTCATGCCAAATCTAAGTCTGGACAAGTGGTTGTACTCTCAAAACCAATGCTTGACCCTACTCCAAAGGATAAACATAATGTTGGATGTGTCCTTGGGCTTAGACTATCTTCATCACCAACATCCTCATGTCATAGTACATTGTGATCTGAAGCCTAGCAACATTCTGTTGGACGAAAACATGGTCGCACACATAAGTGACTTTGGCATTGCCAAACTGATGCTCATTGACAACAAGTCTACAACATCGACTAACAACGTAGGCACCGTCGGCTATATGGCTCCAGGTACTCTATAATATTTTCCAATATACATTCATTACCTTATGCTAACTTATTGTGTCATTAATTAACTAGAATCTATGTGACAGAGTACGGGTTAACTGGAGGAGTTACATTAAAGGGAGATGTCTACAGCTTTGGGATTTTGCTTCTTGAATTAGTCACAGGAAAGAAGCCAGTCGACACAATGTTCAATGAGGAATTAAATCTGAGGCAATGGGTAAACAATGCATATCCCAATGCTGTGATAGAGATTGTAGACAACAATATCCTTAGAACCGACTTTACCAACCTGCAACAACATTCAGACGGAGTGGATATTTTGCGTAGATGTCTCTCATCTATCATAGACGTGGGCTTACATTGTACGAAGGACTTGCCAAACGAAAGACTTCTGATGAGGGATGTTGTTCCCAGGTTGCAAGAGATCAAAAATGGAGTACTTGTCAACTAAAAGGAAGCCTCAAGTTGTGCACTCCAAAAGGTGCCATATCCATGCCACATGCATCATGTTGGACAAATAGTGTGGACATTACAATCACACTTCATACTATATATACTAGGCATGACAAAAATATGTATTGTTACTGTCTATATCGTATGTGTCTTATCTTGTTTGTGCCTGGCCAACAAAGTTGTCGAGTACATGCTAAAGTAAATACCTAGATTTCTTTATAATATGGGGTTTTGTATATCTAAAAGAGGATGGATAAAATACTTTAAAATAGCCATTCCAGGTGGGTGCACCAGTTTATAGTTAAAATCCTTGTTTTGCATGTCATGAACATTTAGTCATTTTGCTTTGAGAACTTTATTAACATTCTACTGGACTTACCAAAACACTTAAATATTATGTTTCTAAACTAATCGATTTCTAACTTAACAAGATGGAAGATGAGTACTTGAGCGATTCATTGGTTGTCTATATAGAAAGAGAAATAAGGAAAATGATCGATACATATTTAGATAATATATGCTTTTGCTTCTTAGAAGGATCGAAGAGTCCAATTTTGTTAGTAATTAGTTGGACTATTACGTACACACAAATAACCTTACGACATCAAGAATAAGAAGGCACAAATTAATCCATGCACCTCCTCGTTACTTGAACCCGCAATCTCATGGGGGGATAGATCGATCTTCGTCGTGGAACCTCAGGTGCTTCCCCTTTGAAACCGGTAGGGCCCTTCAGCAACATCACGTTCGGAGAGATACTCTCCCTCACGACCTCCTCCCTTTCGATGACCTCGTCGTCGTTGCTGTAGACGAATCGAGCGTGCATATCCATGAATTCCAAAAGCCCGTCCTTCTCGCTGTTCATAGACATCTTGCTTAGCCCCTCGCACAAGTCATCAAAGCTCTCGTCTTCCTCTTCTTCAATTTGTTTTCCTCTTCGAAGTCTCCTTCCTCTTTCTATGAGGGTTTCTTACCATCATAAGAATTTATCTTCCTACATCAACGCCACGTATGATGGAAATTGAGATAGAAACTACAGAATTTTTTCTAAATTTATACCATAGAAGTATGGGAGATAGAACCTCCATTGGAGATGACATTACACTTTAGAAGTCACCGTTTACATCTTTACATCGATGCAAAAAGTATGAACTGAATAATTTCATGAAAAGATATTCATGAAGACTTGTGTTAACCATATCTAATTAGCCAATCGTGACAATTAAGGCCCATGCAGTACTACCAACGTCTTAAGATCAGTCGAAAGCCCCTCCAAAAACATCGAAACCAATAGGTTCGATACTCATATGTAAGGGTCTAAAACCGGCCTGCATGTAAACTGGGTTTTCGAATTTGAGCCTTGGTCTACATGGGTACGTAGGAAAACCGGTTTTACATAAAAACTTCAAACTAGTTCATGAATCACAAGATATTCACGCTCGTCTATGTTACGAGTTACGACGCGCAAATGAATATGAACACGACAAAAACGGACAAATAACTGACTATGCTGTGTCCCAATTGAGTTTTGGAGTGCCCGTGTCATCCTCAATATGTGTCCGACATGGATACATCAAGTACTTCGATGTGTCCATATTTCCTAAGGGTCTGCTTGGTAACGGTGTTTTCACCAGTTATTGGATGTTTTTGAACCAACAGTTTATGAAAACCCCTGGGTTTTTTTTTTTTTTGAGGCACTGGTTTTGATCGGCTAAAATATCTTCCAAAACCGGTGTAATACAATTTTGGGTGGCTTTATAATCACCCCAAATTGGTGGGTTTTGAACGGTTTTATTATTTTATTCCATTATACCATTACCAAAAATATATTATTGTAACTACTAATACCTCTCCCCTATTTAATTTTATTCATGTAAAAAACTTTCAGAGCCGTTCGTTAGTGAATTACTAAGTATGGAATTAAGTTTAAGAACCGCTCCATCTTTATTTGCAAAATCCAACATAAAACTAAACAAAAAACAAATGGAATTAAGTTTACGCTTTAACCTTCCATTTCTTATATTTTAGTACTATCAACATTTCTGATTTTTATCTAAGGTGCCTAAACTCGACATTTCGTTCTCTGATCAGAAAGCTGTTCATACTGATAGTCTGATACTCATCCAATATTCAATACTAATACAGATACATTGTTTAGAACTATGATTTAAATGAGACTGGGACATCTTCAATAATAATATATTAATGTCGACTATAAGAATCAATAATACAATCAAAACATCCTCTGCTCTTTTATATCAGCATTTCAGAATTCCTACGACTCATTACTAGGCATGTCAATGGTAACCGATAACATGATCCGGTTTCTAGTACAAAATCGGGTTTGGGTGTAAAACTTAAAACCCGAACGACTTTCGGGTCAGTTTCAGAGGAAACCTGAAAAATAAAATCGAGTCTGTTTCGAGTTTCATAAATTATAAATTTTTATCTTTTACGCTTTTGTTTGTTTCTGACACGGGCGCTTTTAGGCTCAAAATTTGTTGCTATTTTTGGACAGATCTGGACCTGAAAATAAAATATAGTCATTTTCGAGTTTCATAAGTAGGTGAAGTCAATGTGTAGAAATTCATTATGGAATGTTCAGCTGATGCAGAAGCAGTTGATAGCACCAGTTTCCATGTTACGGTGTGGGATCCAGGGATCAAAATTATACATTTATTGACGACCTTGGGACAAGGTCAATTTTAAGGGGTGGGTATTGATACGAACCCCAAAACTCTGGGCCATGAATCGGAGGAGATCGAGTACAATTTGACATATCTAATAGTAATTAGTAATTTGTGCTGGAATTGGATTGGAATTGAGAAATTGGGGAAGAACTAGGGTTTGTTATTCAAATGTGCGGGAAAAATAGGATTACTTTGTACAAGGGTACCAGGTTTAGACCTAATTACGCTTTGGGTACTCGGTTTCACCGGTTTAGACTTTGGATACTCTAACTTTTTTAGTGACACATTTTAATGATCAAATTGGACTTTCAATGACGGAATTAGTCTTTTAATGACGAACGTTCTATAAATATCCATGAGTTTTCACCATTTCAACTCACCCATTCAATTTCAGTTCTATATCTTCTTGAGCTCTACAATCTTCCAATGCCTTAGAATAACTCATAACCTTCTAGTGCCAAGTGCGATCTCGGTTAGAAGTCTTTGAAGAGTGGTAAAAGCTTAGAAATCCAAGTTCAATTCTCAACTTCAAGTGTTGAAGTCAGCGTACTCTTCGGATGACACGATCGGGTTTTTAGTACAAAATCGGGGTTGGGTGTAAAATTTGGAACCCGAACGACTTTGGGTCTGTTTCGAGTTTCATAAATTGTAAATTTTATCTTTTACGCTCTTGTTTCTGATAGGGCGCTTTTTAGGCTCAAAATTTGTTGCTATTTTTGGACAGATTTGAACCAGAAAATAAAATTGAGTCATTTTCAAGTTTCATAAATATATAATTTAATAGAATGCAAAATATGCACTTAGATATCATGTTCAACTGTTGCATTACCTCGCCTTAGAACCTAGGCGAGAAGAGTTTGTCGCCTTTACTAAAACTAGTGGTACCAGGTGAAAAACTCGAATAGTTGAGGGTATCAAATTGTAATTTAGTCTAATTTTTTAAATTTACTTGGGTGTTCGGCCCATGTCTAACGCGAGTCCTCGCTGGTCTGAGGTAAACCAAAATGGAAGCGAGTAATAAAACTTATGAAGTTTCCAACAACTTCTTGTAATGAGTTGCGCATAAAATAACAATTTGGATCAAAACCTAATGAAGCATGAAATATAGTAACTGATCAACAACTATTTGTAATTTTTTTAATATAGTAATAATTAGCTTACTAATACTTAGTATTTAAATTAAGAGATAATTACGGACTTATTTGACAAATTAAACATCAAGGACGCTTTGGCCGAGTGGTTAAGGCATTTTCTCTCAGGCGTCATATTTTTTTTATTTTTTATTTTTTTGCTTTTTTTATAATAAAACCAAGTTTTGGCAATAATCCTTCACTTATTTATTTTCAAAACCTGCCACAAAATTTAGCCGTCTTTTAAAAAATACTTAGATTATTAGTTTGTTACAAGAAAGTTTTTGGGATTTTGTTTTTGTTTTTGTTTTTGTTTTTGTTTTTGTATTGTAAAAAAATATAAGCAACCATGATAGACAATTTCGTAAGGGGGAATAATAATACAATAGTGTAAGGAGCTGCTTGTACTCCACTCAAGTCCAAAAGAAAGAAAAAAAGACGGATTGTAGCTTCGAAGAAGGATATGGTTTTTAGTAGCGTTGCAGGAGACATGGCACTTAATTGAACTGAATGAAAAATAAATAAATAAATTCAAACAACTGACTCCAATATTTCGGTATAAAAAATTGTTGTTCATGTAGCCATGATAAGCAAGCCGAAACCCGACCTAAGTAGGATCAATCTAGCTTAAGGCCTTAAGCAGAAGCAGAAGCAGTTTTTGAAAGAAGTCTCCTCCTCTCTGCTTATTTTCTTTCAAATATCTAATGATTGATTCACGCTATGAATATTTTTGTGGATCAATAAGATTCACTCCTACCCCTAACTCGAGCGCTTGATCAAACTTAACTTATTTTATAGACACATCTATGGGCATGTTTGGTTGGCACGTAATGTAAATGGCATTACGTTGTAAATATGATATGGGTGTTTGGTTGGACGAAATTCTTTTGGATGTAATGTAATCGCGATTACAAACTTGTAGCTTGGATTAGAGAGGAATCCGAATTTTTTGTGCCTCTCATCCAACAAAGCTATTATTTGTGAAGGAATAAAAGGCTCCCTTTGTCCCAAAAAAATTATGAATCAAAACCCTATGCATCAAACTGCAAAATGACGGGAAGAGTTCGATGACTAAGATCCCTTTGGTATGAAAAGGTGAAGTAGCACGAGCTCTAGGAGCTCTAATACCAAAGATCTCAGCCACTAAGTTATCCCTATTTTTCGTAATTTTTATATTCGACTAGGAATTATATTGGTCTAGGCGATGTGCGATGTACCACAGAGATATTTCATGATGAATTTTCTTGGTATTTACTGATCAAACATGTTACAATTTATATTTATATTTCATAAACCACCACCTGCTGCGGCGTGGACATGACAACCATTCGTAACCACCAGATACTACCTATATGTAAGAAATAAATACACTTTTTAGTTACCGTAAATTTTGTTCGAAAATTCATCAACAAAGAAACCTTAAACAAAATATTGGGGACATCTTTAATAGTGTCACTATATAAAATAGGTTAAGGGCCTGTTTGGTGATCATGACTCCTGAGAACTCACAGAACCCATATAACATAAGAGTAGTATTCCCCTGAGTTCAAAGCATCTGTATATATGGGTACCAGTCTGCAACAGATGAACCAAGGAATAGGTATCAGTTAGAAAAAAAATTTGAATTCTCCAACATAGATTTGTAACTCTTAAATTCATCCTTAATATAGTTTGTTGCAGAGGTACCAACCAATATTTCCTTGAAGGATAAACCATAGTTCGTAGTATCGGCCAACATCGATCCGATACGGCCAATGCCGATACCATGCATCAAGTGTTATCATGTGAGATTTGCTTCACTAATAGGGAACGATACACAAGAGTCAAATCAGCTGTAGTCTTTGCAAGGGAAGAATCTGAACAGTGTAAGCAAGTTAGCAAAGTGGAAGTTCGGTCGAAGAACGTCTTCTGCCCTATGGTCCTAAGTTCTGGCATGTCCCGATCTGATACCGATATTGATCATACCGACATTGAGATTTTCCGGTCAATTCGGCAAAGAAAATTGAACGAAAAAAAACCAATCAACAAGGGTGTAAAAGCATAGAAAGGTTATAAAAGCATGTAAACGAAGAAAATTTATCTATCGTATGTAAATCATTTGTAAAGCTGACTGCTATTCCATTCAATTTTAAAACTATTAAAAAACAACACTGAAAATATCAAAAATTATGCCTAAATGTATAAAATATATTTTCTATAATGTTAATAACTTATTAATAATTATTTTTTTTTCGATACCAAAAAATCCAATACTCTGATTCGAAACCTCCGATACTGCCGATACCGCGAACCAGATACCGATTCCGATACTTCGAACCTTGATTAACACCCTCCTTCTACCACACAAGTACAACATTGTTCTTCCCGAGACCCTTCCCAGAATCACATTATTAGCCCCTTTTGCAAAGACCGTATAGAACACTTTGTCCACCGCGTTTACCTTTCCATCCAGTCTTAGAAGCCGGAACTTAGGACCATAGGCAGAAGACGTTCTCCGACTGAACTTCCACTTTGCTAACTTGCTTACACCATTCAGATCCCTTCCCTTGCAAAGACTACTGTTGATTAGACTCTTGTGTATTGTTTCCTATCAGTGAAGCAAATCTCACACGATAACACTTGATGCGTGTGCACAATTGCAAATCACCTTCCTTGAGAGCAGGTGAAGCTACGGTGAGATCCTGAAAGAAGGTACACAAAAACAAACAAAGGTAAGAGTGCACAGAATTTTGGTACCTCGACAAGTATGGCATCTAACAGTTCTGTTAGTATTAATTCTCAACTCTGTATTTTAGACTCTGAAATTAAAATATAAAATAACGATCTAACCGAGACCGAGGTTTGAACTTGGTTCAATGTCCTTAAGACAATATTCGTTCCGCACTGGTGCTTAGAGTTTTATTGGCGATTAGTCTCCCAGGATACAACGGTTCTTTTCCTTCGGTAGCAGCACTTCACACCGCAGAAACTCGACGAAGCAATGTTGGTAGTCATCTCTCTCTTAGACTTAATGCTAGATGAATGAATGGATTGAGTGATTGAATTATTAAAACACTTATGCTTTCATAGGTAATAAAGAGACACAATGGAAAGGACACACATTTTCAATAGATTCGTTGGATAGATTCGTACACCTTTTAATAGGTTCGTTGAATAGATTCGTTGTCATAGATTCGTTCTAGAAAAAACAATTATTAGTATTAATTAATATTTCAAATATACATTCACTTTTCCAACAAGTTCCTCTAAAGTACATTGCAAAGGGCGAACATGAAACAGCAAGTTAGCAGTTTACCTTAAGAATATACTATAAAAAGATGCAATAGAACGAGTGCAAGTATTGGTAGCTTCTCTGCAAGATATGTGCCAAAAATATCTTCCAGTCATTTTAGCCTCTCTCTTTAATCTTCATTAACTACTGGACCTTGGCAACTAACTTTTAATTCATATTCCTTTATCAAGTATAAGGGAAAACATGATTTTCAGATAAAGGGAGACTTCTTTGAACGGCAACAGTATGTGCATAGCTCATCTTCTTTTCAGCAATCCCTTTTTGTCGCAAATGACATCATTTTTTGAAAGTAATGGCATCAAAAACAGACCCATTACCATCAAGACTAATCCTCTGGAAGAATAAGAGCCCTCCATCTCAAATGAGCATTCAGATATCTAACCTGATAGGAAGTCGAGAGGAAAAAGACTCATGGAATATGCACAAAAAGGTTTCAATATACAAAAGTTACAGATAGCACCTAAATCATGACAGGTAATCCATTATGCTTAAATCAATACAATCAAGCTAACAAGATTTTTTTAAATATAAAATTCTACACAGTTTACACTTATGTGCGGCCGAAGATTGGATGCATTACCTTAATGGGATTAACCTTCTCATACTATGATTCTGGCGTCGGCTCTCAATCTGGTATTTCCAAGAGAACTTGCAAATGCTTCGGTATAAATATAGCTGCCAGATTCCTATTATTTTGAAGATCCCTTTACAAGACTGCAAAAGCAAACAAAAGTATAGATCAACAATTAGGTCAAGAGATGAAAAGCCTATAACTAAATTCAAAGAAAAAAGAAATTGAAGAAAAATAATGAAGATCTCTCACCAATCTCTATACAATTTACACTTATGTGCAATCGAAGATTGGATGCGTTACCTTAATGGGATTAACCTTCTCACACAATGATTCTGGCGTTGGCTCTCATAACGGGATTAACCTTCTCATACTATAGCTGCCAGATTCTCAAAATTCTCAAGATCCCTTCAAAAGACTGCAAAAGCAAACGAAAGTATAGATCAACAATTAGGTCGAGAAATGAAAAGCCTATAAGCAAGGTTTACAACATCATTGTCGGATACTTATGAGTATTGATGTGTCACTCCAGATTTGGGAGAAACCTGATCGTATCGACTAATAGCCATGGGATTGGGATAATATTAGAAAGTATTTGTCAGACTAAAGTCTGCTACGGCCTACAATTAGTCAAAAGTGGCCAAAATTTTCTGTAAGTTGCCAAATTGTCCAAAACTATTCCCAAATTGGCCAAAACTTTCCAAACTAGCAGAAACTATCCAAGTTGATTTGGTTTTACTCATTTCTTTAAAATATGTTCTCATGACAACTTACCTATTAATATGCACTTATGATGTTATTTTTTCATATATCATGCACATGTCATAACACTAAACAAATAACAATTGGTATTAAGTTTAAGCTTTAACCTTTCATTTCTTACATTTTAGTACTAACGTTTCTGATTTTATCTAAGGTGCCGAAACTCGACATTTCGTTCTCTGATCAGAAAGCTGTTCATACTGATAGTCTGATACTCATCCAATGTTCAAAACTGATACGGATACATTATTTAGAACTTTGATTTAAATGAGGCTGGGACGTCTTCAATATATTAATATCGACTATAAGAATCAATAATACAATCAAAACATTCTCTGCTCTTTTATAACAACAATTCAGAATTCCTACTGCTCATTTTTTTGTATAACCAACAAAATCCTACCTGATCTCCTCATAACTAGGCATGTCAATGGTAACCGATAACACGATCCGTTTTTTAGAACAAAATCGGGTTTGGGTGTAAAATTTGGAACCCGAATGACTTTTGGGTCAGTTTCAGATGAAACCTGAAAATAAAATCGAGTCTGTTTCTAGTTTCATAAATTGTAAATTATATCTTTTACGCTTTTTTTTTCTTCTGACGCGGGCACTTTTAGGCTCAAAATTTGTTGTATTTTTGGACAGATTTGAACCTGAAAATAAAATCGAGTCATTTTCGAGTTTCATAAATATATAATGGAAAATTTATACTTTTGGTCACTGAATGTTTGCAAAACTTAAGTTTTAGTCACTCCCTATATATATATATATATATATATATATATATATATATATATATATATATATATATTTGGTCATCGAGTGACTAAAACTTAAGCTTTGCAAACATTCAGTAACCAAAAGTATACTTTCCCAATATCCAATATATAATTTACTAGAATGCAAAATATGCTCTAAGATATCATGTTCAACTTTCTAGAATGCAAAATCGAATGGTCTATTTTATCAATTTGATATGCTCTAAAATTATTCGACGTCATCAGATGTATAATTTATGTAACCAACATCGTACCAGTCACTAGATTACTAGCCCTGCATTTCCTTTTATATCCTTAAGAGCTGTGCTTTAAAACAGGTTTCAATGACGGCTAAATAGGTGAAGTCAATGGTAAGGGCAACAGTTAAATGAGACGAGCGCCTTAGAAGCTTGTGCCTAAGGTAAGACGCAAGCCTAGACGTCGCCTGAGACACTTGGAGACGGAAAACTGTTGCGTCACCTCGCCTTGGAGCCTAGACGAGAGTTTGTCGCCTTTAATAACACTAGTGGTACCAGGTGAAGAAGAGAATGACAGAAGAAACATCTGGATTTTTAATACCGAGATATCTAAGGTCTATCCGTTCACCTAAGATATTGAGGTAAGTGAAAATGTAGGCGAATCAGTCAAGTTTAGGACAGAAACACATCATAACTAGTATCATTCTATGTAAGGGTAGGTTCTCAACGAAACACCCCCCCCCCCCCCCCCCCCCCCCCCCCCCCCCAACAAAACCAAATCAAACTAAAACTGATAATGAAGTCAGTAACACAAACCTTACCCCAAGCCAGCCCATTGAAGCTGGTTCAGTTCTCATGTTGACCTGAACCAAGTTGCATTCCAGTTAAATAAGAAGTAACAATTAAGACCAGAATATTTGCACTTCAATTGCTTAGATAGAAAATCATCATCAACATCATTCAAACCTTCTCACATCAAAAGTTAAAAAGTTTTCGACTTATCAATCCTCCCTGGACTTATTTTTCTTACATACTCGGTAATGGTTTACTCTGCCAGACCATCTACCTACTCTCAAGCAGAAACCAACAAAGCGAGACAATTATTCTAAATATGATATTTCGGTACATTTTGTATGTACAAAACACAAATAAGAGTCACATTCAAATAAATCACTTTCAGATTCATCTTTTGCTGAATTATAATTAGCATGATCTCTTCAATTAGAAGCCAAGCACAATCATTGATATACAACATAAGACGGACAATCTTATAGGGCAAGCAGGTGGAAACCCGAAAGTAGAATACCTCTTGAGGAGCCAAATAACTCTAAGGGGATGTTTGGTATGCATAATACTATATAGCCGGGAATTCTATATTCCCGGAAATTAAATCCCAAGGAATTAAATTTTCTGAAAAATTGCATTCCCATATTTGGTGACAATACAAATATTCCTGGGAAAAAAATAAAAAATAATAATAACGAAAAAAAATGAACAAATATAAAAAAACCGGTAAAAACGAAAAAAATGGTAAAAACGACAAAAAATCGGTAAAAACGACAAAATAATTGATAAAAACGACAAAAAGGACAAAAAATCGGTTAAAACGACAAAAAATAACCAAAAAGCGACGAAGAATCGGTAAAAGCGACCAAAAAGCGATACAAATGACAAAAAACGACATAAAATCAGTAAAAATGACAAAAAAGCGACAAAAACGACAAAAAAGACTAAAAATCGGTAAAACAACAAAAACGACAAAAAATCGCTTAAAACGACAAAAATTGACAAAAAGCGACAAAAAGAAAAATTTTTGGTAAAAACGACAAAAATAATCAAAAAGTGACAAAAAAGACAAAAAATGGGTAAAAACGACAAAAAAAATCACTTAAAATGAAAAAATTTGGTAAAAACGATAAAAATGACAAAAAAGCGATAAAAACGACAAAAAATAATCAAAAAGTGACAAAAAGACAAAAATGGGTAAAAACGACAAAAAATTACTTAAAATGACAAAAAATTGGTAAAAACGACAAAAAATGACAAAAAGCGATAAAAACGACAAAAAATAATCAAAAAGTGAAAAAAGACAAAAATGGGTAAAAACGACAAAAAATCGCTTAAAACGACAAAAAATTGGTAAAAACGACAAAAATGATAAAAAACGATAAAAACGACAAAAAATAATCAAAAAGTGACAAAAAAAAGATAAAAATGGGTAAAAACTACAAAAAATCGCTTAAAACGACAAAAAATTGGTAAAAACGACAAAAAATGACAAAAAAAACGATAAAAACGACAAAAAAAAATGTTCAAAACTAATCAAAATTGATAAAAAAAAAAGAAAAAATTTAAACAATTTTTTTTGTCCAGGTAAAAAAAAAAAATACCCACCTATTTTCAAGGGATAAAATTCCCATGTTTTGTGGGTAAATTATTTACCTGGATATTTATAATTTTCGAGAATAAATTTTTTATAAGCCAAACAAACGTGGTAATAGATTCTCATCTTAAATTTTCTCGGGAATAAAAAAAAAAAAAAAATACCGCGTACCATACACCCCCTAAGGGTCTGCTTGGTAATGGTGTTTTCACCGGTTTTGGGGTGTTTTTGAACCGACCGTTTATGAAAATCCCTGATTGTTAATTTTTTTGAAGCACTGGTTTTCGTCGGCTCAAAAACTCCCCCAAAACCGGTGTAATGTATTTTTGGATGGCTTTATAAACACCCCAAATCGACGGATTTTGAGCGGCTTTATTTTTTTATTCCATTTATATCTTCAAAAAAATAGATATAATTATAACTACCGATACTCTTCCCTATTTAATTTATTTGTGTAAAAAACTTTTAGAACCGCTCGTTAGTGAATTATCAAGCATGGATTAGACTGGTTTAAAAGCCGCTAACATCCGGACCCCTCATAATCGCGGTACTCTAACACTGTGTTTGGGAACATTTGGGGGGAGGGAGAGGAAAATTTGAGGGGAAGGAAAATGGAGGAGAAGGAAAATGGAGGAAAGTTAATTTTTCCTTCCTTTGTTTGGATGGACAAAAAGTAGGGGAAGGAAAAGTTTAAAAACAATTTTTTATTTGTTTATAGATATAGGTATAATTACTATTTCCTCCTTGGTATTCTCAAATGATGATTTAATTTTAACTTTTTGAGGGGTGGTGGGGTAAATTCACTCAAATTCCTCTCATCTCTCTCCATTTTCCTCCCACATTTGGGAGGAAAATTTTTTGGTGGGACCCACCTACTTTTTCCTCTCAAATTTTCCTCCCCCATGTTCTCTCCCCCTTTCCAAACACCATCATTTAAAATTTTCCTCTCACTTTCCCCTCAACTTTTTCCTTCCTCCCATTTTCCACCCTTCCCAAACGGTGAGTAAAAATACCTCATAACCGCTACCTGATAATTGCCAAGCAGACCCTAAGGTACTGTTTGGGAAGGGTGGAAAGTGGGAGGAAAGAAAAAATTGAGAGGAAAGTGAGAGAAAAATTTTAAATGATGGTGTTTGGAAAGGGGGAGAGAACATGGGGGAGGAAAATTTGAGAGGAAAAAGTAGGTGGGTCCCACCAAAAAATTTTCCTCCCAAATGTGGGAGAAAATGGAGAGAGATGAGAGGAATTTGAGTGAATTTACCCCACTACCCCTCAAAAAGTTAATATTAAAGCATCATTTGAGAATACCAAGGAGGAAATAGTAATTATACCTATATCCATAAACAAATAAAAAATTGTTTTTAAATTTTTCCTTCTCCTACTTTTTTTTCCATCCAAACAAAGGAAGGAAAAATTAACTTTCCTTTCATTTTACTCTCCTCCATTTTCCTTCCCCTCAAATTTTCCTCTCCCTCCCCACAAATGTTCCCAAACACAGTGTAAAGGTTTCCTCCATCCCAGAATATAGGGTTTCGGCAAAAAACTAGGGTTTCTTCTTCTCGCACCGATGCTCGAGTCCGTCATGGGAGGCGGAGGAGGTGGAGAGTGGCAGGAGCTCTGCCAGGCCGTCTTCATCGGCCTCATCTTATCCTTTCTCGTCGCCAAGCTCATCTCCGCCGTCCTCTCCTTCCGCGAGGACAACCTCACCGTCGTCCGCCATGACGACCACCAAACCCTAGATTCCTCTCCCTCCCCCAAGAAAGTTGAAGCTAGGGTTTCCGAAGAAGAACGAGAGGCGGTTGATTCCGAAGAGGAAGGGGAGTTGTTAGGCGTGGACAGCGAGGGCGACGACGACGATGATTGGGAAGGGGTGGAGAGCAGCGAGCTCGAGGAGCTGTTCGGCGCGGCGACCGCGTTCGTTGCGGCCACCGCGGCCGACCGGAACTCTGCGAAGGTGTCGACGGAGCTTCAGCTGCAGCTGTACGGGTTCTACAAGATCGCGACGGAAGGGCCTTGCACCCAGCCTCAGCCCTCCGCTCTCAAGATGTCCGCTCGCGCGAAGTGGTAAATCTCTTAATCTACGTTGCAAATTCTGGCGTGGACATCAATTGAGACTTTAGTAACAATGACATGCGAGTAATTAAGTGTCAGGAAAAGGAATCGCGTTTGTAAGTTTCCAAAACCACCAAGATTTGCTTGCAAGTGTAGCGTTGGGGAATCTATGCTGCTAGGTTGCCCGCCCCTGGGGGTGACCGCATTGGCCCACGCCCACATGGCGCGTTGCCATTGGCCCCCGGCCCGGGGTGGGCCCATGCTAGCAGGGGGGCAATGGATGGCCGCCACATGGGCGCGGGCCAGCGCGGTCAAACCCCCCCCCCCCCCCCCCCCCCCCCCCCCCCCCCCCGGGGCGGGCAAAATATCATTTTCGTTGGGGAATTGATATTGGAACCTGAGTGTTTTGGCAAGAGAGAGTCAGTGTTCCATGTGCCAAAGATTATGAATGATCTGCCTTGACGCCCATTGTTCTGTAGTTTCAAGTTTACGCTAATTTTGCACAGACACAAACAAGACACATAAATGGTACAGACATGACTACTTGACATTGATTTTGGATTTTCCTAGTGTGTTTTGAAGTGTATTCCGTCTCATTCGTGTCCTACACACAAAAGCCACGGATTCTCGGAGATTCAATTGCTGGCAGTTGCGGAATTGGGCGACGAGGAAAAAATGAATCACGTTTGTAAGTTTCCAAAACCACCAAGATTTGCTTGCAAGTGTAGCGTTGGGGAATCTACGCTGCTAGGTTGCCCGCCCCTGGGGGTGCCCGCATTGGCCCGCGGCCACGTGGCGCGTCGCCATTGGCCCCCGGCCCGGGATGGGCCCGTGCTAGCCGCCGGGGGGGGGGGGGGGGTGGAGGGGCAATGGATGGCCGCCACATGGGCGCGGACCAGCGCGGCCACCCCCCAGGGGCGGGCAAAATATCATTTTCGTTGGGGAATTGAGATTGGAACCGAGTGTTTTGGTATAAGAGTGTCAGTGTTCCATGTGCCAAAGATTATGAATGATCTGCCTTGAAGCCCATTGTTCTGTAGTTTCAAGTTTACGCTAATTTTGCAAGGACAAAAACTAGACACATAAGTGGTACGGACATGACTACATGACATTGATTTTGGATTTTCCTAGTGTGTTTTGAAGTGTATTCCGTCTCATTCGTGTCCTACACACACAAAAGCCACTGATTCTCGGAGATTCAATTGCTGGCAGTTGCGGAATTGGGCGAGGAGGAAAAAATGGAGGCCCAAAATACTTTTTCCACCTCTGTTTAGAGTTAACCCAATGGTTGGATTAATTTGTGGGTGACAGGCAGATTTGTCCTTATTCGATGGTTTTGGGGTTTCTAAGCAAATAACAATATTTATGCGATCTATGCTGAAATATGGTAGATTTAAGGGACTTATATCTAAAAAGAAAACCTATATTACTCTAGAAGGCCGTCATACAATGTAAACTTGTGCCCCAAAGAATATCCCTTTGGAGTCACCTTAAGGGGGCGTTTGGTTCAAGTTTTTGAGGCTTGGGAATGGGATTTGAATTCCTTACCCATGTTTGGTAAGTTTAGGATTGGGAATGAGGAGGGAATTGGAGGGGGTTGGGTGGGAAAGCTATTCCCATGGATGTGGGAAAGCTATTCCCAAGCCCCCCCCCCCCCCCCCCCCCCTTGGGAATAGATTTGCTTTCCTAGGAATGATGTTTGACTATTTTGGTTGGACGGTTATACCCTCGCTTTATTTCAAATTTTCAACTCTCATCCCAAACATGTGAATCATCATGAAATTAGTGAAAGGGTATTAAAGTAAAACTAAATAAATTAAGATTCCTATCCATGTGTGAACCAAACATGAAAATAATTTTTTTTTAAAATTTTGAACTACCTATTCCCAACCTAACCAAACAAGGGTATGGGAATGATGAATTCCTTTTCCATGGGAAAGGAATTGAATATCTATTCCTAGGAATCCAAAAACTTGATCCAAACGAGCCCTAAGAGGATTGCAAAATTATTTCCCGCTCTTTGGGTTATGCTAATAAAAATAGGGAGTTTGGAATCGAGTGAATTTTGAATTCCTTACATGTGTTTGGTGGTTTTAATTTAGCATCTTATTACCTTTCCGTTTTAAGAGGTACATTATGTCATATACATTTATGGGTTGGCAAAATTAAATTAAAATATGACCACTACCTGAGAGGTATAAGTTCCCATTCTCACATGATAGTCTCATGAAATGGGTAACTCCAATTCCTAATTTTTACGCGCAAAAGCGGGTTCTTGATATCCTAGTAGTACTCCAAAGGAATGGGGTAGACCTAACTCCTAAGGTTGCTTGTAACCTTCAAATTATACTTTAGAATTCCAAGGTAATTTTCTTGGCGAAAGTAGGATTTGCTTTGGGCTGTATTCCTGTGAATTGGAACTCCAGGAATTGGGTTAATTGGCATACATACAGGCACACACACAAATATTTTACAATGTTTTCACATTATCTTATTACCGGTTAACTAATAGATGTTAAAATTTGGTGACATGCAAGGAATGCATGGCATAAATTGGGTGTCATGCCTCCAGAAGAAGCTATGGAGAAGTATATCACGATTGTATCTGAGCTATATCCTTCTTGGGCTGATGGTTCTACTAAGGTGAGTGCTCAACCTTCCAAATTTATCCATATTTCTTCTGTGTGTGTATCATTTTTGGTTTTTCTTATATACATTTTGAAAAAGTTTTTGACATTTTAATTAGAGACACAAAGGCGAAGGCTCTACCAGTTCTGGTAAAGCTTCACAAGGACCAATGGGGCCAGTTTTCAGCAGTTTTATTCACGATGAAGAGTCAGATAATGATTTGTAAGGTTCTTAGCAATAACCATAATTTTTTCTGTCAGTGATGTTTGCGAATGATGCAGACGTAGTTTTATCACCTGTTCAGAAAATTTTGGACTTCCTCTCATGATTGATCTATTAGTCATTGTTTTTTCTTTCATTTGATATTCAGCAAAATTGATGCTTTGAATTATGTGAAGTCCCTTCTAACTTATTGACTTCAGCTAGAGGTTGTAATTTTAGTCTCCTTTCTATTATAGTTATCGTTCAAGCATCAGAGGAACTATACCACTAGTTTCAGGTCAGTTTCTAAAGGCATACATGTGTTGTGTATGCACATTTATACTCCTCCATCATCTACAGAGTGCTATTTGGTGCTTTACTAGCATCTAGAATATGATCATGTCGCATTTTGATCTTAAAATGTTATTGGGGATGCTTCTTTTTTCTACACCTATATTTTGTAATAAAAAATTTCTGTAACTAAGATAAAAGTAGAATGTAAGCCGGCATATAGATTTAATTGCAATAAATTTGTGATAAGAGTACTCATACAATAGTACAGTAAGAATAATGTAAGTTTCTGAACAATAAACAAATACAAATTAATATTTACCACACAAAAAGTTAATTATACTGTCAATGGTGTCTCTTGGAAATGCCAGTATAACAGAAACATTCCCCTCTACCTAGAGTAACGAAGTTCTAAGGGATCAATGTCATCATTTAAGCTGGTTTTGATACAACTTATCTTGTTTGATGCTATTGTTTCTTGAAAAAACAGCAGCAAAATGTCTTTGGTAGAACCGGTTTCAGGGGAGAGGCTGCTTTCAAAACCAGCTTCCGCTTTTTGATAATCTGCAGCAGTAACAAACTCACCCTTAAAATTTCTTAACCAAACTTTATATCTTATATGATATTGGAAAAAGGTTGTTGGAGCACAGTTATATTTTTTAATACAAAAGCCCTGTAATTTAGATAACTGGAGAGTGTATGCTGGCACATGGATATTTAGTTGTAATATAATGATAAAGTAGAAGCACTGATTCATACAACTATACAGTAAGAATCACTTTTTTTGAAAATAAACAGATGCACTTAGTATTAGATGCAAAAAACACAAGAAAACTAGTATACTATTAATGCTATCTCTAGAAAATGCCAGTGTAACATAAATTAGGGTCTACAATGTTAAGACTTGCAGAAGTCGTATGATATATTGGCTAGATTATGTTAATGCTCTCTCTAGAAATTGCCAGTGTAACATAAATTAGGGTCTACAATGTTAGAGTTGCAGAAGTCGTATGATATATTGGCTAGATTATCTTGTAAGTAGTTGATGTTTGAACTATTAATTACAGGAAGCTAGAAGATATACATGTTGCTGCAAGAGAAGGAGAAGCTGATAAGTTGCTCAAGTATATCGAGGATAGTGTATCAGTGAATACGAGAGGTAGTACTAAATAAACTCATTTGATGCTTTCATGTTCTTGTTTATTTCACATTTGGACTATGTCAGTATCATCATGTGTGGATAACCCAATGAGTTTAATAACCATATTTTTGAGCTGCTAGTTATATTTATCATTATTTAAACAACAGTTTTAGATGCTAGGGTTGTAATATGATAGTTTTGTTTTGCAATTATCTATCAAAATAATTTACTGACTGATAACGGGATCTTCTAAAAGAGCATAAATAGTTTTGTTTTGCAATTATCTATCAAAATAATTTACTGACTGATAAGGGGATCTTCTAAAAGAGCATAAATAGTTTTGTTTTGCAATTATCTTTCAAAATAATTAACTAAGGAGATCTTCTAAAAGAGCATAAAAGCAAGCTTCACAGTACCGTATCATGATCGTTTTTGGACTTCTTATGGGTACCGATATCAGTGGTTTTGGCAGTTTTGGCAGTTTTCTGATATAGTAACGGAGTTCTTAGTTTTAGCGAAGCTATACGATAATTTAAAGCTATTAAAACTAGAAAAATATTTGACACATTTTGGCATAAGTTTATGTTACTAATTGTTGTTGTTCATTAGCTTTGAATGGAAAATATGAATAGTTCACCGTAATAGATATTATTGTTTATTTAATTACTTTCAGATAAAACGTACCCTCAATATATAGTATTGAATGGAATGATATTAAGATGGATGAATGTTACAAATTTATAGATATACAACTTCGACAATCTGTAACGGTTGCAATGTTATTGGTTATCGACACACTAAAGCTTGTCGATCTCTGGAACAATCTGACATTGTGTTGACACTGTTTTTCTCAATCTTCTCTTTTTTTTTTATTTGTTGAGTTGACTAGAACAGAGAGTCCTGATGTCAATACCGGCCAATATTGGTTGATTGGGACATGCCAAAACCAATACGATATGACTGATACATATTGGTAATTTGGTATTGACCGATACTTCGAACCTTGAATGAAAGTGACAACCCATGTTGGTTGTTAGTTCAATTTATTCAGATGCGTGGTATTGATTTAAGTTCCATATTGGTATATACTACCATATATATATATATATATATATATATATATATATATATATGTTCCGGATCAAACCCCCACACCCACACCCACGCACACCACCACCACCATTGGATCGGGGGTGGGTGGGTGGGTGGGGTGCTCGATCCAACAGACGATATATGTGTGTGTGTGTGTGTGTGTGTGTGTGTGTGTGTGTGTGTGTGTATATAAACTGAGATTGGTTTAATTTCTTTCCAAGGATTATTTGGATGAATACATATTGTAAAGGCCTTAGCATGATATGTCGAGGGAATCTTACGCAGAACTTTATTTTTAAAATATCCATTGCCTTCTGTAACTAACGAAGTAAAGAAATATGATAAAGTTGCAGGAACGTTTATCATTACCCAAAGGTTTTAAGTTCCATATTGGTATATACTACCATATATATATATATATATATATATATATATATATATATATATATATATCCGGATCAAACCCCCGCACCCACACCCACACCCACGCACACACCCACGCACACCACCACCACCATTGGATCGGGGGTGGGTGGGTGGGTGGGGTGCTCGATCCAACAGACGAGATATGTGTGTGTGTGTGTGTGTGTGTGTGTGTGTGTATATATATATATATATATATATATATATATAAGACTGAGATTGGTTTAATTTCTTTCCAAGGATTATTTGGATGAATACATATTGTAAAGGCCTTAGCATGATATGTCGAGGGAATCTTACGCAGAACTTTATTTTTTAAATATCCATTGCCTTCTGTAATTAACGAAGTAAAGAAATATGATAAAGTTGCAGGAACGTTTATCATTACCCAAAGGTTTATCCTTTAGTTGAAGAACACCTGCCTGACAAAGTGTTGGATATTTGAATTTAAGTAGATGTCGTCTTGAACCCATGAGAAAGGGGTCAGATACCTGAAACATGATAGCAACTAACCAAAATACTCATGATAATAAAAACCAAATCTTAATTTTGCCTGGATCTGTGTCTTGGATAAGATACGGTCGGATCTGCCATGGCTGAATGCCAGAGGTGAATGTTTGGTCAATGCTAACTTTGCATGCTCACTGCTGTCTGAACATAGGACAAAGCCGGGTGGGGTCGGGGCAGGCATCGTTCTCTACTTAGCAAGAGAGAGATGATGGTTATATCGTGCCAGTTGCTGCGGCTGGGTGTGCTTTATACTGGGAATATACAAAACAGTTTTTTTTAATCTTTTTGTAAAACTTAAAAAATATATGGAGTAATATCTAAGAGATATTTTTAATATGTAAAATCCTTGTTTTACTTTGGAATATCTAATGTCAAGGGTTGTCTTCAATTAACAGTAGTCGTCATAGGGGCTTCCTACAATTTATTTGAGAAAATATTGTGTCAACATCTAGATTTTGTATCAAATAAATGAAATTTGCTGATTATTATTAAATAATTCAAAACATACCATCAATGATTATCTTGGATATTTAAGTCGACCTCAAATGACCCTTAAACGGGGAAAATCAGTCATGAAAAGTTTCCTTAAGATAATTTTCTAAATCTGGGTTTAATCTGTTGTGATCTTGACGTCTTTCACTTATTTATTTCCTTGTAACTTAATTGTTTAATTTCCTGCCTTGGAGATTCCATATGATTTGTAAGGTCCTGTTTATTTAACATATCATTTAAATCTTTATAATACATATGGCACATCTAATGCACAGGTTACTTGGCACGAGTCATAAATTGGCGTCCATGCTTAGCTGGACACAAGGTTGTGCCGCCTAGATGTAGCCCCCTCCAAACCCCCCCCCGCCCCCCCCCCCCCCCCCCCCCAACAAAAATAAAATAAAATAATAAATAATAAATAATAAAAAAAATCTGGAAATAAAATCATGGATCTGATTTTTCTCTCTTCAAAACGCCACCTAGGTGTCTACCTAGGCCCCCTCCACACTGCCTAGGCCTGATTCCGGCATAATTCTGGGCGGGGCATGGCCTCCTAGCACCGCCTAGGCCGATTTTTAGAAACAGTAGCTGGACACCCTTAAAACCAGAAGTGGCTATAGATTAGTAAGCAGCGTGTTTATTGGGAAGATGGTGGTGCTGGTGTGAACTAAATATTTCTCCCTGTAAAATTCATTGCTTACTGGCCAGCAAATTTAGCATCTTAAACTGTAGGTACCTAGAATTTCCGGATCTTTATGCTTCATTTCAATCATTTCACTCTAGTCTTTTACTCCACTGAAGAACCTTTGTTTAAGATCTATTCTTGCAAGTAGTGTAGAAATAGAATATTTGGCAAAACCTATTTTTTCTAATAGCAAATGTATAAATAGAATCATTTGACGAGAAATTCGATGATTAAGGAAGTTGTACCTTTTCTTTTTCATATAAATGAGGCACTATTCAGTCCCACTGCTTTTCTGTAGTGAATCGGGTATCTGATGATCTGCCTGAGAGCCGATTCAAGTTAAACCTGCATTTTCTACTTTGCTCAACAGACATGGGAGGGTTTGTAGGCACAGATTGTTGGAACCCCGAGCTCATCGGTGAGCCTAGGAAGCTCAACGAGGAGCCTGGCCAGCCAGTGTAAGCTCGGGGTTGAACACGACAGGCTACTTTGAGCTCGTTTGGAGCCCAGAAAGCCACTGCGAGCTCAGGAAATAAAAGGCAATGGGTGCTACAACTTTCTTTTGTTGTTCTGCAGAAAGATGGGAGTCTGTGATAGCCTTGTGGTTGTCGCATTTGTTTCCATGTAGGTGAGAGCTCAAGAGCAATGTGAGCCATCAGCCCATATCATGTTCATTATAACAAGTCAACATGTGCGTGATACATGTAGTACAGTCTGAAGCAACATGTGCATTCTTACATGTAAAGTGTGAAGCATCAATGTGCAGTACATAACACGTAATTAAACACGATTTATCCCTAAAGTAAGATATAACACACAAGTAAACACCCAACAAATACAACTTCACCTTCAAACCAAGTATCTTGAGCTTTAAATGTATATGAAAGTCTAAAGTATTAACTATATATTTTTTTTCCTTTCTTTTTATTTATTTTTTATTTTATTTTTTTTCCCGTGCAGACTCAGAGTATGCCACGTTCATCTCAGAGTATGCCACGTTCATCATACCTCTGATGCTGTGGGATCGTGGGTGGGGCGGCCGCACGTTCTCACGGCATTTCATCGTTGTCATTGCACCTCTGTCAACGCTGGCACCCTCTTGATCGTGCACGAGATGAGGGACGTCCACGGGTTGTTCGCATCCTCTCGACCGGAAGCACAATGTGAGGTAACGTCTCTAATCTCGTGCCCGAGTTGAGGCACATCCACGGGCCGGTCGCACCTGCACGAACGCTCGCCTCGAGACGAGATAACGTGCACGGGTCCAGTGGACTATTCCTAGGGCTCTTAATATTGCTGCGTTCATCAGGCCTCTAATGTGTGGGATTGTGGATGCCTCCGACTGCACGCTCCGCACAAGGCTTCTCATCATCGCCTAAAAGTATTAACTATAAAAGGATATAAGTAAAGATTGTAAATCTCTCGTGCATTGGCAGAATTAATGTGGGACACATTCTAACTTTCCATCTTTATCCTTTCATAGACAATCAAAGGTTTGATATTTTATCTATATTATTCTTTGTAGCACGGACATGATACCATACAACACAATTTGAATACAGGCACGAAAACTGTACTGATTGTCATGTGTCGTAGTGTATTTTGGAGTGTCTGTTTCATAGTCAATAGTGGCTCTTCGCATTAGGTGACCAACTAGGTGCCTCAAGTGCCCTAATAACTATGCAACAAATATTTAGGAGTCAGACTTAGGCCGCGCCTCAGCCACCTTGATCTTTCTTAACTGAGATGTAATCCTGCACATGTCTATTTATGCTTGAAGTTGGAAACTGTTTCAAGCCTAATAGCTACAAGTGATAAGTCATATATATATATATATATATATATATATATATATATATATATAGCCCTGCCCGTGGAGCCCCGTCACCCCATGCACCATCGGATGGGGGGGGGGGGGGATGCTTGATCCAACGTACGAGGGCGGGCGGGTCTTCCGCGGGGCTCCCGATCCGGACCCTTTATATATATATATATATATATATATATATAATTGAAAAGGAAAGTAATTGTTACCTTTCTTCTCAATTCCCTTCCGAGTTTGCCCTAATTCTGACTTCCCATCTCATTCTCTGACACGCCTACTATAAACAGGTTCGTTTCTATGCCGCTCCTTTTTCTTTTCTTTTTCCAGAGCCGACAGTTTATGACGCCAACAGTTAATATCTAACACGGAGATGAAACACATTGGAAAGGCATCAAACCTAATCTTCATACCTAATCTCAGGCATGGATTAAGTGATAAGTTACACAATGATTTTAGAGTATCCATGCTATGAAGACATCATTTGATGTATATATGTTATAGTCTGTATATTTGTGAAAAAATGTTGTATGGAACTTTTATCTCATCAACGATATCAAGAAGGCAAAGGAATTTCGATCAAGGAGACATCTTTGAATTGGAACAAATCAACGAATGGCCAGAAGCTCGAATTGCTCTGATACCATTATGTCACGTCCCGATTCCGGAGGACTGTAAAGTCACCTAAGTTGCAGTTGCATAAGGTAACGACTTGTACAATAACAAAATAGATTGAATCAATAACAACGCAGCAGAACTATTTCTGCAAGGACGTCAAAGTGTTGGAAAGTGTCAATCATGTTCATGAAGTGTCTTAAATTCATTATGCCTGACTAGTGTGACATGTCTCCAAAGAGTATGTCCGATACCATAACAGCTTTATAACAGTAAGTGTAGGTGTGTGTCTGTGCATTATATAGGTAGTTTAGTGTTCTGCTTTTTCCTCAATCTATCAACTGGCTGATGGGATAAATAATGAACTCAGTTCTGTATAGTCTTCATTTATTTTGAAGACTTCACATGGAAATTGATGAAATATTACGAACAACTGTAAAACAGAGGTCAACTCTCTGATTCAACTATACTGAATATGGAGTCAAGTTACTGAAAATTGCTAGAGTCAGTGGACCGATGAGTGGTAACTTATAAACTACTTGATAGTTGATACTAAGGTGATATATAAGGTATAGGATCTGATGGTATGCTAATGTTCTTTAGAGCAGTTGCTGGCCAGGCACGTAGCTGAGATTACTTAGAGCCTTATGGATAACATCAAAATTCATGCCAAAAAGCTTGCGACTCTATTCTTCATTCCTTCTAACAAGTACAATTCTTCTATCATTCAACATATCATGCTTTTATCCCTAGCCTATAACTTTCACATTTAATAGCTGATGAGGCATCGAATGGAGAAAAATTAGGGGTTCTGATGAGCTGAAATATTCTCGATGTGGCTTGAGCTCGGTTTGCTGAAAAGCTCATGAGCCAAGCTTTTGAGCTTGAGAGCATGAGCCTAAGAATAGGCTCATTAGATAAACAAAGCCCGATCTTAGCTTTAGAGGTATTCAGCTCGTTGAGTTTGCCACTTCTCGTTTTTATTTATATTTATAGAAGAGAAACATCTTACCCTAATAAGCTTTTCCAATTTGGTATGAATTTCATAAACACTTCCAATGTGATATTAACCTCACCAAGCTAATTTTTTTGGTTTGGGACAAAGCCCATGAGCCCATCAATAAGTCCAATTTGGGTTCATGCTTGTCCATGATTCAAGCCCATCAAGCGTTCTAATTTAAACGATGATCTGCTCAAGAGCCGAGATTGAGCTAGCGACTATTATAAAGAACCGAGCTGAGCTCAAATTTTGGGCTCGTCTTATGCTTGAGCTTTACTTTTCATTAGAGACCATGAGCCAGAGAAGAGGTGCTCTTTCAAAGCTCTGCTCGTTAACACCCATAGAGAAAATAAATCCAGCGACAATCCAAAGATCATAGAATCCTGCAACATCCTCTAGCTGGAGACTACGCAAATCCATTGCATCCTACATCCTTAATGTGAATACTTATCTCACTTGTTTATTTTATTGCTCTTTTCATTCTCGTTGTTGGTATTAGATTCTCATGTTTTCTCCTCTATACTGGCTGTAGATAGTGAAGGGAGGACTCCATTACACTGGGCAGTAGATCGTGGCCATTTTTCTGTTGCAGATATGCTTCTGCAGAGGAATGCAGATGTGAATGCTAAGGTATGAAATTGACTTGGCAGTCAGCAATTTGGCAGCTATCTATATTCTAGAGCTTTTACCCGTCTTAACTGAATGAGTATTTTGTGATATGTAGAGAAGTGATTGGTAGAGACCCTACTATTACCATATTACAAATAAAAGATTTTTTGGTTTCTTTCTTATACATCAAAACTTTTCAAGGACACATATGCATATCTGCTTTAAAAGTTCTGAATTAACATCTTGTATTAGCATTAATTAACTTTTGTATAAATGGTATCTACCCAACAACAGTAACAAGGCATTTTCTTGTGTTAGCAAGTACTATTTTAGTTTTTTTTTTCTACACAGGTTTAATCCAAGTTCACTAAGGTCTTCCCTATCAGTCGTGACTCCTGAATGGTGCATTTATTGGTCTCTATCACATGTTGAAATTACCAGTGATGGTTTTCTTGCATTGTTTCCTCATTGACACCACTTCCAACTTCTTAACAATTTTTATCCTTGCCGCCCATCCATCTCGGCGTTCTCACTCCAGTATTCTCATTTCTTGAACATGTTTTGTGCCCAACATTCCTACCAATAAGGGTATATGGACTTGTTATGTTTTGCTTTCTGTCTCAAGAGTAATATTTGACCACAAAGCACTCAAGAAGTACTTCTCCACGTAAACCACTTTGCATTAATTCTATGGACATGCATCTTTCTCAATCTCTCTGCCTTTTTCTATACATTGAAATGATCATATAGCGAGCTCCGGACAGTCGCATGCATTTGGAAAACCATTATTAGGTTTTCTATATCCTCAACTGTTGAAATGTCTCAAGATTGCTATCATGCTATTTGTGCAGGACAACGAGGGCCAGACTCCGTTGCATTATGCTGCTGTTTGTGAGAGGGAGGCTATTGCAGAGTTACTCGTCAAACACAATGCTGATCCAGATACGAAAGATATAGATGGCAACTCCCCAGGAGATTTATGCAGCAAGCGATGGCCTTTTATGGCCTCTAAGAAATAATTTTTTTTTTTTCTAACAGACGTGGAAATTGTGTTCTTTTTTCTCTTTTTCTTTTTTGTAATCACAAATATATAAGATTGCAAGGTGATATTTTACTCTGGTGCCATTTATGTAATATGCATCTTAGGCATGACATTGTAACGATAAGAGATTGTGGCCGATTTTTGCCTTCAATTGATGAAGATGGCTATGTAGTAAACAGATGACTTGCTGAACATCGGCACATTTTGTTTCAAGAGGACTTTAAAAGGATTCATATTTAAACAGATGCATTCGCTCATAATGTTTGTTGTGCTTGGTTTTCTTAAAAATGCATAAATTGCTCTTAACTAACCATCTTGAATTTATGAACTGTTAATTTTGAGAATGTCAAGGGGAAGTCTGATAACGACGAGCGGAACAAGCAATGCAGGTATCAAAAATGACCAGTGCTAGGTGAGGCCAAATGTTTGGATGGTTTACATAAATTTAGTATTCTTAAATTGCTCTTCTGGAATAAAACGTAGGTGTGGTTTATGATTTTAAGTTGAACCATGTCAAATGCAAAACTGAATTATGACTTGATTTTTCAAGCTAATTTTGGCACTCAAATATCCTGAATTATCATAATTTGTTTTAGCACATTTTGTGATTTCATAGGCACGTCAATTTTTTCCAGTGTCCCATTTTTATCAGAAATTATTTTAGGGATAATTTAGCAAATGCCCCCACTTAAAGTATGGAAACTAAGAGATACCCCCATTATTTTTAAAAACTATAAAATACCCTCACTTTTGGATGAACATTCAAAACCTCCGTTAAATCTCCCTTAGGTGAACACTCATCCACCTTTGAAACTGTAAAATGATAGAAATGTCCATCCAAAATAGAGATTATTTACATATATTTCTTAATTGATTCTCAAACATGACATCTGTGTAAAATGACAGAACTGCCCATCTAATATATATATATATATATATATATATGTATATATATATATATATATATATATATACCCTTGGTCAACTCTGGTCAAACCTGGTCAATGCTGGTCAAACCTGGTCAAACATTGGTCAACTAGTCCATTTACTAATTTTTAGGTCATACACAAAATTTTAGGTCATTCGCAGTTCGTTTGAGTCGATTTGGATCAAGTTTGACCCAAAATTGACTTTTGTCAACTTGATCAACTTGTCGGCCAATTCGACCGAACTAGGCTCCTAACGACAAACCTAATCTGTCCAAACACTTCCTATAGTCATATCACAAGAATTTATTACATCATCTATATTTATACATTCATCACAATTAATATAGATACATATATATACATACACATATGTATGTATATATTCATCACATATACATACATATACATACACATATATATATATACATACATATGTATATATATATATATATATATATATATATATATATATATATATATATATATATATATATATATAGGGACAATTTATGAAATGTCCAAAAACTAAAAGAGTTTTATGTAAAACCCACCGCTAAAAAACTTTCATCGCGTGTCCAGAATTAGAGAAACTTATCCAAAGCGGGTTCCAAATGACCATTTTGCCCTTCCTTTTAATTTATTGAAAACACCCACGAAACTGCCCTTAAAAAAATGTTTTGATACTTCATCTTCTTCCATACGCTGCTCACTTTCGAATCTAGGTTTTCTCCTCAAAAATATTCAAAAACTCGTCGGAAAATTTCGGAAAGACCGGGACAAACGGCAAAAGTGCTAAAACGGAGGTCCAAACATCATTTTTTTGCGATTCTAAAATTTTGGAAGGCCGTCTAACTATGGAACAGTTACTTTCAGTCTCCTCGACGATACACTCATTTTGCGACAAACGAGACCTCGTTTCGACCTCCCAGTCAAAAGTTATGGCCCTCCAAAGTTTCAGCTGACCATAAAATGCAGGAGAATGGTCATTCTCCGTGTTAGAACACAAAAAATATTAATTTCGCATGAGGGTGGTCATTCTCCGTGTTAGTAACACGGAGAATGTCATTCTCCGTCTTAATTTACACGAAAAATAGTCATTCTCTGTGTTAATAACACGGAGAATGGCATTCTCCGTCTTAATTTACACGAGAATAGTCATTCTCCGTCTTAATTTACACGGAGAATGACCATTCTCCGTGCTAAATTACACGGAGAATGACTATTCTCTGTCTTAATTTACACGGAGAATGCTATTCTCCGTGTAGTTTATCACGGAGAATGGTCATTCCAGTGTTAAAACACAGGAGAATGACCATTCTCCGTGTTAGAAACACGGAGAATGCCATTCTCCGTGTTAAATAAAACGGAGAATGTTATTCTCCGTGTTAAATAAAACGGAGAATAGCGTTCTCCGTGTAATTTAGCACAGAGAATGGTTATTTCAGTGTTAAAACGCAGGAGAATGGCCATTCTCCGTGTTAAATAAAACGGAGAATGACGTTCTCCGTGTTAAATAAAACGGAGAATGGTCATTCTCTGTGTAATTTAGCACGAAGAATGGTCATTTCAGTGTTAAAATGCAGGAGAATGGCCATTCTTCGTGTTAGAAACACGGAGAATGACATTCTCCGTGTTAACTAAAACGGAAAATTGTCATTCTCCGTATAATTTAGCACGGAGAATGATCATTCCAGTGTTAAAACGCAGGAGAATGGTCATTCTCCGTGTTAGAAACATGGAGAATGTCATTCTCCGTTTTAAATAAAACGAAGAATGGCATTCTCCGTGTTAATTTACACGGAGAATGGTCATTTCCAGTGTTAAAACGTAGGAGAATGGCCATTTTCCGTATAATTTAGTTTTTTCAGGAATAAAGAGTTTCGTTCTTCTTTCAAAGCGATGATAATTCTTATGGAAAAGAAGAAGAAAGATCGATCTTCTCTCCACAATTGACCTAATCGTCGGAAAACTTCAAATGTTTCCACGATGAAGATGATGATGATGGTGATGATGATGACGAGCGATGATCTGAGTTCGACCGAAGAAAAGCACACCGAACTACGAACGATCTTTGCGATCTCTACTGAAGATGAGAGCAATGGAATTCAGATTTTTCGTGAAGAAGAAGAAGACGAAAATCGCAATCCAGATCTAAGTTTTTTGAATTCAAATACATATAGATGACCAATTCGCGCGGAGGGGTAGTTTCGGTATTATAAAAATAGCAGTTTCCAGCGGGTGGCATCTAAAGGGGAATCTTGGAATATTTAACGTGAAAATACTTAATTCTGGGTATTTCATAAAACTCATCCAGCGGGTGGGCATTTCATAAAAGCCCACCCCGAAATTGGATTTCTCAGCAATTTCCATATATAAAATTGATTTTCAAACATGTCATTTGTAATTGGCAACAAAATCACCATTTCATTTGTCTTTTCAAAACCATACAACCAGAACAAAGAAAATGTTCAAACCCATATAAGTCAGTTGACCACAAATTCCTCCCAAAAAAAAGTTCATAAGCCATATCCACCGTAAGTACCACCGTAAGTAAGAAACTAACAAAGGGGTCCTAATCCACTTTTTGGAACTCAAAATATACAAAACATATCCAACATAAGTTCTAAGTCGACTTTCCAACCCCAAAACAACAAAAATCATATTCACATGTTACTATTGCCATAGTTACTGCTCCTCCCTTCTTCTACTACCACATGTAAACCAAGATTCAAAACCACCTGATACTAGGGGTGTGCATATTTGAACTAAACCGACCAAATCAAACCAAACCAAATCGAATCGGTCGGTTTTTAACCGAACCGATGGTCCGGTCGGATTGGTTCGACTTGACCATTTAAAAAACCGACCGATTTGGTTCGGTTCACGGTTTGGTCATTTCAAAAACCGCTTAAACCGAACCAAACCGAACCTAGTTAGTAACAACCTAAAGTTAGGTTTATATCCGGTCCAACCTATCCATCTCATTGTTTGTTTATTTTCTATCTTCAATTCATAGATCTATTAGGATTATAGTTTATTTTCGAGAATCATTTTGGATTTGTGGAAGAAATTCATTATGCAAGTGATCTATTTAGAAGATTATTGTCCATTTTGGAATCTCATACAAACATCTTCCAAACAAAAGATGGTTAGGATTTATTTTTGTATGAATTTATTTTGTGAAACACTTTTATATAGTTGAAGTTTTTTGTCTGAGCAAAACTGATTAGCTGAACCGATCCAAACCGAACCAAGTCGGTCGGTTTCTAAACCGAATCAATTAGTTGGTTTGGTTCGACTGTGATTATTTTCAAACAGATTAACTTCGGTTCGACTTCGGTTGTGACCAAATAGGTCGACCACCGACCGATGCACACCCCTACCTGATACACCACTTAAACCACGTGATGTACCTCTTCCTTGTCCTCCAATTTCACGTGTGGATCATTGCAATGTTTCTCCTACAGTAGAAGTAGACGCCCTTTGGTTGGAATTGGTTTGTGTAGACCCTCCCCTGGTTTTGATTCTTTTCCTAGGTTCTTTTGTAGATCCAGTTGGTCCCCTACAATTTGCTTTATTATGGCCCAGAGTTCCACATGAACTACACTTATTTTGTCTTCTTGCTGCAGCAACAAGCTCACTTGGATCCCTTCTCCGAGCCACCCTTGGTCTACCTGGTTGTCTCTTCAATATGGGAGGAAGAACTTTAGAGTGTGGCTGCAAGTAGAAAACACAAGAATGAAAACCCTAAACAAACAACATATTAGTAAGGTAGTGTAAAAAAACACTTACAACACTCCAGTCTTCTTTGGCTGCCAATGGGAGTATAGCCTCTGCATAACTCATCCTATAAGCTCTCACAGTGTAGAATTCATGACAGTAACTACAAAATGTAAATGTGATATATTCAATTAGAATTGGATATAACTATTTAAAATAAAATCAGTAATAAAGCAATTTTAGATACTTACTCAGGCAAGTTTGCTTTCAATAACACTAATATTACAACTGCATGGATGCATGGGATCCCTTTGAGCTGCCATTGTACACATGAACAAGTTTTTTCTCCCACATTCACAATCCACTTGACATTAAGATAGTTCTCCACCTCCTATGTGTTATTATGACCCTTGTAAATGTAAAGATGCACGCCCCCTATCATTTTATCAATTTGTTTTTGTACATTAGGTACCAAAGCATTTTCATTCCACTCGTTGGCAATTTTCCCTCTTATAAAACATGGTCATCATCATGGAATGGTATTTTTCAGCAAGCATAAGAACATGTTTGTCTCTCAACTTAAGGATCCAACTATTGAATGACTCACTAAAATTGTTTGTGATGTACTCACATTTGGTGGAATGGTCAAAATGAGACCTTGCCCAGCTCTTAACATCTTCCTTTATCAAGTAGCATAAGCATCCTTTGTTTGAAGGTTGCTGCTGCATTCCACACATGAGATTCAAGTTTCTTCCCTTTATAGAAAATTTTAAAATTCTTGAACATGTACCTAAAGCAAAATCTGTGATTGCTTTCAGGAAACACATCCGACACAGCTTTGATCAACCCTTTGTCTATCAGAAATAAAAGTCAAATTCAGTGGTTGCCTACTCACGTGTACTCTCAACTCATCTAAAAACCTAGTCCAGTTGTGTGTATCCTCAACCTTGCAAATGTAGATGGCTAAGGGAAACAATCCATTCCTTGCATCTATACCTATTGCTGCAAGGAAGACACCACCAAACTTCCCTTTAAGGAAGCAACCATCTAACCCTATAAGAGGCCTCAATACTTGCTTTGTATGAGATACACAAATGGACAAAGGTTTTATGAGCATCATCTCTAGAAAAGGTAGCTATGCTTCCAAAGTTAGACACTAGCACTTGATTGCACAACTCTGGAATTTGTTTGTAACTCTCTGTATAGCTACCATTTATCCTCTCTATTACCTTACATCTACCTGCCTAGGCAACATGATAGGAGATTGAAGTTTGAAAATCTTGCCAGATCTCATCAATGATGACCCTTGGTGTGTAGGTCTTCTCCCTTTATCTTATTTTTCTGTCCATCACTTGTGATACCCAGTTTGCATCAGCAAGAGAGTTCTTGAATTCATAATTTGCCCGACATTTGTGTTTGTTGATAAAAGTTCTAACTCTAAAAGTAGGTTGCTTTGGGATTATCTTGGCATAAACTAACCAAGGACAACCGTCCTTGTACTTCTTGCACTTAACCCTATATCTCTTTTTATCAGCCTTCATAGTTGTATAGCAAAACTTCTTCTTTATCGCATAAGACCTTAAGAAGTCCTTAAAATGTTTACCTGCATCGTTAAAACAAGTTACTAAAAAGGATATATATCAAACAAATGTAGAATAAAAATATACTTGTGTCAAACTTATGTCCATATAAAGCATGCATGGATCAGCTGGAACTTCATAATTGTCCTTGTACATCAAACATCCATAAAGTAACATTTATACCTGTGTCAAAATTATATCCCATATAACACATCCATGGATCAGCTGGATCTTCATAATCATCCTTGTACAGATCCTGTGTCTGCTCTACAAAGTCCTCAAACTCGGTTGGTAGTGGTCTGCCATGATCATCATCAATTACATCGACTTCATCTTTTGACTCACTTTCTTGTTCTTGTATATCAACTACATAGTCACTATCACCATCACCATCACCATCACCATCACCATCACCATCACTGTTATACACATTTAAATTTGTCCAATCTAATTCCTCATCACTACTTGCCACACTTCTATATTGTTCTTTTGGCTCAGCTTCATCAGGTTCAGCTGCATATTCATTATTTAGGTCCACATTTCTACTATACCAATCATCAAATTCTCTTACGGCATCTTTGTGTCCCACATTAGACCCGAAACCCTCCATAACACTGGCTGCACCTTCCCACCACTCATCATCCATAATACCATCAGTCGCATTACCTATATTAGATCCTAAACCCATTCTTATATTATACTGCATTGTTTTAGGTACTACACCAGGCTGTATAACATACATTAAAACAAAAATCAGCTCATTACAAACATATGGGATACATACAATCAATTTTGGGCACAAGTGTCGCACCCAGTTTCTAAAATGAGGGTAATTTTGAAAATTTGTAATTATAATCATTTAATAATGATATTTAAACCATGTTATGATTTTTGGTGATTTTTAATTATTTTAAAACTATTTAAAATGTTGAATTATAATTTTGATGGTTAACTAGTGTAACCCTAGAGACTGCATGACCTAGGAGACTAACCATGACCATGGGGACCTAACCATGTGATTAGGATGACTAATTGTGACTTTTTAGCCTAAGGGTATTTTGGTCATTTTTGACTTATTAATGAAAATAAATTTTGATTAATTAATATTGTGCTAATTGAATTGTTAGAGACTAACCTAGTTTTGACTAAACCTAGATGTTAATGATGCTCATGGAGGTTTAGTTAGAAGGTTAGAGACTTAATGGTTAAGTTAGATTAACAATATCTAGATATTTCATAGTAGGATATTTACCTATTAGGATATTTGTGAAAAAGAAAGCCTTATGACTAATTGAACCAATAGGAAGACTTAGAATTGGGTGGACAAGCCCTAGCCACTCATCTACATGTAAAACTAACCCTAATTCATCTAATGACCAGCCATCAAGTGTCCCCCCTTCCTATAAAGAATCCTTAAGAAAATCCTTGCCTCTTTTTTACCTCTACATTGAACCCTAATTTGTTCTTCCCCAAACTTGAGAGCTTCCCTCTTGATTTTGATCTCAAAATCCCTCCATTCTTCTTCCAATCTTCCATCATTTCTTCTCATTCAACCAAGGAGGAGGTGCTAGCAAGGATTGGGAGCAAGGAGCAAGGAAGGATGTCCATTTTGGAGGAGCTTTCGTGTCGAAACCGTGTCCTTTGAGTGCATCATTGGGATCCCACTTCCAATAGGTACAACCATCTCTCTATTTCAATTTTTCTTGCATTTTAGTTAGATTTGAATCCATGGGATCCACTCCCATGCATGTACAACCATTAGATTTTAATTTAAGGCCATTTGGAGCTCTCTTGAGGATTTTAGATATGTGTCTTGTGTCCTACTTGATAGATCCCAAATTAGGACACCCCATGTGTATGTATGTATGATAATAGTTTAAATAGATATTTAAATTTAGTTTTAGAATGGTTAGAGAGTGGATTGATCTTAGTTAGGATGGTTAGAATGAGTTTCATTTGGATACCTATGTTGGTATCCAAGTATCTTGGCCTACATGTGTTTCTTTTGTCCAAAACAACTCAAATTCGTCATCCACGTTTTTATTAACCAAAGCAACTTAGAAATATCATAACTTTTAGCTTAGAACTCCGATTTATCTTTCGTTTTTTTAAAAGAACCATATCGAAGTTAGCTTTCCAAATATATATTTTAATAAGCCAAATTCGTTCTGAAACTTTCTGTAAAATTATTTGAGTGTCAGCTGTACGAAAGACGAACGCGTTTTGATATTTTTGCGATTTCGGGAGCTTCCGGACACGAAAATGCAATTCGTTTAAAGTTTCGGAAAGCTAACACAAAGGGCTACGACATACTTTAATTCTAGAATTTAGTGAAGGCCCAATTGGTACAGTATTAGTTTTAAGTAGAAGAGTGACTATACGATATAGGCATTTTGTGTAACCTATGAGCCTATGTAGTATAGATATCATGTGAATGTAGATATCATAGGTTGTCAAGAATATGTATGATATAGTACATATATGTATATATATATATATATATATATATATATATATATATATATATATATATATAAATTATTGTTATGTAATATGTGTTAGTATAGTGTGTGTGTTTGAATGAGATAAGGATGCGTGTGGTTAGTGGAGAGAAGTGAGATTGATAGAGGATATGTGCTAGTGTGTGATTGATGTTGTATAGATGGTAGTATAGTGTGTGTGTTGTGAAGGTGAGAGAGTTGGAAGGATCATGCCATCCTATTTAACTTGAGACTACTGTAGTTTGTTGAGTGATTTGTATTTTGGTTGAGTGGTAGTATGTTTGTATATAGATGTGTGTGGGTGTCTTAGAAGAGAGGGGGTAAATTTGGTATATGTGTTTGTGTGTGTGTTAGTATTGGAGTGGAGATGAATTTAGATGTTGTATGTATGGATATGTTAGTATGTTAGTGGTTATGTTAGAATCTATGTAGAGGTTAGATGTATCTTAGAAGTTAGATGGTGATATCTTATATAAGTTAGATAGTTAGTTGTGTTAGTCTATGTTATTCTTAGTTAGAGATGACATATGTTAGTTGGTTAGAGTTAGAGATGGATATATATACATATATGTTATGGTTAGATATTAGTTAGTGGATGTTAGTTGTGTTAGGTTTCTAAGTTAGAATAGATGGTTAGAAGTTATGTTAGAATGTTGTTAGTTGAGGTATTGGTTAGATTTTGATATGTTAGATACCTATGATATGTTAGTATTAACTAGTGTCTAGATGTTAGAAACCTATAGATAGTTAGTATCCTATCTTAGTATCTTAGGATACTAAGAGTGGGCCTTAGATTGGCTAGTTGACCTAGACTTGGTTAGACTAGATTGACTGTTTTGACTAGACTTAGACTTGACTTGACCTAGTTGACTTTGTGTGACCTAATTTGACATGGCATGATCTTGTTTGACTTAGATTGACCTAGTATGACTTAGTTTGGCTTGGTGTGAGTTAGTATGACCAAGTTGGACTCCTAGTTTGACCAATCTGGACTTGTTGACCTAGTTTGACCTAGCCAGTTGACCAGGTTTAACTTAGAGTTGACTTTGGTCTAGATTGAGTTAGAAATCATATAGATTGCATCATACACTTCAATTACCTTATTTCTGAATACATCATAACCTGTTTTACTCTAAATAGGATTTTGTGACACCAGTTCGAACATCTATTCATCTCAGTAATTCAGGGTGACAGACGAGTACATTCTCTGATCGTTTCATATTTGTCAGGACTTATATTCTTGCTCTAGATTACTTTACTTGATACTGGCACAATTGTTATCACGGATTGGTACTATATGGATCTTCTCTTGCGATGTTATCTCCATTGTGTTCAACAGATACATATTGTGATGTGCGTTTCATGAACATATTGTATTTATTGTACACCCCTATTCATGTATACTCATTGTGCATCTTGTGTATTGATTGGGGAGGATGAGTAGGAAATGGTTATGTAATCAAATCCCATCTTGTACAACTATTGTATATGTCCATTGTACACTCACGTATGATGGAGTTACCTATTGTTATTGTATAACCTAATCCGTTTGCATAACCATATTGTGCTCTAAATCACTAGTACTTGCAGTTTTACTTATCCTATATATATTTTTAGTTATAAATTCTCTTTCGTTTTCATGTACATCTTCTTACAGTTCTTGTATCTTACTCTTTTGCATGCTTTTATATTTCCTAACATGTTATGAACTGCGTGAGATGTATTGTGCTCACTCTTGTCCTGACTGGACCTGTTGAAAATATTACAGGTAACCTGGAGATTCACAGGTAGCCTAGAGGACCACTAGAGCTTGGAGTAGATTACTAGTTTATGGTTTAGTTTCACTTTTAGAACTTGTTTGTAATAAGTGGAAATTGAGTTGTATTTGAGATTGTTTGAGATGTTTTTTAGAAGTTTATTTAAGTTGCTTGAGTTTCATATAGTTGTTAGACTCATGTGTTATTATCGTGCTTAGATTGTGATTGAGTATTATCGTATCTTATACTTGTCCTCCATTTGGAGTTGAGATTGTGACATGTATATTATATAATTACGTGAGTTGTTGATTAGATAGTGACCTAGAACAGCGTTCTACCGCCGATACTGCGGCGTAGGCTGGATGTACCCACTTCTCGTGCCCCTACACTGGGTGTGGGTCGTGACAACAAGATATGAGACAATGTAATCCTTGTAGTTACAAAACAAAGGCACTAATAATAAAAATAAATTGATGTTCTTACAAACCTAGTTTTTTTCAAAACAGAGAGAACATCCTTCACGACCCCAAACTAGTCTTTTCAAAACAATTTCTTTTTGTCTATTTGAGAGATTAAAACATTGAGTAAGAACATATACACTTGAAAGTCATTATTTTTTACTACCCGATGAGCTAGGAAGCTCATTTACAATCCCAATTTTGATTTAAAAGAAGTCTCAAATAAGATTGTATGATTTTTCTGAAACAAATTTACTAACATTATAAGAGAGAAATTTGCTATCAAAATTACCAAACTAAGTATACAGGAATACTATTTCTCAAACAACTACATTCATTTAAAACACCCTAATCTACATGTAGAATGGGATCCAAGTAAAAAAAAAATGGAATACCCAAAAGTAAGAAAATGAAAATACATACTAAAATCGTCAAACAAATGCAGTTAGCATCAAGAATCATATTCTCATCCAACTTTCCAAGAAACGAAATGGAAGACCCAACCAAAAGTGGAATGAAAAAAAACAAAAACTTTTGAGTCTATAACAACATAATAAACATCATGGAACATATGTAACAAGAACCATCCTTTCATCGGCTCATCCAAGCATAAAAAGTTGGACATAATGGGAACATAGCCCACATGCCAAATATGAAAAGCATGGAAGAACAAGAAGAAGCAGCAGCAGTACCAATCCCAAAAAAGAGAGGAAAAAAATAGAATAAAATAATCTACAAAACCAACACCACCACCACCAACACCACCAAGACCAACACAGTTTTCATGTATGTTCCCCATATTTGAGAAGTTTGCGTGTTTCCTTTGAGTGGATAATTCATATTAGGGTTTCACCAAATCAACCAATAAAAAATGAATCTGACAATTCTCTTCCTTTGAGTGGATAATTCCTCAGGGTTTGCACATGAAAAAAAGTATTGATTTGGAGATTAGAGGTGATTACTTGGTGCGAAGAATCGTTGGCAGTGCAAGGCTTGATGTGGACGGAGAGATGCGGAGGGAAGTTCTGGATGATGCAGCAATCGTCGCCATAGACGGACAGGAATGTCTCCACTTCCATCCGGACCTCCTCTTTGTCAGCCATCGCTTGCTTATCAGGAAAAGTTCTATAGGGAAATGAGGAATAGGAGAAGAGGGTGTATGTGCTCTTATGGGCATTTCTGTTATTTTATAGCTTCATGAGTGGGTTGAGTGTTCACTTAACGGAGGTTAAATGGAGGTTTTACATGTTCATCAAAAATGAGGGTATTTCATAGTTTCTAAAGATAGTGGGGGTATCTCTTAGTTTCCATATTTTAAATGGAAGCATTTGCTAAATTATCCATTTATTTTAAGTAGAGATGAAGCATTTTGTTCACGTACGAAGCATACAAAATTCTCACTCAACTACGATTCGACATCCATGTTGACTTTTTTGACAAATTTAAAATTTTGCCCACACGTTAATTAAATATCACTAATTATAATCTATGCTCTCTCTTGTCGAATACTTGCACAGGTTCTTTAACACGTAATAATTTTCCTTGCAGTTCCATTTGATCTTAGCTCACCACTTCGCTTGGATCGTGCACCTATTTTCTAGAACATAGAAAATATTGTACACTTCAGCAAAAGATAATGGTAGTTAAATCAAATAGGTTGTAGAGGCAACTCTTTTCAAAAAACTTTAATGAACCAATACCCTCAACTCAATCTGCCCTTAGCATAATATCTCATAACTCATCTGCATAGGTGTTCCTTAAGAACCACGATCGCTTACTAAAATTTTTGTACAATTTAACAACCATCACATCTCATCCTCGAATTTTCATATTGACACCCAAGCCTATGCCCAACCATTTCCAAAGTTTCACCAATTTCAGTCCAACATATCCAAAATCTTTTTACCTTCTCATTCAATATGGAACGATTCTTCCCATAATTATTATCCTCTAAATCATAGAGACATCAATGCCAAGGGACTATCAAGGCTAGACAGCCCACCCAAGTACTGTACTTAAATCCTTTCTAAATCAAGGAAACTAATTAAAACCGACAAGATCAAGTCATCAAGAATCTGTAACCAACATTAATCCATTAATAGAAATTGCATTCATTCCATCTCTATGAGTAGTTTGAAAATTTATCACATTGTTTAGATCTACCCAGCTATAACCAATCAAATTTAAGAATGAACCAAATGTTACTTTAATACCAATTCAACTTTGGAACAATACCTGATTCGTCAATTCCCAAAATATTTCAAGTTACTCATTCGAAATCTCTAACCAATTCCCCAAGGTTAGTGGTATCAAAATTCCAAATCTCAAAATTTGATCTATATTCAATCATAGGAGTGTCCAATTATATTGATAAGAATCATCAATTCAAAAAGTTAAACACCCCAAGAATATACTCAGCTAGGGAAACTATTAATAAATTTAAATCACTAAAACTGTCTGTCGTATTTGCACATCTTTGCAACATGATCCAAGTAGTTATATCGACATTACCCAAATTCGGATATCAGTTAAAATTTTCAACGAGTCTATTTGCAACCAAATTCAATTCCCACCATGATTCCTTTCCTAAATGTTACTATCATCGACACTAGAATATCTTGATTAATCGAAACTCCATTTATTGTTAAGTCAAGATACAATCATTTTAACTAATTTTATATATCATCAGAAACTCAAACAAAAAGTTTAATTATCACCTCCAGTTCATCGAATCTTTCCATTTATTCACCAGAACAATGTTATCTCATAGGTTGCTATATCCAAAACCTAGTAATATTTGATCAAAGGGTTACATATCTTGCAATCAATCAAATTCCTGCTCAATATATACAAATTAAATCTCAATCGTCATCACAATTTATCATGCGAAATCATTACGGTCATCCATTGGGTCTCCAATTATCACCTTACCTCATTGACAAGATCTCTAAGGTTAGCTATTCCAAAGACTAAACTTAATCATTGTGGCAAATCATCTAACATGGACGACTACTAAGAACTATACTTATTTCATATCTTTGGGGTCGAACCATATCCGAACCAATCTAAGGGACTCTACCCCAAACTATAGAAACAATTAAAATCTAAACAACCGATGAAAGCCAATTAATCCGCTAACAAAGGAGACAACCAACAATATATAATTAATGTCTATATAGCAAAATACATCATAATCAATAAAGCAAATCCAAATGACTTTGCAACCTAAATCCTGAATCCATACAACTTTAGCCCATCCCAATTTGTAAACCTCAATTTGTCATTTTTGAAATTCATTAATCATAGTCTTACTCCAATTTTTGTTCTTATATCATACTCAAGTTTCTACGTACCATTTTGCTCATAAAAAAGCTAACTATTCCCAGAATCACAAATCCAAATTAAATCAACTTCAATCGTCCATCATTTATGATCTTTACTCTCAATTCTTTTCCAGCTTATACTCAATTCATATCGATTCATTTTATCCGTACGACCCAATCGATTTATTCCCCAATCAATAAGTTTCTAGGGCTTGGGTGGGTAGGTGCAGGCGTATGCAGTAAGGAGAGGAGAGAACGAAGAGAGAGAGAGAGAGAGAGAGAGAGAGAGAGAGAGAGAAAGAGAGATTACCAATTGCAAAAGCCTTCATCGGAGCCGAAGCCTTCTCCATCTCTATTGGAGAGAGAGAGAAAGAGAGAGGGGAGAAGGAGAGGAGACCTTTCTAGGGCTCAATCAGGAATGTGATATGAGCTTTTACAAAACTAACTCTTCCTATTGTTAACAATAGATAATGGAACAATTTTCTGTGTCTTTATTCATTAGAGGAAAACCTCATTTGTTAGAGTTTACAAAGAAAAAAAAATAGAATGTACAACGGTAATATTTCTAAAGAAGGAAAAATACTAAAAAGCAAATATAGAATGTACAATGGTAATATTTATAGAAAGAAAATTATGAAATGAGCAATACATCATCCTCCCTCAAACTCAAGATGGTTTAGAAAACATATTGAGTTTGGATACGAGAAAGTTGAACCAAGATAAGGGGTGTGTCTTGGTAAAAAAATATACAATTTGAGCTTCTGAAGTAATGTAGGGTAGGTGGTGTCACGCCCCGATCCACAGAGTCCTTTTGTCCTCGCTTCGGACTCTGTGAGACCGTTTATCCTCACTTGGACGTGATGTCGTGCAAGCCTAGGTTGTGCTTGCATAAGGCCAAGACCTGTATAATGAAAAAATATACAAGATAGACAATACACAGTGGAACAAGATGCAGATAATTGAGCAACAACAAACATATTATAGAATAATATTGAACAACACGGTAACATGAACAAATTTCTTTATTGATATTCTTTTGAACAGATTACAAGCACTCAATTCTCTCTGATACAATGCTTACATTTTCTCAAAATTTTACAGATTACAATGATCCCGTTCCATACATCCTTTATATACAAAACCAACTCTTTGCAACAGATGACCTTCTCTTGGCATCTCTTCTAATTTCTGGCTCCTGAGGATGAGGCTTGGGCTATCACTTCGGACTATTCTTTTCGATGCATCTTGTACCTGCATACAGACTGATGATGGATCAGTATATCAGCATACTGGTAATTGTGAACAAAGGCTACATTTGTCTGAAATGATCACTAATTCATTTAGTGAGAAAATATTTCTTGTGATATGATCTTACTATTTTTACCTATGTTCATTTCATGCAGTACAAAATCAGTTTACATCTTTTAAAAACATCTTTGGAAAGCCAGAGTTCATTTCATTTTATTTCAAGCATACAAGGAACTAATTATTTCAAGCACGATGACTATTCATTTCATGCACGACGACTATTCTCTTCTTGTGAAGTGCGCAGCTTGTTTCATGAGTCATACTTTATTTTTAGGGACAATAGCATTAGCATTCTTTTCTCTTATTCAAGACATTCTCAGAATCAGATTTTACGCACGATTAACATATCTTTTCTTTACAGGAACATAACATGTTCTTTGCAACAAATTATTCATATAAGCTGATTCATAATCAGAAACTTAAGCAACACATGTGTCACTTTTTCAGTAATTCTTACCATAGCTGACGGTCCATCCCTGCACAAGACATGGATTAGCATAAAGATGATATAACCAATGTTGTTCCTTGTCCGTCGCTGCATTGTTAACTCTTAGCAAAATTATTAACGACACATGCAGACTCGATTGGTAGCTGCGACTTTCCGGTTCAGCTCTGCACCAACCAACACTTATCTATATGATGGTCCATGAGTATTCCCATGATTAGCCTGTCACTACCATTTTCAAAATAAGGGTAAATTTGTGATTTATAAATTGCTATATATATTGTGAATATTTATTTAGGAATATTGTATTTTTGGGGATTAATTAGTCGGGTTAGAGAGTAGTCTAGTTTTGACTTGTGTTAGTGGCCCAGTTAGCTTAGACACTAGCCGGAGCCCAAGAATTAGCAAGGCATGGCCCACAAATCAACTCATTAGGCTAGTGCAATTAGACTAATCACTCATGACCAATTAGTTCATTTAGAGGTTAGGTTTATGTCCAAATTGACTCCAAATCCTTGCATGCATCTAATTAGCCAAAGGGGCAACCATTAGGGGCTAATTAGACACTTCTATTACACCCTAACCTAATGCACTTGGCCGGCCATATGGAGCACTCCTCTCTATTTCATTTCTTCTATTCTAGCCTCCTTTCTTCCAAATTTAGGGTTCTTCTCAAGTAGAGAGCTCCCACCATTTATTTCTCTCCCAAACTCACTCTTTTCTCCACCATTCCTCACAATCCCTCAAGAAGAAGGTGTCTACAAGGAGTGTGGAGCAAGGAGCAAGGAGCAAGGAGCAAGGAGGAGAGTCCATTTGCAAAGAATTTTCATGTCGGGTTCGTGTCCATTGGATTGTTCATTGGAAAACAACTCCCAATAGGTATAACTCTCTCTAAACTCATCATTTCAATCCATATTTTGGTTTTCAACCCATAGGAACCCGCCCATATGTAGGGATCACCCTTAGGAATGGTTTAGAGGCTCTATTGAGTCCTTATTTGAAAGGTTGGATAGGTTTTGTGCCACCCTTGGAAGAAATCCGAGGGTGACACACCAAGTGTTTGTAGAATTGCCTCATAGGCTAATTTGAGCTTTAATTTCAGTTTTGAATATGTATTAGGATAGGTTATCCATTAGCTAGGCTCATTAATTGATTTCCATATGATTTCTTATATATATATGTATGTATTTTGAGCCACATGTCATATATATATATATATATATATATATATATATATATATATATATATATATATATATATATATATATATATATATATATATATATATATATATATATATATATATATATATATAAACTGTTTTGAGAGTGGTATATTTATATGTGTGTTGGTATGGGGTTAGAGATTAAGAAGGGGTAAGTGTTCAATATGGAGAGGAGAGTATTAGAGGTAAATTTGTATATACTAGAGTGTAATATTGTGTGTGTGTGTGTGTGTGTGTGTGTGTGTGTGTGTGTGTGTGTGTGTGTGTGTGAGTGAAGAGGGGTGCATGGGATTTAGAAAGTATCAATATGATACTTGTTTCAGATTTTGAGTTAGTGTATGGGTTAGCTATGTGTGTGTGTGTTTTGGTGTGTGTGTGTTTGAGTGAAGGGGGGTTCTGCCCTTGTGAGCAGCAGCACTTGTTAGCTGCAGCAGAGTGCAGCATTAGGAGCATCAACAGCTGTATTAGGATCTGCAGCAGCAGCTAACAGCAACATCTGCAGCAGCAGCAGCAACAACAACAACAGATTTAGAAGCAACATCAGTTGGTAGCATCTTGGTTGACCACTTTGACTTGGCCAATTGGCCATTGGCTAATCTCTTGGACCATAGGCTTGAGTATTGAGTGTAAGTGTCACTTCCCATTCTCAGAATACGTATTTTTAGAATGCATGTACTGTTTAAATGTAAATATTTTATATTTATCATGTATTGCTCTGTATTTAAATTCCTTTAATTTTATGTTAATTAATTTCCTGCAATTTCATTTCTGCACTTTACTTTCTGCTTTTATACTCTGCTTTAGCTTTGCTATGGGTTCAGCTCAGATTAGTTTAATTATGTTGGTTCATCATGAACCGAAATAAACCCCCCACCTACCACCACTCCTTCATTTAAAAGCCCCAAACCCTTTCTCTCTCTTCATTACTTCTTCTCATTTATCTTCTTCTTTCTCATAACTCTCCCACCAACCTAGGAGAGCAAGGCAAGTGCCAACTTGCTTCTTGATGGATCCCCATTATTATTGTTCCATCATCCTCCTTACTTGATTCTAAGCCTCTTTAGTACTTAGCATTTTCAATTTCCATGGCTGATTTGTTGTAGATCTAAGTTTGTTACATTTTCGGATTTCTTAGGTTTTGATCTAGTAAACTTTGTTATCTTCAAGTTTTGATGGTTCCATGTTGTAGAGAATTTCGTTCTACCCAATTTTGACCTATGGAAGTCCATATTTGGGCTTGGGATGAAGGATTTATGGAGCTTGGAAGCAATGGCTTCCATGGTTCTCTTCCATGGTTCTGTTCTCAGAAATTTGGAGAAGAAGAACAGTCCCAACCGCATGAATCTCATCTCACAGCCGCATTCCCACAGCGCATGAGTTTATTTATTTCCCAATCTCATTCCTCAGGCGCATGGATTATTTATTTCCCAATCTCATCTCACAGCTGTATTCCCACAGCGCATGAGTTTATTTATTTTCCAATCTCATTCCTCAGGCGCATGGATTAGCATTCCCACAGCGCATGAGTTTATTTATTTCCCAATCTCATTCCTCAGGCGCATGGATTATTTATTTCCCAATCTCATCTCACAGCCGCATTCCCACAGCGCATGAGTTTATTTATTTCCCAATCTCATTCCTCAGGCGCATGGATTATTTATTTCCTAATCTCATCTCACAGCCGCATTCCCATAGCGCATGAGTTTATTTATTTCCCAATCTCATTCCCCAGGCGCATGGATTATTTATTTTCCAATCTCATCTCACAGCCGCATTCCCACATGAGTTTATTTATTTCCCAATCTCATTCCTCAGGCGCATGGATTATTTATTTCCCAATCTCATCTCACAGCCGTATTCCCACATGACATTCCCAGCGCATGAGTTTATTTATTTCCCAATCTCATTCCTCAAGCGCATGGATTATTTATTTCCCAATCTCATCTCACAGCCGCATAAGAATCTCATTCCTCAGGCGCACAAGATTATTTATTTCCTCCCAATCTTATTCCTCAGCGCATGATATTATTTATTTCCCAATCATTTCCCTCAGGCGCATGATATTATTTATTTTCCAATCATTTCCCTCAGGCGCATGATATTATTTATTTCCCAATCTTATTCCTCAGCGCATGATATTATTTATTTCCCAATCATTTCCCTCAGGCACATGATATTATTTATTTTCCAATCATTTTCCTCAGGCGCATGATATTATTTATTTTCCAACCTTTCCCACAGCGCATGATATTATTTATTTCCCAATCATTCCTCAGGCGCATGAGATTCTTTATTTCCCAAACATTCCCCACAGCGCATGAGATTTATTCTCCAATCATTTTCCACAGCGCATGAGATTATTTATTTTCCAATCATTATTTATTTCCCAATGTTTATTTCCCGAATTTGGCATTAATCAACATTGATTGTTATCTTGATTAATTATTGATCATGCGTTCCTAGATGGAACTAAGAGACTGGCTAGTCGTCTTATTGAATTAAATGGAATAAGACACGTTCATATTTGAAATCGATTGGCCAATCTCGAATATTGATATACAGGCACACATGCAGGCTTCAATTTATTTATTTTATTTATTTTACTATAAAAGAAGCATGTGTACTTTATGGTCAAGGCATGATTGTTCTGTGGTTAGTTTAGATTGTTGCATTACGCTATGTAAGACCTACAACCTAACCGTACGGGCATCGTTGTAGAGTTGTGCATATCGTACCCCGTACGAAAGTACTCATTCCGAATGACCATGATCCACGACATGGGATTTCACTCAACGTAGAGACTATTAAGTTAAATAAAAATAATGATTGCATGGAGAGAATGGATTTCTGAGTTCTTACATGGTAGCCCTCTTGGGACTAGTAGTGCCCGACAGGCCGGCTGGTCCCCACAGATACTGCAAACCTGCCACACGGGCATGGAGCGGTATCTGGTTATACTATTTATTGTATATTGTATATTGATGACGGGCGTCCTGCTGGGACTCGTCTAATTCATGATTGGCGCAATTGATTGATTGGATCGACTAGCCTTGCTTGTCCATAGTAAGAACTGAGAAATCTTTATTGCAAAATTCCAGGATAACTTAGAACTCACAGTAGTAAGCCGTAGGAGTTGGATGGCCGTTTAAGTTGATTTGTTTGTGTATTGTACCTACTCTGTTACCTAACTGAGATGATCAGAGCATCAGGACATGACGGGCCAACTTCTGTCCTTGTTTGGTTGGGAGGTTGGTTCGAAGTGTCGTGATGTTATGTGAATCCCAGTAGAAAGCAGAGATCTATTATTATATTCTCTTAATTACTGGTTTAATGTCTCATATCGTGCTTCCTTGCGGTACTTGCTATTAGAGGTCTAACCTCTCTGGTTTTGTATGGCCAGATTTAGAGCCGGTTCCCGAGGACTCAGCTTACCTCTACCTCCAAGATGGTCAATACTAGAGGGATGATCGCAGGAGGACTCGAGTGGGTTCCTTACCTCCCCGCTTGTTTTGTTATTTACTTTATACTTTGCCGTTTGGCACCGACATGTTAGTCGGATTATCTTGCACTTACTTTTGCATAATTGTAATTAAGTCAGACTGCAGCTGATAACAATTGTGTATACTTTGCTACATCATCTGGCTATGTTTTGTAAAGCCAGATATCAAGAACATTTTGACTGAGCGTTTGGGACGCCTTACTGCTTTATCTTACATGTTCTCTATTTCTGTTTCTTGTTTGAATGATTGAGACAATAGATGTGAAGTGACCATAGCGAGACTTTCATGTAGTATGCACCCCCTTGTCTTTTAGACAGCATTGATCGTTTTATACGATATTCATCTACCCGTAATACGTAGCTGGCTGAGTCATTCCCCCGCTCTCCAGTATTCTGGTTCTGGGGCGTGACAAGGTTTTAGTGGTGGCCCATGCAGGTCTAATTTCAGACTTGTGGGGTGTTTTAATTTATAGGATGTCTCAATCACGCATGTTCCCTCTTGATCTCATGATCCGTTACTCTCGACTCTAGCTTGACATTCCGGTATCCTTTGACTTCATTGATCTTTCCTGTCCGATCGTTTGATTGTTCTTTTGTCCCTTTTCTTAGGGGTACTTTGTCCGCATCTGCCAGGACTGGACAACAACAACAACAACAACAACAAGAGCAACACGGACAACCTGACCATGTTGGTCAGCAACAAGGGCCGGTACTAACTCAAGAGGATATTCAAAAAGAAGTGATAGTGGAAGCAGCAGCTGGATCGCAGTATCCGGATGTTCTACCACTACCAACAGTTCCACCTACCCCTGTGGGAGTAGACACACCAGCCCTTCTGGAGATCATGAGAGGGATGATGGCTACCCAGCAACATCAGATGTTAGCCCAGCAGCGTATGCACGCTCAGTTACAAGAGCAGAATGTACTACTTAACCAAGGATTGCAGACAACTTTGGAAAGAGGGGCAAGGACAGATTCAGAAGCGTCAGCCAGGTTTTGCAAGTTTAACCCCCGTCGTTTCGAGGGCACGGAAGATGCCATCTCAGCAGATGCGTGGCTTAAGGATATTGAGGCTATTCTGACAGCAGCTAAGGTGACGACAGAAGAACATGTGGATCAAGTGAAGTTGTTACTTCAGGATCTCGCACGTGATTGGTGGGAATCAGAGGAAGTGGGCATCAGACGTCCTGTTGCTTGGGACGATTTTACTGCAAGGTTCAAGACGAAGTACTATGGGATTGTGGCGCAGTTTGAGCTACAACAGAAGTTTATCAACCTCAAGCAGGCCGACAAGACGGTAGATGCCTATGTAGCGGAGTTCTGCAGATTGAGCAGGTTCGCCCCAGAGATGGTAGTAACAGAGAGCCAGAGGGCTATGAGGTTCCAGCAAGGGTTTCACCTTGAGCTCTTGCAATTGATAGAAGGGCACAACTACCAGACTTTTGACGAAGTATTGACGGCAACCCGAAGGCATGAGATCACCATTCAGAGAATCACGGCGAGGACTGGAGGTCAGAAGAGATCTCACAGTCAGATTGAGGGAGGAGGGGGAGCAGCGCCCCGAACAACAGCACCATCCCTTGGCATTCGCATTCAAGATGTGGTAATGCGAGGGCCAGCACCACCACCCAGGCAGCAGCAACAGCAACAGAGGAAGAACCAGCAACCCCCAGCGGGCTGTACTTATTACGGGAAGATAGGGCACACTAGAGATGTGTGTCGGACATTGAACAGACTGTGTTTGATATGTGGAAATCCAGATCATCGGGTTACCACATATCCCATGAATTCGAAGTCAGGAGGACCAGTACAGCAGTTTCCTGCTCTGTCAGCACCGGGGGCAGGGCAGTATCGAGGACCCGCAGTGGCAGTGAGACCATTGGCCCAGCGTCCGTTAATGCCACAGGCTCAGATGTTTCGGCAGCAGGGACCGCCGATACAGCAACACCAGCATAGACCACCCCAGCATCACCAAGGCAGGGGCCAGCGACAGCACCAGGCTAGGCCGCAGCATGGGAACCAGCAAGGAGGTCGAGGGCAGGCATTCACTCTGTCTTTGGAAGAGGCATTGGCATCAGGAGATGTTGTGGCAGGTAACATTCTCGTCACCTCTTATCCCGCAGTAGCATTGTTTGATTCGAGAGCATCGTACTCATTTATATTTGCATAATTTGCAACACGGCTAGGAATAGAATTCGAGGCATTGCCAGGGAGGTTAAATATACTCACTGGTAATGGGCTCGTAGGAGTTAGTAGAGTTATTGTAGCATGTGGCGTTGTAGTTTGCGGGCATTCCTTACCCGCCCGGTTGATAGAATTTTCTGTTGGGAATTTCGACGTTATCTTAGGCATGGACTGGCTGAAAGACAGTCATGCGACGATAGATTGTCGTAGAGGGAGTGTATCTTTTGATATCCCAAGCATGAAGAGATTCACCTTAGTCAGATCAGAGACAACTCAACAAGAGCAGGGAGTAATAACGACAATGGAAGAAGTTCAAGTTCCGAAGGTAGTTGAAGAGTTTCTAGACGTATTTCCTGAAGAACTTCCAGGTCTGCCACCAGTTAGAGATATTGAGTTCAGCATAGAATTGGCACCTGGAACTAAACCGATATCAGATCGAGTTTACAGAATGGCGGACTCGGAGCAGGCTAAGGTATATCAACACATAAAGGAACTGAAGGAGAAGAAGTTCATCCAAGCTAGCATATCACCATGGGCAGCACCAGTGGTACTTGTGGGAAAGAAGGATGGGTCGTCCAGACTGTGCATTGATTACAGGAAGCTTAACGCGGCGACAGTAAAGAACAAGTACCCACTACCAAGGATCGACGACTTATTTGATCAGTTGAGCAAAGCTAGAGTTTTCTCCAAGATAGATCTTCGTTCAGGGTATCATCAAGTGAGGGTTCGGAAGGAGGACATTCCCAAGACAACATTCAGGTCGAAGTATGGGCATTATGAATTCTTAGTAATGCCGTTTGGTTTGACCAATGCTCCAGCAATATTTATGGATTTGATGAACCGCATCTTTATGCCATACTTAGATCAGTTTGTCATTGTGTTTCTTGACGACATTCTCGTATACTCTGCTAGTGAAGAGGAGCATGAAGACCACCTCAGGAAAGTGTTACAGGTTCTGAGAGAGAACCAGTTGTATGCCAAGCTCAGCAAGTGTGAGTTCTGGACGAATCACATTTCATTTTTGGGTCATATCATATCAGAAGCTGGAGTAGCAGTAGATCCCAAGAAGGTAGAAGCAGTAGAGAGTTGGCCAGTACCCAAGACCGTAGCAGATGTACGGAGTTTCTTGGGATTGGCAGGATATTACAGAAGGTTTGTATCAGACTTTGTAAGGCTTTCAGCACCCATGACCCGCTTGACACGGAAGGATGTACCATTCGTCTGGTCGGCAGAATGCCAGACATCATTTGAGAATCTGAAGAAGAAGTTGATATCAGCGCCTATTCTTACATTGCCAGTTGGACCCGGAGGTTTTACCGTTTATTGTGATGCATCAGGTAAAAGACTTGGATGTGTCCTCATGCACCATGGAAAGGTGATAGCATACGCATCTAGGCAACTTCGGGACCACGAGAAGAATTATCCAACTCATGATTTGGAGTTGGCGGCAGTAGTATTTGCTTTGAAGCTATGGAGGCATTACTTATATGGTGATCGAGTGGATATGTACACAGACCACAAAAGTCTGAAGTACATTTTTACTCAGAAGGAACTGAACATGAGGCAGAGAAGATGGTTGGAGTTGATTAAGGACTATGACGTGGAGCTTCAGTATCATCCAGGCAAGGCTAATGTGGTAGCAGACCCTCTCAGCAGGAGAGGCGGTGCATTTATGTTAACAACACAGAAGTATATCTTAGAAGTCCTTCAGGAGATGGGCATCGAGGTTTTACTTCCTAGTGATGTAGGAGTTCTGACGAGTCTACAAGTTCAATCCAACTTGGTAGATAGGATCAAGGCAGCTCAGGCACAAGACCCAAGGATTCAGAAGCTTAGGACAGAATGTGAGTCAGGACTCAGGAAGGAGATGAGAATTCATGAAGATGGTACACTTAGGTTTGGGTCACGTCTATGTGTGCCTAGTGGAGATATCAGACAGGAGGTTATGGCAGAAGCTCACAGCTCTCAGTATTCTATTCACCCTGGAGGGACCAAGATGTACCAAGATATCAAGCAGCACTTCTGGTGGAATGGGATGAAGAGGGAGATAGCTAGATTTGTTTCCCGTTGCTTGGTATGTCAGCAAGTAAAGGCAGAACAACAGAGGCCAGCTGGGTTATTGCAACCGCTTCCTATCCCGGAATAGAAGTGGGAACATATTACAATGGACTTTGTGACCGATTTACCAAGATTACCAAGTGGTAAAAATGCTATTTGGGTGATAGTAGATCGGCTTACAAAGGTGGCGCACTTTCTTCCTTTTAGAGTAGGTCAATCTACGGAGAGGTTGGCAGAGTTGTATATGCAGCAGATAGTCAGGCAGCATGGGGTCCCAGTCAGTATTGTGTCAGACAGAGATACCCGTTTTACATCACATTTTTGGAAGAGCTTACATCATAGCTTGGGTACCAAGTTAAGATTTAGCACGGCTTACCATCCACAGACGGACGGGCAATCAGAAAGAACAATTCAGACCCTAGAAGATATGTTACGAGCTTGCACCCTAGATTTTGGAGGATCTTGGGAGAGCCACCTGCACTTAGTTGAGTTTTCTTATAACAACAGTTATCAAGCCAGTATCCAGATGGCGCCGTTTGAAGCACTATATGGTAAGAAGTGTAGGTCGCCACTAGCATGGGATGATATCGGGGAGAGAAAGATGTTAGGCCCGGAAATGATTGTTCAGACAGTTGAATTAGTCAAAGGAATTAGAGAGCGACTTCGAGTTGCACAGGATCGGCATCGTCATTGGGCGGACCAGCATCGTAGGCCGCTAGAGTTTTCTGTTGGGGACCACGTGTTCTTGCGGATCTCACCTACCCGTGGGGTCATTAGGTTTGGCGTTCGCGGGAAGTTGAGTCCGCGGTACGTGGGCCTATTTGTTATTCTTGAGAGGATAGGCGATGTTGCTTATCGTTTATCCCTTCCACCTTCGTTACGAGAGGTGCATGACGTATTTCATGTATCTCAGTTGCGAAGGTATGTATCAGACCCAAGCCATATTCTTGATCATTCTGAGCTGGTTGTTGGTACCAACCTGTCTTACGAGGAACAGCCTGTGTCTATTTTGGACCGAAGAGAGAAAATACTCAAGAACCGAACAATTAGCCTTGTCCGGGTTGCTTGGGGTCATCACTCTTTAGGGGAGTCAACGTGGGAACGTGAGGATGATATTCGATCACGGTATCCGCACCTATTTTGACTCACAAGGTATATCTCTTTCTGTATACCTTGATTGTCTTAACTCCTCATGCTTGCCACCTTACGAGTAGAATTGCTTGGTATCGTAGAATGTTTAACATAGATATGTTACATACTATTGACATTGTAGAATGATTGCTTACTTAAATTGCTTATACCTAGAGTAGTTCAGCTCTGATGTTTCTATCATGCTTGGATTTGAAATTCCGAGGACGGAATTTTTCTAAGGAGGGTAGAGATGTCACTTCCCATTCCCAGAATACGTATTTTTAGAATGCATGTACTGTTTAAATGTAAATATTTTATATTTATCATGTATTGCTCTGTATTTAAATTCCTTTAATTTTATGTTAATTAATTTCCTGCAATTTTATTTCTGCACTTTACTTTCTGCTTTTATACTCTGCTTTAGCTTTGCTATGGGTTCAGCTCAGATTAGTTTAATTATGTTGGTTCATCATGAACCGAAATAAACCCCCCACCTACCACCACTCCTTCATTTAAAAGCCCCAAACCCTTTCTCTCTCTTCATTACTTCTTCTCATTTATCTTCTTCTTCCTCATAACTCTCCCACCAACCTAGGAGAGCAAGGCAAGTGCCAACTTGCTTCTTGATGGATCCCCATTATTATTGTTCCATCATCCTCCTTACTTGATTCTAAGCCTCTTTAGTACTTAGCATTTTCAATTTCCATGGCTGATTTGTTGTAGATCTAAGTTTATTACATTTTTGGATTTCTTAGGTTTTGATCTAGTAAACTTTGTTATCTTCAAGTTTTGATGGTTCCATGTTATAGAGAATTTCGTTCTACCCAATTTTGACCTATGGAAGTCCATATTTGGGCTTGAGATGAAGGATTTATGGAGCTTGGAAGCAATGGCTTCCATGGTTCTCTTCCATGGTTCTGTTCTCAGAAATTTGGAGAAGAAGAACAGTCCCAACCGCATGAATCTCATCTCACAGCCGCATTTCCACAGCGCATGAGTTTATTTATTTCCCAATCTCATTCCTCAGGCGCATGGATTATTTATTTTCCAATCTCTCTCACAGCCGCATTCCCACAGCGCATGAGTTTATTTATTTCCCAATCTCATTCCTCAGGCGTATGGATTAGCATTCCCACAGCGCATAAGTTTATTTATTTTCCAATCTCATTTCTCAGGCGCATGGATTATTTATTTCCCAATCTCATCTCACAGCTGCATTCCCACAGCGCATGAGTTTATTTATTTCCCAATCTCATTCCTCAAGCGCATGGATTATTTATTTCCCAATCTCATCTCACAGCCGCATTTTCACAGCGCATGAGTTTATTTATTTCCCAATCTCATTCCCCAGGCGCATGGATTATTTATTTCCCAATCTTATCTCACAGTCGCATTTCCACATGAGTTTATTTATTTCCCAATCTCATTCCTCAGGCGCATGGATTATTTATTTCCCAATCTCATCTCACAGCCGCATTCCCACATGACATTCCCAGCGCATGAGTTTATTTATTTTTCAATCTCATTCCTCAAGCGCATGGATTATTTATTTCCCAATCTCATCTCACAGCCGCATAAGAATCTCATTCCTCAGGCGCATGAGATTATTTATTTCCTCCCAATCTTATTCCTCAGCGCATGATATTATTTATTTCCCAATCATTTCCCTCAGGCGCATGATATTATTTATTTTCCAATCATTTCCCTCAGGCGCATGATATTATTTATTTCCCAATCTTATTCCTCAGTGCATGATATTATTTATTTCCCAATCATTTCCCTCAGGCGCATGATATTATTTATTTCCCAATCATTTCCCTCAGGCGCATGATATTATTTATTTCCCAACCTTTCCCACAGCGCATGATATTATTTATTTCCCAATCATTCCTCAGGCGCATGAGATTCTTTATTTTCCAAACATTCCCCACAGCGCATGAGATTTATTCTCCAATCATTTCCCACAGCGCATGAGATTATTTATTTTCCAATCATTATTTATTTCCTAATGTTTATTTCCCGAATTTGGCATTAATTAACATTGATTGTTATCTTGATTAATTATTGATCATGCGTTCCTAGATGGAACTAAGAGACTGGCTAGTCGTCTTATTGAATTAAATGGAATAAGACACGTTCATATTTGAAATCGATTGGCCAATCCAGAATATTGACATACAGGCACACATGCAGGCTTCAATTTATTTATTTTATTTATTTTACTATAAAAGAAGCATGTGTACTTTATGGTCAAGGCATGATTGTTCCGTGGTTAGTTTGGATTGTTGCATTACGCTATGTAAGACCTACAACCTAACCGTACGGGCATCGTTGTAGAGTTGTGCATATCGTACCCCGTACGAAAGTACTCATTCCGAATGACCATGATCCACGGTATAGGATTTCACTCAACGTAGAGACTATTAAGTTAAATAAAAATAATGATTGCATGGAGAGAATGGATTCCCGAGTTCTTACATGGTAGCCCTCTTGGGACTAGTAGTGCCCGACAGGCCGGCTGGTCCCCACAGATACTGCAAACCTGCCACACGGGCATGGAGCGGTATCTGGTTATACTATTTATTGTATATTGTATATTGATGACGGGCGTCCTGCTGGGACTCGTCTAATTCATGATTGGCGCAATTGATTGATTGGATCGACTAGCCTTGCATGTCCATAGTAAGAACTGAGAAATCTTTATTGCAAAATTCTAGGATAACTTAGAACTCACAGTAGTAAGCCGTAGGAGTTGGATGGCCGTTTAAGTTGATTTGTTTGTGTATTGTACCTACTCTGTTACCTAACTGAGATGATCAGAGCATCAGGACATGACGGGCCAACTTCTGTCCTTGTTTGGTTTGGAGGTTGGTTCGAAGTGTCGTGATGTTATGTGAATCCCAGTAGCAAGCAGAGATCTATTATTATATTCTCTTAATTACTGGTTTAATGTCTCATATCGTGCTTCCTTGCGGTACTTGCTATTAGAGGTCTAACCTCTCTGGTTTTGCATGGCCAGATTTAGAGCCGGTTCCCGAGGACTCAGCTTACCTCTACCTCCAAGATGGTCAATACTAGAGGGATGATCGCAGGAGGACTCGAGTGGGTTCCTTACCTCCCCGCTCGTTTTGTTATTTACTTTATACTTTGCCGTTTGGCACCGACATGTTAGTCGGATTGTCTTGCACTTACTTTTGCATAATTGTAATTAAGTCAGACTGCAGCTGATAACAATTGTGTATACTTTGCTACATCATCTGGCTATGTTTTGTAAAGCCAGATATCAAGAACATTTTGACTGAGCGTTTGGGACGCCTTACTGCTTTATCTTACATGTTCTTTATTTCTGTTTCTTGTTTGAATGATTGAGACAATAGATGTGAAGTGACCATAGCGAGACTTTCATGTAGTATGCACCCCCTTGTCTTTTAGACAGCATTGATCGTATTATACGGTATTCATCTATCCGTAATACGTAGCTGGCTGAGTCATTCTCCCGCTCTCTAGTATTCTGGTTCTGGGGCGTGACAGTAAGAGTGTTTAGGATTAAGGGGGGATCAGGAATTGGTTAAGTTTAGGAAATTAGGAGTGTTAGAATGAGGGATTTGTTAGTTTTTTTATATCCTAAGATGTCTAAGGTAGTATAAGGTAATAGGAATTTACCTATCTAACCAAGTGGGATATTAGGATATGGGTTATAGTTGGTATCCTAGAGGCTAGGATGTGATGTAGGGTTAGTCTAGATGTTAGTATGTTAAGGTTAGAGTGGTATGTTAGTATCTTGGGTTGAGAGTGAAGGTTAGAGTGGTATGTTAGTATCTTGGGTCGAGGGTTAAGGTTAGAGTGGTATGTTAGTATCTTGGGTTGAGAGTTAAGGTTAGAATGGTATGTTAGTATCTTGGGTTGAGGGTTAAGGTTAGAGTGGTATGTTAGTATATTGGGTTGAGGGTTAAGGTTAGAAGGCATGTTAGTATTTCGATTTGGGGGTTAGTCTAAGAAATGACCTAACCATATAGGTATAAGGTTTCCTAAGTAGACTAGGTTAGTACCTAACCTATCTAATATATGTTAATATCCTAAGATATCTAAGGTATTAGATGTAGATATATGGTTACCTAGTAATTCTAAGGTAGTAAAGAGTTAGGATATATATCCTAGAAATATATATATATATATATATATATATATATATATATATATATATATATATATATATATATATATATATATATATATATATATATTCACCTAATAGCTAGTGTATAGGATATTACCTATATTAGCTAAGGTATAGTAGAATTTACCATATAGCCTAAGCTAGTATAAGGTGTATAGGGTAATGTTAGTATTGGATACCTAGATTGGTATCTAGCAAGGTAATAGAGTATTAGCCTAAGGTATAGGATATTCCACTCTAGAGTCTAGAATAGATGTTATATATAGGTAATATACATGTATAAGGTAAAGAGGGTAATGTTGGGATATGGATACTAGATGTAGGTATCTTGGTAGGTAATGGTTGATATAGGATAGCTTGACCTAGATTTGACCTTGGTTGACTAATGTTGATTATTTTGACTAGAAGTCAACATTGAGTCAATATCTGACCTAGATTGGACTAGGAGTTAACCAGAGTTGACCAGTTGACCAAAAGTCAACTGTAGGTCAACCCTTGACCTAGTTTGACCTAGATTGTAAATCATGCTCTAGAAAATTATGCATAACACTGTTAAACCCTATTTAACACATGTATATATCATATATAGGTCTGTGACTCCACTATGAGCCTCGATTCATATTCACAGCTCAGGACAACAGGCGAGTATATTCTCTGATAGTTTTTATTACTTTGATATCTACTATATTCAATTTAGTTGTAGTGTTTTACTTGATTCTCGACACGAGGATACACGGACTAGTATACATTGGATCCTGTCATGAGATGTTATTCCTGGATTACCTGGTATATGGGTACATTGTTCGATCTTATTTCCTGTACTTGTATAGACACCAATTTTGGAGTGGGCTGGCCCTATGCTCTTTGAATTCCGTGTCATGACGTGTCATGGTTGGGTCCATTATACTACTCGGAAATGGAGAGTTATTAGAGGTTTTGTGATCAATACCCCTCTTGTTACTACTTGTGCATAGCTCCACCCTCACCACACGTAGGGTGTAGCCTGACCTGATACTCTTGTGCATACCTTTTCATTTTGGCCGGCCTGATCCTATATACTACTTGTGCATAGTCGGTCAAATGGAACAGCTTGATCTTGACCCAAGCCAATCACATAACGCTCTAATATCTCAAGATACTGTTTATATTTGTATTGTACATCAGATATTCATATACTGCTTTACATTCTAGTATTTTATACCCTGACATGATATTCAGTTCATATTTACTGTTTTACTTCCAGTCTTGATATTTTATCTTATATTCTATTATAATTGTCTCTTATAGTGTTTATCAATTCAATGGAATTGCTGTTGGCATTTGTACTTACTCATATCCTGATAGGATAACCCCACGTTGTTTTACAGAGGACTTAGACGTCGATTGCTCAACCTTCTACGGGTTTGGCATAGATGGAGACTTCGACCAGGATCTTCCTGTAGAGTCGGTGCTCGTAGAGGATGCACCGCCTATAGTGACCTAGATTAGTTAGGTTTGACTGGATTACATTCCAGCTTGATACTTTGGACTTGTAGTATTTATTTAGGATTTGTATTAAGTCTTAAATTCTGAACTTCTGTTTGTGACTTTGCATCTATTTTAGTCTATCTATTTTCATCTTATCTCTATCATATTTGTGCTTATCTTCCTTAGATTTCATGTGATTGAGTTATGATTATATTCCTCCGTGTGGAGATGACAGGTTATATACATTGTGTCTAGATGTTATATGTTCTAGTTGACCTATACAACGTTCTACCACCGATTCTGTGGCGTAGGCTGGACGTACCCACGTGCTTGTGCCCCTAAACAGGGTGCTGGTTGTGACATAGTAGCTGTGACTCTTTGGTTCAGCTCATCGCTAAAGACTCAGATATCGGCTACCCTTTTAACATGAGGTCTCATTTACCTTAGGGTGCTCTTAATCTCTCCTAGGCTGAGTGGTTCCAGGCGCCCCCAGATACCACCCAAGAGATAAATTTTTACCTTGTGCATAAGTTGTTCGAGACCAATGCACATACTCTAGCATTTCTATCAGATGAAACAGATTTTGATCAAATCTTCCAGATATACGACATATTTATTTCGTGCCTTAGCAGATATACGACACGTTCATTTCGTACCTTAACAGATGTACGATATGTTCATTTTGTGCCTTTCTTCTTTTCAGATCACATAGCCAACAACTTCTCTCTTTTCTTATCAAGCGTGACAATGAGTCATATTCAGAACAAATATCTATATTAGCATGGCATCATCTCATTTGATTTAACACAACAAAAGTTTATTTCTTTTTATCAGGCAACAATCTTTCTTTTAACATACTGACATCATATCATTTTTTATTAGCAAGCAACAATTCTTATTAGAATACAGGTTATCTCTTTTCTTGTTCTTAGCATAGCAATATATGATATAAGCATACTGATTTGTACTAGCATTCTCAATGATTTACCATCTTGTTATTAGCATGACATTCATTCAAAAACTTAGATTCTTATTAGGCGTAAGCGAATCATAAAATGAGTTTTTGTCCAATCACCCAGATTAATCATCTTCTATTGCAGAGCCAGAAATCCAATATCTATGTTTATCTAGTGCCTTCGCGGAGCGAGACACTACATAATTATCCACCGAGAAGAAGTTTCATCCTCAAAACTGAAGGACAAACTTACGATATCCATAGCAGCGATAGTCCTCATCCTTCGCCATCATCAATCCATAAAATCTCAGTCCAGATCATGTCAAAACTCATATTCAATAAACATCTCAATCTCAATCAATCAAATCGATAAAACATATGCCGGCGTCATAAAAATATTTATAGACTTATTGTATGGAACGTTCATCTCATCGATGCTATCAAGCATGCAAGAAAATGTCGATCAGGAGAACATCTTCGAACTCAATCGAATGAACAATTGGCTAGAGGATCGTGTTGCTCAGATACCATTATGTCATGCCCCGATTTTGCAGAGTCCTTTTATCCTCGCTTCGGACTCTATGAGACCGTTCGTCCTTGCTTGGACGTGATGCCGTACAAGGCTTGCACAAGGCCAAGACCTGTACAATGACAAAATATACAAGATAGACGATACGCAGCAGAACAAGATGCAGATAATTGAGCAGCAGTAGACATATTGTATAATAATATTGAACAACATGGTAACATGAACAAATCTCTTTATTGATATTCTTTTGAACAGATTATAAGCACTTAATTCTCTCTGATACAATGCTTACATTCTCTTAAAACTTTACAAATTACAATGATCCCGTTCCATACATTACATTCCTTTATATACAAAACCAACTCTTTGCAACATATGACCTTTTCTTGGCATCTCTTCTAATTTCTGGCTCCTGAGGATGAGGCTCGGGCTATCGCTTTGGACTATCCTTTTCGATGCGTCTTGCACCTGCATACAGACTGATGATGGGTCAGTATATCAGCATACTGATGATTGTGAACAAAGGCTACATTTGTCTGAAATGATCATTAATTTATTTAGTGAGAAAATATTTCTTGTGATGTGATCTTGCTACTTTTACCTATGTTTATTTCATGCAGTACAAAATCAGTTTACATCTTTTGAAAAGATCTTTGGAAAGTCATAATTTATTTTATTTTATTTCATTTCAAGCATACAAGGGACTAATCATTTCAAGCTCATTTCATGCACGATGACTATTCTCTTCTTGTGAAGTGCGCAACTTGTTTCATGAGTCATACTTATTCTAAGGGACAATAGCATTAGCATTTTTTTTTCTTATTCAAGACATTCTCAGAATCAGATTTACGTACGATTAACATATCTTTTCTTTACAGGGACATAACATGTTCTTTGCAACAAATTATTCATATAAGAAGATTTATGATCAGAAACTTAAGCAACACATATGTCACTTTTTTCAGTGATTCTTACCATAGCCGACGGTCTATCCCTGCACAAGACAAGAATTAGCATAAACATGATATAACCAATGTTGTTCCCTATTCATCTCTGTATTGTTAACTCTTAGCAAAGTTATTAACGACACATGACTCGATTGGCATCTGTGACTCTCCGGTTCAGCTCTGCACCAATTAACACTTATCTATATGATGGTCCATGGGTATTCCCATGATTAGCCGTTGTGACACTTTGGTTCAGCTCGTCGCTAAAGACTCAGATATCGACTAGCCTTTTAACATGAGGTCTCATTTACCTCAGGGTGCTCTTAATCTCTCCTAGGACGAGTGGTTTCAGGTGTCCTAGATAACACCCGAGAGACAAATTTTTACCTTGTGCACAAGTTGTCCGAGACCAATGCACATGCTCTAGCATTTCTATCAGATGAAACAGATTTTGATCAGATCTTTCAGATATATGACACGTTCATTTCGTGCCTTAGCAGATATATGACACGTTCATTTCATGCCTTAACAGATGTACGACACGTTCATTTCGTGCCTTTCTTCTTTTTAGATCACATAGCCAACATCTTCTTTCTTTTCTTATCAAGCATGACAATGAGTCATACTCAGAACAAATATCTATATTAGCGTGGCATCATCTTATTTGATTTAACATAGCAAAAGTTTATTTTTTATCAGACAATAATCTTTCTTTAGTATAAGGCATCATATCATTTCTTATTACCGGCAACAATTCTTCTTAGCATACAGGTTACTCTTTTCTTGTTCTTAGCATAGCAATATGTGATATAAGCATACTAAATAGCATTCTCAATGATTTACCATCTTGTTATTAGCACGACATTCATTCAAAAACTCAGATTCTTATTAGACGTAAGCGAATCATAAAATAAGTCTTTATCCACTCACCCAGATTAATCGTCTTCTGTTGCAGAGCCAGAAATTCGATCTCTCTATTTATCTAGTGCCTTCGTGGAGCGGGATACTACAGGTAGATTGCTTTTTTTGTAAAATGATCCCTAACAAAATGGTAGTCAACTTCAATATGTTTGGTACGCTCGTAGAAGACAACATTATGTACTATTTGAATAGCACTCTTACTATCGCAAAACAGAGGAGTAGACGAAGGAAGTTCAACGCCCATGTCATGAAACATCCAGCGTAACCATATAATCTCAGACATAGTGTGAGCAAGGGCCCTATATTCAGCTTCAGCACTTGAGCAAACAACTGTTGTTTCCTTCTTACTTTTCCATGAAATGCAAGAATCGCAAGAAATAGTAGAAGCCAGTAGTAGAGCGACGATCGATGACATCTTCCACCCAATCAGAATCATAATAGGCATGGAGAGTAAGCATGGAGGTAGAAGATAAGTGTAGTCCTTGATATAAAGTGCCCTTCAAGTAGTGCAAGATTCGAATAACAGCTGCATAATGAACAGAACGAGGTGAAGACATAAATTGACTTACAATATGAACTGCATGACTAATATCTGGTCTAGCAATAGTGAGATAATTAAGATTGCCTGTAACTACCTAGATTTTGAATTTCTATTTTAAAAATTTAGAGCTAATTTAGAGTTATAAATTTTTTTTGCTACAAATTAAAATTATATTTTTGAAACAATGTGTTTAATTTCTGGAATTTAAAAATCATTTTTTTAAATTTATTTGTGGACTTATTTCTAATTATTTAATAAATTGTTAATCTTATTTGCAAATTTATTTATTAACTAATCCTTGTTGAGCGTAGGCTAGCTCTCTATCTAGTCTGCCAAGTCTTGGGCCTGGATTGTGGACTAGTAGCTTATGTTTGTAGTTAGTTACTAATTAATCATTAGTTAGTAATTAGTTATTAGTGGTTAGTAGTTAGTTAGCCCATTCCACTAATTGTCCCTAGATCTAGTACATATTACATGTATGCCATCCTTGGCTTGAAAAATACTATTTCTCTTATTAAAATATTGGACATATCCAATATTTTATACATCAAAAATGTCCTCTCCCACTCACCAGCTTTTCCAACTTCGACCCCTGTCCCGACCAACCTCCGCCGAGCTCCAGCCAACTTCTTCCCTGATCCCCCTCCTTGGTTCTACCTACTCTTCTCCTCTATTACCTAACCCATTGCCACCTCGACCACCGGCTAACTAGCAAATTTACCATCATCGCCACCACCATCATCCTTCATCATCACCGCCATAGTCTATCTCTGCCCAACTTCTCCGATCACCCCAGATCTACTTCAACGAACTTGTCGAGACAACTATGGCTGCCGACTTTTTTCTCTGCCTGCCCTTCCTCGTCGGCTCACCGCCACCGTATCAACCCATTTCCACCGAACCTCTACTCTTTACTACCACTGTGCACTACCAATGTACCGACCTCACTGTCTCCGCCACCACCAATCCAGACCCAACCAACCACCAGATCAGTTTGGCCATCCTCCACTACCAATGCTACCATCACCCCCCGACCTTCCTAACAACGCCACCACCAGATCCACCCTGGTCACTCAATACTATGCCGACTGACCCCTGCTCCGCCTGGCCGACTTTCTACTCCACCACCATCACCATCTTATAGCCACACAAACACCATAAACCTCTAAATTACCTGAGCTCCGCCAATGACCGGAGCTGTCGTCGAGCGCTCCACCGTACCGAGACGAGCTCCTCTGGCCAGATCTGATCCGCCGTCGTCGTGGTCGAGCATAGTTGACCAAATTCGGCCAAATCTGGCTATTCCTCGCCACCGCTCGCCTTCTCGCACGCTCGAGCCCTCTGGCATCGTGCCGCGCTAGTCGTGAGCGCCGCCATCTCCTTTTCTCTCGTACCTCTTATTTTTGACCTTCTTCTTCCTCTTCCTTCACCCTCTCAGAACCTTTCTCTTCCTCGTATCCATCTCTCTTTCGTGTCCATCTCTCTCAATCTTGTTGTTCTCTCACTTTCTCACTTCTTTTGTGCTGCTGAAGACCAACAGCTTTGGTGTTTAATTAGGGCTGTGTCTTTGAGCCTATTAGTTTTCTTTTAAAAAATGTTCTAGTTATATACATTGGGCTCTTTGTGGGAATTTTTTTAACTTGAAATTGGGCTTTTTCTTCATTCATTTCTTATATCTATATATATTATTTATATATATATATATATATATATATATAGATATATATATATATATATATATATATATATATATATATATATATATATATTCAAAATTTGTTTTAAAACCTAAAATCGTATTATGGTATTTTATATAATTAATATATAGTTTCAACCTATAAAATGAATTTTCCAATTAATGGTGTATCTCTAGAAATGATTTTTTATATTTTTAAGATATTATTTCAAACTAGTTTGACCATTATAATGTACCTTCCAAATATTATACAAATTTTTCAATAGTCGTAGGTGCTATGTAGTACCTCGTCCCGCTCAGTCAATCAGAGGAATCGAAATGCCGATGGCGTTCGGACTTAGCATGCAACGGCAACTTGAAGACATCGCTCGGTCGAGGCGACCGCTCGCTTAGGTGGGGTAGTTTCGGTGAACTTGCCTCATCTTAGCCTTCACATAATAAATCGCATATTTTCAACTTCCACAAGTAGGCTTGATAATAAAAGAGACGAATCCACATAGCTAAAGAGAATAATCCCGATGGGTTGAATTGAATTAGAATATGGAAAGGTCCAACGGTCGGCTTAGAGTTGTTGCACGACGTGCTTTGAAAATGACACTCGATCCTTCGTCCCGTGGCTTGGGAGAAGGAAAGTTGGTTGAGTAGGCGAAGTTATGATCGTAGCCTAAGTCATAGGCGTCGCCCGCATGAATGCATCATAAAGCATGCACGGTCCCATCGTCCCAGGTCTTGGCATAGCCTTGGCTTGACCATGAGTTAAGTTGCGTTAAGCAGCTTGTGACCTAAGTCTAGGCACCCGAGTGACTTGGTCGTTCAAGACGAATGCGTGCACGGCACGATCCATTAAGGCAAAGCTTGACATAGCCTTTGCACGTTAAGTTGTTGCGAAGTTAAGTTAGGCAAGTTATGCCGGTCGACCTAAGACATTACAAGTACCGTCCCGCTCTTTCGCGGTTTATCAAAGTTAAGTAGTCCCACGATCTCAAGGCCCGCCGACTTGGGCAGGAGTGTCGCGTAGAGCACGATTGGCTTAAGGCACGATGCACTGACTTAGTGATTAAGGTACGAGCCACGGTTGATTCAAAGTAAGTTATGGAAAAGGGGGCTATAAATAGTCAATCCTAAGTTGAGTAAAAAGGATATGGCATAAGGGAGAAGGCTCGCGACCGGGTCGTCGAGGGATCTCAAGGATAGAAGTCTTGAAACTTGGTTTTGAAAGAGAGAGTAACACTGAAAGAAGAATGACTGTGTGAGACGTCAGTTTGAGTCGAGTCTTGCATGGTCATGGACAACTTGTTGACAAGGGCGATGTTTCTCGAACGGCAACCCTGGGCCATGGGACCGACTCGGCCTAGGAGGAAACAGGGTATAGTGGTGCATAAGGTTTTAGTACAGGATTAAAACGGGGGCTTACAATAGATGCTAGCTATTTGCTTTGGAAGCAAAAGCTATACGTCTCAGGATAGCTTGATATGCTAGTGGCGAAGTTCATATAGATGTCAGCAAAATAGCGGCTATTCGCGTATATGCCTTTGATTGAGTCGAGTTGAATGTGTGTACGGCTAGAACACAAAGAATGTTTGGGCCTAAGATTTGGCATCAACATAGGGGTCGTGCTTCGACACGAGTTGTGGCGTCGAGTCTTAAGATGTTGGCATAGAGTTACATAAGTTGGATTGAGTCGTCTCGGGTTTAAGTCAGGAATCACCGCAAGGCAAGTTGGTTAAGTGACACTGAGTTCACAAGTCTCGATTGGGTCAGTTGGTGATCAAAGTAGCAAGGGCCGCTAGACGGCAAGGGCCGCAAGACGACAATATGGTTAAGTCTCATTAAATTGCGAGGCACGACCTCAACAAGGCTTTGTAGCACGGTCATACGGAAATGGAGCCTCATCACGTAGTTGCGTCTCTGATTTTGGTCGAAAGGCAAGCACGACTTGATAGGTTAACATTGTCGGCACGAGAAGGGTCTGGAGGTAAGGTATGAGTTGACATTGTTGTTGCAAGCACGAGATGGTCTAGAGACACAAAATAGGCCAAGGCGTCTGTCCTAAAACTGATCCTAAGGCAAGAGTAGAAAGACAATACAAAAAGGGACTAAGTTGCACAAGGTAAATCAAACGTGTTGGTTTTGTATGGGTGGGCGAGGAGCTCATTCCACCAGTACAGTTGAGTACTGACACCCACATAGTTTTTATTTGCAGGCACAGGTAGAAGCTCGTGGCACGGAGCTCGCTTGGATGCGTCAAGGCATGGAGTTCCTTGGCAATTCAAAGCGTATGGCCGCATGGAGTCAAGACTTATATGGGACATAATGTATGGATGTCGCCTTCCAAAGCATCCGCTGGCTCAAGACATGTATTGAGAGATGAGAGAGCTGAGTGACTTGTAATGTGAGCTTGAGTGAGCTTGAGAGACTTGTAATCTTGGCCTTGCGTCCCAATATAACCTTTGTTTCAATATCAATAAAGAGCTTCTTTTGAATAACTCGTGTTTTGCATCAAATTCCCCTGCTATTATTCAATGTCTCTGCATGGGACTTCTGTGCGACGACCCCCGCAGCCGCTGAAATCAGTCGTTATGGAACCCACTTTGCACGAGCAATCTAGGCTCGTGCGGCATCACACCTTAGCGAGAACGATCGCTCCTACGGGAGCGGGGCATGACATAATGGTATCAGAGCACGGCTTTACGTCCTTGGACTATCGATTGAATTCTTTAACTTTGTTGTTTCTGTAAACTCTGAATTGTGCTTCCACAAGTTGATATCGTTGGTGTGCTCTCTCTCTCTCAAATGTCCTACGGGATGTCCATACAATAAGTCTATCTATTTTGCAAAATGTAGGACAACAGTTTTTGACAAAAAAAAGATAGTTCACGTAAGCACGGTTGGCTAAGTCGGGCTGGGCATATACACCATGGATTTATGTCGACCTTAGAAAAGTCGAGTACGGGAATTGAATAGTATCGAGCAAGAATGAGTTGGACTCAATTGAGTAAATGAGATGACTATCGATAGGGGTGCTATCGAGCGACGACAACGTCGGTGCGATATAGATGAGCGTGCTTGGAAATTGAGGAATGGTTCGAACAAAAAAATTTGAAGAAGTAGATTTTGATTCAAATGATAGTTGAGGATTTTATAAATGACTTCATCCCTGAGTGGTGTATGTGATAGCCTCAGGGATGTCGATCGATCGATTGAGGATACGGGGTATCGGTGAGTATATTAGCAAGCATTGCATTATGCAAAGCCTTAGATTGAGTGTCATTGAACAAGTTGTAGTCTTAAAGATTTGGATGAGTTGATTCGAACAACTTAAAATTGACGTGCACGAAACATGCACGAGATTGAGATTGCGCAAGTATGAAACATGAAAATAATTGAGTAGATAAAAATCAAATCGAGGAAAAGTTAAGGAGTAGCGAACGAATGACTTGATAAAGAAAATCGATAGGTGGATCGTATACAAAAAGTTAGCAGATGAGAAGATTGCGTGCATAAAAAGTTAAATTTTGAAGTTACGCAATGACTCTATGGATTTGATTGAATGTTGCTCGATGGTTTGAGTTAGCAAGGAATGATGCGAATTAAGGAAATACGTTGATCGATGACTTAAGATAAAGGGATAAGGATCGAACTTGAATTGAATGTCGAGGAGATTATCCAATCGAACGATGGCATATCGTCGATGGTATTGAGGCGTATCAAAGATCGATATGCGATAACTCGGAGGTAATCTGACTCGGCAAATGACGATTGTGCAGGTGTTATTGTTCAGTTGGATGCAATACTTAGGATTTTGATTGAGATGAATGTTGGATGAAAATGATTGTGTCTTGAGAGTTACGCGGATAGCCACAGTGTCGACCTTATCTTGTGCGAGCGCAACTCCAGCCTTGCACATGCATTACGTCAAATTTGGGTCGATTGTTTCGTGTGAACGCTGACATGGTGATTCATGTCGCGGGAATGATCAAATTCGAAAAATCAGGATATGACAACTTTGATTGTCTTGACTTGTCGATTTGATGCGAAGGAAAATATGAGGATGTTAGGACTTGATTAATGAATAAAATAAACTTAAGAATTGAGTAGGTCCAATCCGCACATCGAGAATGAATTAGTCTAGACTCGAACAAGAGTTACGTCCCGATGAGGATGATTATCCCACGAGCGTGCATGGTGATTCATGCCCACCGTGGATAATCTGACTCGCGTGAGATTGGGACGCAACGTATTGTTAAGTCAGATGACCTTGTGATCGATTTCGTGAATTGGAATAAATGACTTCGGGAATGTGAAATGTAAATTATGGTTTAGCGATGAATTATGTCGTAGCGTGCTTGACTTGAGAATGATTGATAGGCGGATTATGTCGAACGTGTTCGAAAGATAGACTATGTGAAATGGCTTGATGAATGAGTGATATTGATATGTCAAGGAATTAGTTGAAATATGAGTTATCGTACGATGGCTTTGTTGAATGACTCATACCCCGTGCGACGAATGTTGGAATGTGTGTAGGAAATCTATGCTCGAAGTTTAAAAATCAGAGTAATGCAAACTTGGATAGAAAACCCTATACTATCAATTTGGTTTGACCTTAGGATGGGGTCAGTGTTGATATTGTTGTTTGGAAACTATATGATTCCAATACTGACGGAAAGATATAGCCTAGCGGTTAGGCAGACGTCCGAGTGCGAAGTGGTAGGATTGTGGAGGCACCACTCGCGAGTATCGGTTGACATGCATGTATATCAGGGACACCCGAATATGTACACGATCCGACTCGAGTGGTGATGGTGGATTCTCTATCACGAGACTTGGCTAAAATGCATATTTTGGGGACGCCTAGAATATGTGTACGATCCAACTAAGTGATACGTTGAATCAAGTAAGACTTGAGGAAGGGAAAGAGTCGAGGATTTTGAGATCGTAAGTTTTGAAGAAAGGATTGAGGGTAGCACGAGCGTGGCTCGAATTTGAGAAATGCATAGAAGAAATGTGTGCGAGAAACATAGTATGTTGAGTAAAGTGATAAGTCGATAAGTGTACTCAGTAAGTTTTGAGGACAAAACTTTTTTTGAGTGGTGTATGATGTAGTTCCCCGTCCCGCTCAGTCAATCGGAGGAATCAAAATGCCGATGGCGTTCGGACTTAGCATGCAACAGCAACTTGAAGACATCGCAAGGTCGAGGTGACCGCTCGCTCAGGTGGGGTAGTTTCGGTAAACTTGCCTCATCTTAGCCTTCACATAATAAATTGCATGTTTTTAACTTGCACAAGTAGGCTTGATAATAAAAGAGATGAATCCACATAGCTAAAGAGAATAATCCCTATGGGTCGAATTGAATTAGAATATAGAAAGGTCCAACGGTCGGCTTAGAGTTGGTGCATGGTGTGCTTTGAAAATGACACTCGATCCTTCGTCCCGTGGCTTGGAAGAAGGAAAGTTGGTTGAGTAGGCGAAGTTATGATCGTACCTAAGTCATAGGCGTCGCCAGCATGAATATATCATAAAGCATGCACGGTCCCATCGTCCCAGGGCTTGGCATAGCCTTGGGTTGCCCATGAGTTAAGTTGCGTTGAGCAGCTTGTGACCTAAGTCTAGGCACCCGAGTGACTTGGTCGTTCAAGGCGAATGCGTGCACGGCACGATTTATTAAGGCAAAGCTTGACGTAGCCTTTGTACGTTAAGTTGTTGCGAAGTTAAGTTAGACAATTTATGCCGGTCGACCTAAGACATTACCAGTACCGTCCCGCTCTTTCGCAGTTTGTCAAAGTTAAGTAGTCCCACGATCTCAAGGCCCGTCGACTTGGACATGAGTGTCGCGTAGAGCACGATTGGCTTAAGGCACGATACACGGATTAGTGATTAAGGCACGAGCCACGGTTGATTCAAAGTAAGTAATGGAAAAAGGGGGCTATCAAATAGTCAATCCTAAGTTGAGTAAAAAGGATATGGCATCAAGGGAGAAGGCTCGTGACCGTGGGTCGTCAAGGGATCTCAAGGATAGAAGTCTTGAAACTTGGTTTTGAAAGAGAGAGTAACACTGAAAGAAGAATGACTGTGTGAGACGTCAGTTTGAGTCGAGTCTTGCATGGTCATGGACAACTTGTCGACAAGGGCGATATTTCCTCGAGCGGCAACCCTGGGCCATGGGACTGACTCGACCTAGGAGGAAACATGGTATAGTGGTGCATAAGGTTTTAGCACAGGGTTAAAGCGGGGCTTACAATGGATGCTAGCTATTTGCGTTGGAAGGTCCCCGATTTAACAAAAAGCTATACGTCTCAGGCTAGCTTGTTATGCTACTGGCCAAGTTCATATAGATGTCGGCAAAATAGCGGCTATCCGCGTGTATGCCTTTGGATTGGGTCGAGTTGAATGTGTCACTACCATATTTCTAGCTTGAGGGTATTTTGGTTATTTTTTAAAATTTGGAATTATTTGGAATTATTAGTATTAATTATAATTATTAAAATTTTTAAGTGATTTTTAGTATAATTGATTTGGTGCTATTATTGACTTAGACTCAGGGTGACTTAGGAGACTGTCCTAGAAGTTAACCTAGGTCATGGCTACTTGGTTAGAGTGTGTAACCCTATCTTGACCTAAGTTATGATCAAACTCATTAGAAATTATAGGAGAAAATAGGAATTTATTAGGCTTGTTAATGGCTTGTGATTTCACAAGTCATGATTTATGACTTAGGCCCATAGAGGCCCATAGACCACTAGTGGAACCCTAACCTAGCCCACACCCTCTCCATGGCCGGCCAACACTAATCCCCCCTCTATTTAATGCCTCCTCAAAGTTAGGGCTAGCCTCCTTTAGAAAGTTCTCAAGTTGGAAAAAAAAGAGAGAGGTATGCTCCATTTTCAATAATTCATAGAAAGTCATTTAATTCCTTTTCCATCCAAACCAATTGTAATAGGTTCTAAATTTCTTTTACTTGCTGTTGTGGTGAGAAATTTTAGAGTGTGGACAATTTGAAGGAGTT